>JAXRJS010000020.1:2220000-2820000 GCA_037127375.1 Dione juno | reverse complement strand
ATTATATCCATTTTCCGCTTACTTTTTCAATTTCATATATTTATCTGTAAACAGTATAATTGGATTTAAAAATTTAGTTTTTAATATAAACAGAGTCGGACGTTGTAATCCGTCATTATAAATAGGCGACTACCTGCCCTCGACACATAGCCAAGCACATACGCACACTTCGTAAACGCCTCTGACAAAACCGGTTTGGGACACCGCCGACACACGAATGTCGCCCCTGATACATTCGCCGTCTTCCATTAATGTATTGAAATTATATAAAGCCATCCCGCTTATACTACGTTACCAACTTCACGTCGGTCTGTGCGTCAGCCAATAGAATCGCGTCTAGCCATCGCCATATTGAATGACGCGCTACTTCGCCACCTATCTGAAGTATGCGTAAGTGTCATAGCATTTTTCGTAATGTTTTTCATAGCTTTTCCTTATTTTGAATAGTTTTAAGTTAAAAATTTTATGTGAAATGAGTGTAGTTACATGAGTTTCATTAAAAATCACAGGCAAGTATAATATTTTTCCCAAATTTCTGTCATAATGAGTTTGTAAACTTAGGAAGCTTTGTCAAAAGTACTTGGGGCTATATTCATTGAGTGCTTTGTTTAGTTTTTGATATGTTAGGCATTAAAATAAGTATAATTCAATAAAATTAGTATAGTTTAATTGTTATAAATATTATTTACAATGATATTCAGTAAAGTGCTTTCAACAGTGCGTCCAATTAGATTCCATCAAGTTGCCAAAACAAACAACCCGTTGGTAAGTCTTATAACCTACAAGAAACATAAACTATGTATTAAACCAAACTTATTCACCTGAAATAAAAGCTTGAGGAGAATATAATAGTTTAGCTAGACAAAAACGATTTTATGAAGAATATCAGAAGAAACCAACTTAATACTAGCTAAAATGTTATGATCATTTTAATCCTACATTTCTCTATGACGATAGACGTAAATATCCTAAATGATTCTATATTGTAAAGTGGGTATTATAAATTACAAATACCGATAATGTATACCAGTAATAATAATTACATAAATATAATGAACTCCGTCGGATTTATCTTTTGGCTAACGCCGACGGACTTTAAGCGCATGCGCTTAATAGAAATGTCAAAATTACAATTTATTATATAATATCAACAAACATTTAATATTTAGTATAGTTTTGTATTTCAAAATATAATAAAAATTACTGTTTTATATTGGAAATAATTTGTATTGAAAACTGAATTATTTGTTTAGTATAATTGACAATATTTAATTTTTTCATTCATATGTTGTACTATATTATTATTTAAGTTATATTTAATATTTTAAACGACTAAGGTTTCTGCAATGTGCAAAACAATCCTCAGCACATAAAGTCGTTGAATATTCTTAGCTACTTCTAAAGTTGGATAAAAGTCCGTGCAATTGTGCAATATTGTAAAAGTTAGACGTTGTCGCTTTATATTCTCACATGTAAATATTTAAATACATAACATTTAATAGGGTTACAAAGTTCTAAGCCAATATTGTTATTATTGATTTATATAATCAGGTAAATTACCTATCTGTTACCTACTTATAAATTTGGCTTCGACTCGTAAAATAATGAATTTTTAAGTAATTGCATAAGCTATGGTCTTAAGAAATTATTGCATTTTTTTTATTGCTTAAATATTCTCCGCGTAGCGCTCGAATTTTAAACTTTCCGCTGTGCCCAATTTGTATTGTAACTTATGTATATATTTGACCTTGCGCATATCTACAGTAGGGTATATACATAGTAGGTATATATTGTAAGATAATAATAAATATTTATTTGCTATTTACAGTGCAAAGCTAGCATTAAACAGATAAAATATGCTGCCAAGTCTTCCTCGGGCAAAAGAAGTGAAACGAAATCGTGGAACGAGATTTAGTGTGGAAATTTTGGAAGTCAGCCGGGCTGCATTTGTGGCGGTTGCATTAATCACGATAGAAAAATAACCCTCACTTCCCAGCGACTTCTTATTGTACGTCATATTTTTAAACTTTTTATTCAAGACTTTTATATTTATTCGACACATTGTATAATTAGAAAATTAGCAAATAACAAGATTTAAATTTTGTGGACGGAATAAACCTAAACCTACTTAAACAAATTTACAACGGCTGTTACTCTTGAAGGTGACCCAAATTACCATGAAAAAAAGTTTAACAGCCCTTTATTTCAGAACAAACAGAGGCTGTAGGTGGGAATCCCGTGTAATCCTGGCCACTTATCACGCGTGCAAAATGCAAATTCGGCTCCGCACGACGCAAAATTAACGTAAACGCAAAACGGACCGGCCATAGTGCGTCGCGGAAATTGTCAAACTTTGCGAAACAAAAGGATAAACATAATCTCACTCGCTAGAGCAATTAAAATATAGTAGGTAACTGTCTTCTTTGTTATATATCGGTTTGAATGCTAAATCTACTTAAAAGACAAGAACTTATTTTACTTTAAGCCAAACAAAATGTTTAACTAATTAACAATACCAATTTTGCTAAAGTTTACATAAAACACTTGAATACCGTAAGTCTAATAAGCTTAAAGTTATAAATGATCCTAATTACATTTTGTATCATTTTTTATATGATAGGTTTTTAAGAATACAAGTAAATTTTATACATTTTTACAAGATGATATAGGTACACAAATTATAGTATAAATTCTTTATACTTATTTATGAGATGCAAATAGTTTTTACTCTCCAAAAGCTGTTGGACGGAAGGGTACTTGCACGCTTTTCAATACCTCTTTATATTATTGATTAAGTTCTAAGAAAAACTTGGCACGCCTTTACGTGGTCACATGTGAGGCATGAGATGCGTACCTACCTATAGAGGTATTACGTGAATGTCACTTCGCCATATTCTCAACGATTCTGAGATGCGACATCCCATGGTCAAGCAACCCTTTTTTTTGTTGGTAAAAAGTATATTCTTGTATGATTATTATAGTTCAAGGTTCGCCTTAAATATATTTTTTGTTAAATAAATTAAATTTTTATACATAAGTATAATAACCTTTCGTATAGTCATCTAATTTATTGTTCTTTGTAACACTACTGCACTTAATTTTGTAAAGTTTGTCAGGTCCTAAGAAACCCTATTAAAGCATAATTAAGCCGTACCTAAAGTTGGAGATGAAATATGGATATTATAAGTCCGCGAGCTAATCTTCGGCCATTTTACTGAACCATGGTCTGCCGAAGCCCGAAGCTTAGCGCCTGTTTGTTAGCTGTAATACGCTTTTAACACCTGCGTTTCAGTTATATAATGTGTGAATGAGATAATGTTTTGAAATAGAAGCTTCTTTAGAAATGGCATAAATATATACATATGTATATACATACATATATCAATATTAAGATTATTAAATTTAATGAATTAACATCCAATTAAATTAAAACTAGTATTTAAAATAAATAATAAAAATTCTTCAAAATTTATTATGTATCCTTTTTAGGTAGTAATAACGTGCATACAAGTAAACGCCATTTCTCGCATTTCTTATTCTGAGGATAATGTAGTTTTTGTATGAAGCGCTGAGTAAAATGTTACGTTCGAGTGAGCCAAGAATGAGCGTAATGCGTAGGCACCGCAAATAGATTTAATTGGATGACTGATTGATGACCGCAATTTAGATTCAAAACATTTTTGTTACATATATAGATAGAAAAATAAATCACACAAAATAAATAAACTTGCGTAATACGAAGAGGGTGCAAAGTTTGCCAACTCTATCACTCTGATATATGTGATTTCATTAATAATAATAATAACATATATTTAATATACGTAACTAATCGGAATGTACCTTTATATTATAATTTTACCATTATGGCGCAGTAATGCATTGTTACACTGCATATAATAGCTGTGAGTATATCTACATTAGGATTTAGGTTCTTAAAACTACCTGTTTAATAGGCTAAAATAACTTAGAAAAATATGTACGGTATTGTAAATATATTAATATATTTATGGACGTTCCAATAGTTTGCACTCAACAAATATTAATAGTACCATATTACAATATTTTATGATAACGACAAGTGTTGTTAGACAATTATTATCATATGTTTGTTTGAGTAATTAATGAGTAATGAGATAATTGCCTTATCTGTTTTGCTTTACATTTGATCACTGCAGTTATAAATTAGTGACACTTAATTATTTGCATAGCGACACCAATATTAAATGCGAGTTCAAATAAACAATAATTATTTTTTTATAATTATAAATATTGTTGTATACAAAATATACAATTAATATGCTTATTAGTGATATATATTTTAATATGATTTCAAATTAAACAAATAAGTAAAGCTCATTATAAAATAATAAATGGCGTAAAAGCGCTATGTACACAATAGGGGTGTGTTGCTTATGCAAGAGCACGCTTATATACAAATCTTTGTAGACGCGACGGAGTATGCGTAAACGGAGATAAATTGGTACATTATTTTGGAAGTATAGCTCCTGTATAAATATGTAGATGTTTCCTCACGTGGACTACCACGTGAGGAAACATCTACATATTTATGAAAAAAAAAAACGGTTGCCGGGGGTGCGCCTCGTTTTAAAAATACTGATATATATTATATAGGTAGGATTTTATACTACAGCTTTTAACGAGATCCGCCTTATTTATGCTTAAAGAGGGCATTTCGATTTATTAGGTAAGTAGAAGTGCGACGGAATATGGAATTTAAGTAAGAATATGTTTAGCTATAATTTAATGGACTAGATCATTCTCATTCTCACTTTGCATTAAGTGACTTATTATTATTAGCTTTAAAATTATTTAAAATATAAAGTAAAATTTTGTGTTTAAAATAATTGATATGTTATCCAAATCTTATTATTGAAAAGTATTTCTACCTAAGCTCAGACGAAACTAACTTCTATATATAAAACAAACCTACCTTATAATTTTTATATTTAGGTACCATTTACTATTTTATTTACCTTATATTATTAAATTACGGTTTTGTGTACCTTATAACTAAAATATATGGTCACAATTATTATAATTTTAACTGTGTAATAAAGAATAGAAATTACATTCTAAAGAGATCTCATTACACTAGTGAAATAAAGTATGACTTTATCAGTCAAAGGTGAAGTAAGTTCAAACGTGTGGCGATAAGAAAACGCTGGCGTGATTTTGCATCTATGCAATTATTATCTATGTATCCAAGAGGATTACGTTTTGTCATATATTCTTACTTAAATTATTTAGTAGACATATCTATAGTATAGATCAAGCAATCATTTAATAATCCTAGCTGGGATATTAACAAATTATAATCATGAAATTCATGAAGAAATGGTTTTACATTTTTGGCATATCTTAAAGTTTTAGTCTTATAGGATTATAATTGACATTAATTTTGGCTGCGTTGCCTTCAAAAAATAGATTATAATTACCAATAGGTACATACACCCACATTGGTTATTAAATTTAATACAAAGTGAACAATAGTAGTTAACAATTAGTTGAACAAAGAAAATACCATTAAAACTACCGCAGCGTCTAACTAATTACGCACAGTAACTAACTGAAAAGCAAACTTTACACCTTCATAAACTTTATAACGCTGAATTGTGCATAAAATTTTAAAGAAAAAGAACTGAAATAAAATTGTCTGACTTTTAAAATCGTTAAGTTCCTTGGAGTGGTTTATGAGTTCTATTAGCTTTGAGACGACGAACTAGTACCTACTGCGTATTTTAAAAAGTTTTATTTAACTATACCTACCTAAGTAGGTATATTAAGT
The DNA here is from genome assembly GCA_037127375.1 of Dione juno. Taxonomy (NCBI): domain Eukaryota; kingdom Metazoa; phylum Arthropoda; class Insecta; order Lepidoptera; family Nymphalidae; genus Dione; species Dione juno. The sequence goes on along the minus strand of JAXRJS010000020.1, from coordinate 2,814,194 downwards.
ATTTTTTTTTGCATAGATGTTTACTTATATATTAATAAAACAGTCAAACAAATTTGATGATTTCTTATATATCTACCTACTATTCCGGTTGGCATAAAATAATTAAAGAAATATAAAATTCAAAAATAAAATCACCAACAGTTAATGAGCTTTGCCATAAATAAATTCACGTATTTAAAATTATTATGAGCCAGTTGCAGTTTTTTGGCTTAGCCGCGAAGAACGGACTATTTACTGTGGCTTATGTTAAGCTGTACTTTTATTAAATAAATACGCTTGGAAAAAATGTGGCGGCAGCTGTATTTTTGATTGAAATTATTTCGGAAATATAGTAAAATGTTTACCTAGTAACGAAAAATATATATCTTTGATGTTGAAGTAAAGAAACTGTTTAAATACAACAAATTGATACAGTACGTGTGTAATTCGAATAAATTACTATAACTATTCGAAGAAAAAGTATGTAGCAAAGATATAATTCATGGTCAATTGAACACAATTCTAAAATACGTACCGTATAAAGAGCGAACACGCAAAACTATAAATCTTTGCAAAATAAAACAAGCGAAACAAGTGTTACATGTGTCAATTGTGCCGATATGCATAAACGGTTATGAATTATGTAAGGATTCGCACTACCACCGGACGGACAGCTCTCGCCGGGCCCGCGCTGGACAGTACCACATGTAAATGTAGCTTTTAGTAGAATAAGTATTCGGTTTTTGTTTATTCTGAATGAAGTATTTACTTCAGTATGATTTTCACTTAAGACTAAATACAATGTAAAAAACAAAACACAATTATGAAAGAGAATGTAATTAAAACACCCGATGCTGTTAGAAATATCCAATTTAAATTTGAATTTTAATAAAACATAACATGTTCTCGTATTCATACGTCACATCAATGCCTGTTTCCACAGCCTCTATGTCCTCAATTTACGTCCCTCGCGGGAGACGAAGAGTAATGTCGGTATAGGGCGGAGTAAAAAAAAATCGCAACGAGTCAGCAAACAAGTTCAGCCAATTATAACTGACAAGCGGCTGCCACGGTCGCAATTTTAAACTCACGTATTTTACCAGAATATACTTTTTACTCTCGATACACTTCTTTAAACTTTGTTATTTTTAATTAGCGGTCGGCATCAATTATATACGCCATCCTACATCAAAACAGTAAGTTACTTCGGACAAGAAAACATTAGTAGAGTCAATTACATCGAAATAAACTGTCGGACCGTCGTTTTAAATACTATTATCTTCGTTCTACCTTCATTAAAGGCATATTCGAGAATTAAAAAACTGAGCTGGAATGAATCATGGCGTGCGATCCTCATGAAATATTACACCCGAGCTGGCACCATAAAGCAAACGGCGTGACATGGCGATACAACGATAGCGACACAAACCCAACTGACACCAGAGAACGCGTCTGCTTTCCAAATGATGCCTACAGGATGTTCTCGGTTCACCTATATAAATAAAATTTTAATATTTTCTGTTCATTATGATTATGAAAAAGGCTGGGTTTTTAAGCAATCTTTAATTATGATCTTTCCGTTTTAAACTATTTGTATTAATCTAAGTATGTACATGCAAATAGGTATATCGTAAAACCCACTAAAATGGCTACCTTTTTTCGTCTTTATTTAGTTATAAATTAGATATAATGAGACAATGTTATCCTATCTATGATATATTGAGCACATACAATTTTATCATATCTATGATATATTGAGCAACTATTAAAAATATTACTATATCGAAACTGGCTGTAAACGACTCCCACATATTTTATTCTCCAACACAGGGAGGTAATGAAGCAATTATATATCGATATTTTTGTGCATAAAATGCTTAGCTTATACATATCTGGTCGGATCTAAGGAACGTTCTGAAATAAAACAAAGCGCAGCTTATTGTTGACTCGAGTAGGTGTGTGAGTCTCGGTTATCGAGCTTTTAACCCGACGCGCGACATGCCAAGACATCGACAAGATTTATCACCTCACTAGACTACTACTCATTTGTATTTTCTGACGAAATAAATCTATTCTTACATTATGTTAATACCATCGATCGCTCACATTTTCACTTTTTTTTAATTCATACTCCAAAATGATGAAATATTTGTGAAGTAAAACAACGATTTTGACTTTCTCATGTTTTATTATAATAATAGTAGTTTATGCGAATACTAAAAGTGGACAGAAGAACCCAATCTCTATAAAATAGAAAAAAATATAGTTATTATAATTATTAAATAGGTAGTATTTTTTTAGAGTCAACAAGCCTCTCCTTTGACTTATTCCGCGTGGTCTATTGGAAATAACTAAAAGTCCGATGTAATGACCCCAGCTGCATTAGTTGCATCAAAACTACTAACGTGACGGGAATATTCAACCCTTAAAAAACAATTTAAACCAGTAGTATAGTATTAGTATAGAGTAGTAGCAGTTCAGTTTTATAATATTAGTATAGAGTAGGTATAGATTTAGAAAACAGATCTTTCAACCCATTAACATTTCAGATATGAGTAATGAAAAAATTTTTCCTTTATACCTAAGTAAGAAAATTACTTATTTAAAATTATAATACAAACTCATGTGATGCTGGGTAATTTACTAGGATTACTAGTTCATTGATTATATCAATATGAGATATCCTTGTAAATGTAGAATAAAGATGGCTATCGGTCAATCTGCGTCCGGAACCAATAATTAAATGCAGTGATCTAACCACTTATATAGGTTCAAGTGTGATTTTATTTGTCACTTGCATTTTTCTCGTCTGAGATACGCGGATGTTGAGATTTATGTTCAAGCGCTTGTCCGCATTTTTACTAGCTTACTAGGTTTTTCATCGATTTTTATCATTAATACTAAAATATATATGTCAGCAATCATTCATTTTTATTTCCTGATTCACTTTTGGTGTATGTTTCGTTTTATTCTTTGTTTTATATAACCGCAAAAGTAAATTTGTTTTATTTTCAACAAATTCGTTTGAAAAGTAACAATATATTACTTTGGATTGGTTCAGCTTGACATTGCAAAGCATTATCGTGCCCTCACATATTTTAATGTCATTCTTAATGAAATATTTGTATTAAAACATAATCCCATAAATATTATTTATTTTGTGTATCTGTGTTGTGGTATTTTATTGGATGAATGTAAATCCTGTTATTCAAAAGTAAATTACTAAATAAAAATTGAAGTATCTCATACTATTCTAGCAAATTGAAATTAACAAAGCCAACCAAATTAGTTCTGTTAACGCAAACAACAAAGTTAGATTAACACACAAGTGAGTGGAAGTTTATAAAGTCTCCATTATAAAATGTTCATTGTTTAAATCTATAATAATCGGTACTTCTGTGTTATATTGCCTCTCTAGTAGTTTATAAACAATGTAACAAAGTGACCTACTCCTTGAATATGTAAACCTTCATACATATTTCATATTATGTTGATAAAAAATATAAGCTATTAATCACTGAGAATTGCATCCTTATTCAACTGTCATAAATCATATTGTAACAGCTGGTGATTTCATATTAAAACAGTAAAGATAAGGCTAAGAAAAATACTGTAGGTGTCTTATATCTACTTAGTTTATATACAATAATATGTTGTTTAATATGAATTTAATTTAATGTTTTTTACATTTGACAGTTTTATAGAAAAATGTTTTATTTATTTTTGAAGAGTTCACATCAACATTAAAACTTTCGTTATATTAAAAAATAAAACATCTATAACGATTCTCAAATATACAAGTTGGTGATAAAGGGGTAGATATTCCACACATTCATTCCTTTCTTGCTGATAACGCGAACCTAATACGCCCTGAACATTTATCTTAAAGATTAATGAGCCAATTTTCTTAGTTGGCTATAAAAAGAATCGCCATGGCGACCTCGGTGATGGCGGCACAAGTTTACACTTTCAGGTTGTTAAACGTTTGGTCTCAGCCCATGTTGAGAGTAAAGACTGAATATAAATGATATTATTTATTTTTTAACTTCACGCATCCCTTTCTTTAGGGACATATATTTTGTGTATCTTCCTAGAACTGAATGACATAATTCAGTAGTTTACCAACTTAACAAACAAATTGTACTATATGATAGAACTCAACGTGGCTCAAAAAATTTAAATGCTATATTGTGAGGTTTCTTACTCTTAAGACATTTGATAGCCATTATCCAAAAAACAAGAAAAACGCACACGGACATTTACTTCCTTAGTACACATATAACGGTTACGGATTTAAAAGGAACTTTTTTTATAAATCGGTAAATAAAATAAAGCAAAATGACTTGGATACTGCTTAAATTTAATGAAGCAATTTATAAAGCTGGATTATTAAAAAAGCTTATCAGACACTCTTTTGGGACAGATGCGAGTACCTAATTTATAGGGAGAAATATAGTCAAAAAAGCAATTATAAAGACAAATTTTTCCTTATCCCCAAGGCAGGATGTAAGGAAACAAATTGGATTAAAGTGTCAAAGGTGAAATAAAAAACGCGCATATTATTTATCTACCCCCAAAGTCTGGAGAGGATCAAGTGTCTGGGTACCTACGGCTACAACTAACTGCAACAGAATTCCGATTTCTTATTTTTTCCCTAAAATAATAGAGTTGAAAATGGAATAAGCTGTTTGTGAAATTTTATTTGAGTAATCGTCATATAAATGCTTGCCGTAATCGTATTTACATTTAAAACGGTAAGCAAACATAGAGTGAATGGATGAACGTGTTTATGACTCGTTTTATGACCTTGTAAACGTAAGGATCGCTCGTAAAATTAACTGTGGCCCACCTTTAAAAATATTTATCGTTTTTATTATTTGTTTGTTTAATTATAGGACTTATAAGTGTTAAAAATGTTATTAACTTTAAATAATTAATCAGTTGTCACTTAAATAATTTCATTTCTTATAGTAAAAAGATATAGAATAATTAATTGACGATAAAAATTTACTGATTTAAAAATCAGTAAATTAAAAAAATATAATAACAGCTATAAATAGCTGTTATTATATTTTTTTGATTTCCATCATAAAAATTAAAATTTACTGAGTTCGCCCATTATTAAACCTTATATGATAAACTTAAAAAAACTTAAATATCTTATCTACGAGTATATAACTTCGAGTATATAAATCGGTAGTAGATACCACGCTTAACTTATTTTTGTTTGGAGCCAGGCAGATAGATGATCCAATTTCAAATTATGTCTATCTTGGGAATTAACGGTGGGACGGGGATTCCACTTTATCCAAAAAAGCGGGGCTTGTTGGAGGGTTAGGATGGAAGTTATTTTGGAATTATGATTCCGGATGCGTTCTGGGCGCCGTGTGTTTCACGCCTCGTTTCGTGTAATATTGGTCGCTTGCAACCGTTTAGCTGCACCGGCGATATCATATTCGCGTTGAAATATTTAGACAGTTTAGGCGAGTTTAAAATAAGTACTAGAATCGCTTTAAAGTAGTAATGATTTCCTCTTCACAGATAGAAGTAACTTCTAATACTTTTAATATTCTTCACAGATAGAAGTAACTTCTAATTAATGAATGAGATATATTAATGAGTAAACTTTTGGTAAACAATATGTATGTATCAGTTATAATAAAAATGATAGTTAGCGATTTCAATTAAAATATATTTCTTTATTAACTTTATGAGTAAATTCAACTGCAAAGATATCGTTGCCGCGGCGTAGCAAATTAAATCGTCTACCTAAAAATGCAGGTCGTGTGTTTTAATAGGGTGTCACAGGGTTCTTAAGTATTCCACCGGCCCACCCCATAATACCCAGTCTCCTTAGCCCGGTACGTCCTCCCCTTGATATATTAGTCCCAGTTCGTCGTACATAATTTTGCTGAGGGTGGCACCTCCCTACACCTCCCAACCGTCCGATCCTCACAATACGATGGTTTTGTTTATTGACATATAATATGCACAAAGTTTATATGAGCGAAATTGGTAATATATTTTTATTACTTAATTACATAAAAATATATTTTTTTCTTATATATTTCAAAGTATTTAAGGATGTCAACTACGTAGGTATAACAAAGATCTATAACATAATGTAATGCATCCATTATATTCTCAGTGAACTTATGTATGATATACATATAGGTGTTTAAAAGCTAAAGATAAATTTTGTTCAAACATAAGCAGTCCAAAAATAATCCAAGCGCTTGACTTTAATTAAACGTATGCATCTTTTGATCTGTACCAGAATATTTAAGTGGCTGTGTAAAGTTAATTTAGTGCATACAGTCTGAAATAGCTTTAGTGCTGAATAATAGAGTAGGTAGCTAAGGCATGCTTGATTACTTGAATGTCTAATATGATATCTGAGGAATAATTAGTAATATATGAAATTGTGAAGTATATTGTTTTAATGTTCTATCATTAATAATTGAATATTAAACATATATAACAATCACAAAGTTTAGTAGATTATAATTCATATTTGCATTTGTACCTAAATATTTATTTTTCCATGACGTGCTTACATTTCTCCCATATATCGAAATAAAATTTAAGTTCTACATAATTTATTCTAGCATTACACCTATGACTAAAATATTTTATCTAATTTAACTATCTTAAAAATCATAATTTGGTACGTACATAATTAAGAATAATATATTTTAAAGAGAAAATATTTTACATATAAAGTAAATACAAATAAACACAACAATTATAAATTTTATAATATAGTTTACATTGACACCAATAATATATTAATAAACAATTATATATAAATATATAAACTCCGGAAAGCATATAGAACGCTACGTTAGGTACATACACATCAGGACAGTAAAATCTCATTAGTGATACACAAGAGAGTCATCTATCTTCTGCGGTCACGTGGTCTTCGATACTAAGTATATTACACCATTCATCCATTTTCAAACAAAGAACCTATTGAAATTGGGGCCATAATTTTATAATGTTGCAACATTAGTTTTTTTATTAGAAATGACAATGATGTGCGTACCGATTGGTTTTCTTTTATTACGTTTAAATTAAAAACGCCGTTACTTATCAATAATAATAAAATTAATGTTACTTTGGAAACATGTACAGAACAAAATTGTTTTTTTTTTGGATTAAAAAGCTTTGAATTTTCGATTTGATGGTATCCTTAATATCTTTATGCATGTACAAGGTATATTAAATACATTACACAAATTAATCAAGATGTTCCTCCCTATCTCTTCTGTTTGACATACTCGTATACTTTAGGGACACCTTACTCAGGGCAAACTGTGGTTAAGTCACTTCATTGCGTGTGCGATAAATTCTAATTTTGGTAATGTGCGGCGTGGTGTAAAATAGTGTGAAGCTGGGGTCAATAAAATAGGCCATAACTTTCATAATTATAATAGGATAATACCTAACGCACTGATTTTCACATTATTAAAAGCGATAAATGCAGTTTATTTAGTAAATTATTCTGTGATTTTGAAATGTTAAATTTGTATTTTAATGTAGATTTCACATGTTTGTTCGAAGTAGTTGGAATGAACATAGAGATACCGTTCTATATTTTTTCTCTACTTAGAAACATCGCAAGTTTCTTAGTAGAAAGAACCATTTTTTTCAAACCAAACTGATGAAACACTACATAATAACGTAGTTCCTTCTAATAAAAATCCATTCTAGCGAGTGGAATTTTTAACAGTCGCGTTCAGTCAACTCCAAATACCTAAGCCAAGCATGTGAAATATTTTATAAATAGTAGGTATATGAAATAATTATGCCACGTTGTATATAAAATGATGTGGGTATGTAACAATTTAGACATTGTTTTGTTTACACTGAATATTTGATAGTCAATTTATCACAACACACACACGATGTGAATATTGATCTCGTGTACACTCTAAAAAACTACTCTTTAAAAAACTTAACTAAACTTTCAATTTTTTTTTATCATAATACAATTAATTCATTTTTATTCACGTTTACATTTAAAATTTACAAAATTATCGCATTGAGTCATTAGAAAACAATATAAAGCCGGTTGTAGATCAGCACCCACGCGCCGTCACCACGACTCCTATGGTTTATGGCGGCCCTACTCGCCACGAGACAATACACGTAATAGACATGTTATGTTTACAAAACATGTAATAAACTGCGAAACTTACTCGTGTATAACTTATTTAATTGTTAATGATACTGTGAAGGCAAATATATTAATGTAATCTTATATGATAGGTACATTAATATAAATAAATGGGAGTTCATTACGTTAAAATACTAGCAAAAATTACATTATGATAAATGTACACTCATACATACATTTATTAATAAAGAATTAACAACAATATTCTACTAATCAAATTTATATGGTGGCGCTGAATGTTTAATTAAGAATTTTAAATTTAGAGCGTTTACGTTTAATGTTTTCGACTATATTCAGAAAAATTAAGTAACTTTACTCTCGTCTCACGAGATAATAAATTTTACTTACCTATATAGTAGATTAATTATACAAAATAACATTACTTTAAATTAATATAATGAAAACACTTTCAAGTTTGCAATTAACAAAAAAACAAAAATGAGTTTAAGTTCAAGTACGTATATTAATTGTACACACGTAACCGTTTTAATTAAGCTTGTGCGTAAATGAAGCTGGAGTTATTACAGAGCCTTTTGTACTTCAAGCCTTCTCAACTTACATAACATAAATCTTTAATTTTGATCGCGTTGAAATCATTGCTGTGTGAGTTTTCGTATGTATTTCTCCGTGATAAATATGAAAACTCAATCAGGATTTATTGATAAATATTTATTACACGGTTAAATTAAAAGAGCATGGCCGTGCGTGTGTTGAGCATGGGGCCATCCGCCTTTATTATTTAACGTCTTCATTCCCTGCGGCGCACGCATCGCATGATGGCATGCGGATATGCAGATACATGAACTTTGACAGATTCTTTATAATTCAGTAGACTCTAAAATAATAAATTAATGTTTAATATAATCTAAGATAAATACAACTTTCTATTAAATTAAAGTTTAGTTAGATACATCGTAAACAATCAATATTTTTGGAAATGTTCCCAAGGCTAGTAAACGAAATCTTTAATGCTTATGACCAATGAAACATAGTCAGGTAGTACATTAAAAGCAGCTTTAACTGTAGTATATTATTTAATATTAAAGATCTTAAGGTAAACGGGTGGAGTGCCTGCAGTTTCGCGATAAGGCAAGCACCCCGTACCACCTTCTTTTTGGGGTGAAAGCTCCTTAAAAGCCACCATACTTCAAATTGCGTTCAACTTAGATAGCTAGTTTGATACATTGCTCCCATTATTGCATATCAAAAGGTATTTGATAAGACATCCATGATAAATGACAAGATTTCTTATCTTTGAAGTAAATGTTCTATTTATTTTCTTTGAATTTTTTTCCGTTGGTGCAAATGGTGCGAATTAAATTGAGCATACATATATATGGGCCGACATACATTGCGTTGTCCTATATCACGGACTACGTGACAGGGACAGAGTGTGTACTACGCTCGACATAATTCCATGTTCTATACTATTGTGTGTTTGATTTGTTTAATGGCTATTATAACTGTTTAAAATATAAATATTTATATTATGCATGTGTTGTTCTTTAGATAACGATATTTAATAATCGTAGCTCGTCAACAGTACGAAGGCATTGAATTGATTTTGTACACGCGTTCATATAATTCTTTTATAGTTTTTAATATCTGTTTTTGACCTGAACGAAATAGTGAAGCCAGAGTGATATAAAAAAATGTTTCTAACTAATTTCAGCATTGTACGAGCAACTTAAAATAGCACGACGACCGCGTTTAGACAGATTAAACATCGAGGGCCAAATGAACATGCGATAATTTATTACACGTGCCCCCGTGTGTATTAGCTGTATCCGACTAATGCCGGCTTTCGATATTCGGCGCTCGGTCGCGATTCAATATTTACGAGGCAACGAGTCGCATTAGACTGTCCGACCGTAGGTAAATTAGCGCAGCTGCTAGCCACTGTTACAGTGATTCATTCCAAATTGGCTTTTCAGCGAGAAAAAACGAAGCTGCGGTAGACGCTATCTAGGGATTGCAACTAAATAGCTTTTAAAAGAGTTGCTCTTTTGTTTGTATTCTTTTTCCACCTTAAATAGCGTAGGATGAAGAAAGAAATCTCTAACGACTTTCATTGAGTTTGAACTTGTTTCTTTTACACTGAATGGAGTCTGAAAAGTTGAAACTGATTGATTTTTTCAGTCGGTACGCTTTTGCTTTGCTTAAGCTTAATCTGTTTCTTTTATTTTTGTTTTGCATAAAATGATAAAACAATAACGCCATGGTGTTACAAAATATCTACTTACTATAATAAAATAATTGACTGTTATGATAATTTAATAACAATACATTACTATTAAGTATTAATCATTAATTTTATTGATAGAGGCGTTTCCTAAGACCTTGGCAAAGCATTACGATGAATATCGCTATAAAAGACCGCCTCTACGCGTATTAGATAGTTGGATGAAATACCGTAGCTCATCTTTGAATTATTCACTGCTAACTGAGCGCTTTAAATTGGCCGTGTAATTTGATTTGTAGGACTCAGGTAATGGAGCCAAGTTTTTATTCTAAGATTGCATCAAGTAACTTATAGCAGAACTTTTGTAGAACAACTTTAATAAAAAGGATGCTTTACGTTACTTCTGGATTAATATTATCATCTCTTTTGAAAATGAGATAAAAATTAATAAATCCATGCGGTTGAAACTTATTTTTAATGAACTGCAAATGACAGCCCGTGAAATGCACAAATGTTGCATTTCCCAATAATGAACCGGGGAAATTACCTTTAGTATAAATAATCCGTGCCAAAGGGTGGGTTCGACGCGCCGCTACTGCAAATCACCCCCCGCCCCACACATCCTCCACTACTGTCGACGATAAATAAAATTCACGTTTTAACAATAAAATGCATTTTCCGCAAATGCTCCCAGTGAATTATTGTTCGGGCTTTACGAGCTTAAAATTATATGGGCACGTGAAATTTTCGATCTCGATAATAATGTATGCTCTGTATCGCGACGCACTATTTTCTGACGTTACTGTTTTTATTGTTCGAATTTTATATTACTTTAATTATTATGACAATGACACTATTTATGCGCGAATAAAAATATTTTTGTATATATTATGCGTATATAATCCGCAATAAGTAGGTATCTAACGAATAACCTTCAATATCTAGTTATCTATAATATCTTCAAAATTTTGTACATGGGGGTTCTTCTTGTAACATTGCACCTATCAAGTCATAATAGTGCAAGTCAATCTAAAAAAAACTGTTCCCCAAAATAACACGTCACGTACGACCCCTAAAAATACTTATAAAACATTTCCCGGAGGAAATAAAACAATGTTTTATTTCCAACAAAAATAGATCATACGCCCGCTTGATGGAGAACCAATAGCGTCCCAGCGGCACAGATGGCGACACAAGCGCACAGATAGCAGAAATATGAATTGTGGCTTTCGATATTTGTCACTAGAATTACAACTCCCGACGGATAGCCGGACTCGCACCTCGTTTTGGTGATCTATTTTTTAACCGGTTTCGCCTCAAATTTGGGGAACTTTGTAGTTTTTTAGTAGTCAATACAACTGTCAGTATGCAAACTTGTATTGTCAAGTTTTTTAAACATCGACTATGACTCTAGAATAGTACCTACCTCTAAAATAAAGTAAATTCCCGATTGAAGTTAATCAATGCGTTAAAAGCATTTAATACGTTATAGTTAAAGTAGATAAAAATTATATATCAATATTCATAACGTGATATATAAGGGACACTTTAATAGTTAAATGCCTAAATAAATCATGAACATTATATAATGTAACACTTCATTAGAAACATAATATATTAATTTATATGTAAATTAGGCGTAGAAGTAACATTAACTTAGTAAATAACAAAAATTTGTACACTATTTGTAACCCTTGCATATTCTACTGGAATTCAAAGCACTTCTATTTAAGGGCGTAATAAACATTCTTGGTTGCATTTAAGCGTCTAACATTTCTATGCTTAATGAAATGCCTACGAATCTAATAAATGTTTATTTATTGATAAAACGCTAAAAGAAATTAGTTTTAAGAAATCATGCCGTCTCAGTTCATGATGATATTACAGCAACAACTCAAATCAATATGCGACTAGAAGTATAAAACGCCTTTCGTTGCCTATTTAGTTAGTGTAAGCATCCCTCACGTACGGGTAAATATGGTAGAAAATGCGACAAAGTGAAAAGAGATACAAGAAAACAGTAGAAATTATCCCTTAAATACCTTATGTTATAGCGTTAATGTGAGCCATAGGCTATTTATGTTATGGGCTATTTTTGTACATCCCACCTTGATGTTACAGCTTCCTGAGTTACGGCGATATACAAGTGGAAAACTTGGTGCGCCACGTGCAAATGATTCATTGTCGTCCCTTAATTAAAGAAGATTTTAATTGTATTGGATGTCTGCGAAAGCGAAAATAATGCACTCCTAAATTGGGGTTGGAGCTCGGAAATTTATATTTAGGAGCAGTTCGAGTTATTGCTTTGCGTGTTATATCTATCTTTTGGATATTGGCCCGATGTAAAATATGTCCAGTTATAATAATTGTCCATTGTTCAACACAATATATAAATTTATGATTATAATATGCTGGTACAGCGAAGCGATATTTAATTTCGCTGTGTTATTTCTAACTAAGGCGGAACTTTATTAAGTTAGATTCTGTTTAGCAATAAAGAAACAAAACACCATTTAACAAAAGTTGAAACGCACTTAATCCAGTAAATTCATTTTGCGTATAAAGCCAAGCTGCCGCTGACTTAAAATATCTTTCTTAATTACAAAAGCCTTTGTTGAACGTATCTGATCTATGTAAACAGACGGGGCGAATGTTTTAAATAGCAACCCAACAAATAGGTTCCGGTCGGGAGAAATAAGCAAAACTCCTTAATGAAAGTAAATTTAAAGGGTTTGCTGCCTTGATTAATGGCTATAAGTGATCTTGTAATATAAATAATTCATTTGAATTCTTAAAATAATATGTAACTTGAAATTTATCTCCAATTTACAAACTAAAATAGGCATCAAATGAAAGGCACCTCTGCAAAATAAGAGGTGCCATCCATATTACGAGATCGTATTCAAATTCCCGATGTAGTTAGTGGTGTAAACGCCGTAGATTGAACGTAGTTCATTTGGTGAACAATGCTGGCTCGCCCCGCAGCGACACCGGATAAATTGAGTCGGGCCGTAGCGCCCTCTGTCGGAAAATTGGGGAAATCGATTTAAATATCTTGAATGTGCTGGCTTATCTTGATCTCAGGATTTAGGCTACACTCGGGCGCTTTTACATTCTGATGAAAAAACGATGGTTATTTTGTTATACGTATGTATGTAGGTTACTTACCTATGCATAATATAACTGAGGATTTTTCCTATTTTATTACTGTATTTCTTAAACACATTTAAAAGTTAAAACTACGGTATTATAAGGAAGTGGTAATGACGAATAATAATAATATCCCTTATTGGTAATTCCTACTGAGATAGAGTCCAGCTGAATTGTAATACTCGTATATTTCCATCTGTTACTGCACGCGAGTTACAAACACGATCTTTGTTATCTTCAATTATATCTTCACTTCACTTTTGTAGTTTATTGCTAATGTGCTTAAATATAAATAATATATATTAGTTTTTCGCCAAAAATGTCAACAATTATCATTATTTGGTAACAACGTGTGTTAGTTATTAGAAATTTTAATTAAAACGGCTGCTCCTTACTTCCTTTTGAATAGACTTAAGAAAATTAAAACAAATCAAGCCTCGTTATATTACCTTCTCCCTAACCTCAGAGCAAGTTTACTTAATCTAATAGAATCACTCGGATTGCTTTCCAATATTTACCGTTTGATTTTTTCCCCTCGTTTCAATTGGGGATTCCAAAAAGGCGTGTGGTATGGACGGTAATGACTAAAGCACTGCGTATTAACAATTTGCCTTTGCATTCTTGGTTCATTATTTATATACTGCGTATCTGTTGGCATAATTTTATTAATCTTTTAGAATTTTCTTATTAATATTTTGTGTACTTATATTTGCCTTTATGTTGATGCCTGCATTATATATTCAATGGAATTGCTACGGAAGGTAAAACGCCCCTTCAAAGTATATTACATTTTCTTAAATCAATAAAAAAATAATTTAATAGTGCGCTGTAAGTTTATTGGATTAATCATGCGCAAATATTTATTGATAGGGCGGGGGTCAGAATTTATTGAAAACTGAGATACATAGGTACGTAATACATTGGCAGCAATCAGACAAATTGGCTCCGACCAAGCCCCTCTAACCGAATTAATCTAATTCGTAGGTTTTCTTAGCTTAGCACTTATGAAATATACGAGGAAGTCGACTTGATATAACGTTTCATCCTTAAATTTATACGACTACTTAGACAGTATAAAATAGATATTCTACTGTCATACCAATGGTAAATTAAATTTGATTATAACAATATTTTTACTCATTTACTCAAAATCAAAATTTTAACTCTACAAGCCTAGCCAACCTATGTCTATAGGTACCTAAGAGTACAAGAAGAAGGCACAACGCACACTATACCTTGACGATTAATTCCTTCACAAAATCCTATAAGTAAAGTGACATTTGCACCTTTTAATACAAATAAAAGAAGTAAGGAAATTGTTCAATGTACATATTAAAAAAAATATCTTAATTAGGCTTCCTTTTGACATGCATACGTTCACCCCCAAAGTATGTGTGTACGAGAATAAATATTCAACAAATCCACCTTAAATAAACAGTATGGGGGAATAACGTTTTTGTCTCATTCCCAGTAAATGATGCTTAAGATATTTATTGAGGGATAAATTGAGTTTTTAGATATTACAGCCTTCTCTTGTCTTTTTGCTTATCCTTAAGATTAAGTAACATACCGTTTTTATTTATTTATATCATGTTTGTGTAATTTGTCGGATATATCTTCAACAACATGTTTGTTATAATTTTATATTGTTGGCATTGTGCAACATGCATGGTGAAGTTGTTGATAAAAACAAGTTAATTATGATTCTGATAAACAAATTAAATTTTCATTAATTTCGAAAACAAGAAAATAATAAAATTTCTAAAGCAAAAAAATGTATACAAATATTTATGGTATTCGACCAAACTTAACCTTAAGTTTAACGGTAACTATTCCCTTAACTTACTTTACTTTTAAGTAAATTAAATTAGATTGTTCTATTAAAATTGTTCTATATACTGACTTCCAAAAACGAAAATGCTACTTATACTCTTACCTACTAAAAGCTACTTATAAATTCCTCCCTAGCTCGTATGTTCTCTAATCCTGTTCCAAGAAAAAAGTGATGCAATTAGAAGAAAGCCTCAAGTCTCCTTACTGCGGGCTAATCACAAATTAATGAGGACTTGTACCGAAGTGTCGCGTCGCGATGATAATTCCACGCCGCCCTGCTGCGCTAAGAACCTCATCAATTATGGTGGAACACCCCCTACAGAGCCCTGAAGGCTACACCCCTTTGTCACAATCTAGTGGCTATATCCAGATCCTACAAGAGATTTATTCTCTAACTTATTTTTGCTAAAGATTCCGAAGAATAAGATTTAGCTATCTATGCTTTATTATATTCTATTTTTTTTTCTTTTCGTACATTTCACAAATATTGATAAATATTTACTAAGAAAGTTTGAATATGTGAACAATTATATAAATAAAATATAAAATCCCTTTTATTCATTCGTCATCTTAAATTTAAAGTTTATATTAAATATATAATTGTATTTCATATTTCAACTTTAACAAGAATAATTATCATTTATTTTGAAGCAATTAACTTGTATAATAGGTATATTGGTGACACTCGAATATATTTTAAAAAATAGTCTTAAATTCTTGCAATATATAAATTCAAAGTCCAATCAAACCCGGATCCGATAAGTTATAGCCCTTAAGCAGTTGTTGCAGCGACAGTAAACGCTTCCGCCCAAACCACAGCTGATTTGTTGTTCCGTTCAAGAGTTACTAGCTGTTCGAAACATTTCTAACCATATGCCACCAGATTTACGTATACCTACTCAATTATGTCTTTGTAATTTATTAATTACTTATACCTTATTTAAAACACATAGTAAATACAATTTAAATATATATGTAAAAACTGACAATAGCACATCTTATTGCTAAAATAATCACATCTAGTCACATTTCATATGTGTTATGATGGCTACATATGATGTGTATATAGCTTTATTTACTTGTAAATATTTAATTATTGCTGCCAACTGCATTTTTAAGGAGATTGTTGATAATTTTAATTCATCATATCATTTCATTCATCATTTCATTTTGAAATCATTTTCTTAAGCAGGAAGATTAAATTACGGTGTCTATTTTTTTATTTAAATTAGGCTAGGTACCTAACAACTTTTATTGGAAGATCGTAATTTAGGCAGTATCGCCCTAAACTGGCTCGCGTTGTTATGCCATGAATATAAATCGTGATAAATTCCTCGCGGGGTACCGCGCGGCGGGAACGGCGCGGGGCGAGGCGGACCAACCTCGAGGGGATTTTTCTTAAAAATAACTTTTGTCAAGGCAATTCCGTGGAGCCACGAGATTTATAGAAAGGTGGTGTCACCCCAGTAATTAGTTTTTAACTAGTTGTGATAAGGGTCTGCTATTTTATGCGCCCCCTACAAGTAAAATATCTGAATACTTTTAGATGAGAGATAATCAAAGCTTTATTTTACTTTAAAGTACACATATAGAAAAAAAATTAAGATATGTAATGCCGAAGTGCCATTATAAATTTAAAATACGTCAAAACATATCCCTATTGTTTTGCAAATTTTAAGCGTCATATCATACGGGTGGGTATTCATATGATTTATACCCCGCGGCAAAAAAATGAGAAAGTTCTTCCAAGAAACTTCTTTTATTCTTGGAGAAAGTTGCGTAAAAAACTGGAGGCGCTTAGAAAAAAGCAATTTTCTAGCTCAGGTGTGTGAGATGTTTTTTATCTAACTTTGCATCCGCACCGTTTTGTTTATGACGGCATATTTTTTCAAACTTTTGAACATTTTATTACTTTGTACCGTGAGCTTACACTTTTGTAACGTCTAAAGACCGACAACAGCGGAACAATTATTGTTTTGTAAACTACTTTTTTAAAATTAACACCGCTACCTGTATTTGCATTCAAAAAATTGCATAAATTACCGACGTTGTACTGTTATTTGTGTATGAATAGAATAATGAAACAAAATAAATTATTTTTGAATTCCAAAGCCACGATAAAAGATACTTTAAACTGTAAGTCGGCGACTGCCCAATTTCCGTTTTAATAGACATGGAAAACATAATTGGAGGTTTACTTTATAGGGACACGATACGATATAATATAACCAAGTGGGCCAAAAAATGATTGTCAACGTCTGGCAGAGTACATTAACAAGACGGGTGTGAGGATGGAGGCTTTATCAGAAGGGCCTTTCCTGAGGGAGGGCCACATAATGCGATATTGCTCGTTTCTGCGAAGCGCTATTTATCTATTAAAAAACGTAAGATTTACGAGACTGTATAGGAAAGTTTAGGAAGTTTTTATGTGTTCCTACATTGTGGGTATATCATTATAAAATACTGATGTGTGCTTATTATTTCCGTTATAACAACACACTGAAAGTAATGTATAGGAAAATAACATTTATTGAGTTTTTAAACAGAAATTGTATTAATTATTAATGTAACTTATTTAATTCTTATTAAATAAATGATTTATTTCATGATAAATGCTATACAAAAGCTATTTCTTTAAATAACGGTGATGGGAGGTCTCGTTAAAATAGCAAGGGTTTGTTAGATAGTCTTTTAGTCACGAGGATCACGATTCGGCGGGGATTGCCTTACTAACGCTGAGCACTGTCTGCTTTATCCAATGGCACACAAAAATATCAATATTTGTTACATAAATAATGCAGTGTAATTGACGTGTATATTATATTTATTTATTAACGCATTATCCATTATATGGAGAGGATTTAAAACTTTAACTTAAATGCGTTTAAGTACTCATTTAAAAATATATATATTTGTATATTTTATTAACAATTTGACAGTTAATGTTTAAATTTCGTTTATTTATTCTGAATAATATATTAAATTTATTTAAGATATTATAGTTAGAATAAACTATAAAATTTATATAAGTATTTCTAAACTGCTATTTATTTATCAAAATGGATTGATTTTACACAAAATAAAATAACGATAGCATAAATTAAATAAACTCGAATGATAATTACGTTCGTAATAACGTATTAAAGGTCGAACCATGTTTATTATCAAGCGGAATATTGGCTGGAAACAGTGCTAAATTCTCTGGACACACGATAGTGTGGTATTATCTGCCATACTATTTGTCATCGGATGAACAATGCGAACCCTCGTAACACTGACTATCTTACTCAATTTGTCCTCATATAATTATAGGAAAAATTTAAGCGTTAAAATTTTCGTAATAACAGGGTGTTTAATATGTGAGAGTTGGTGTAAAATTAATCAGTTACATCGGATAAGGGATCAGGGAGTCGGTGACATATTATTAGGAATAGCGATAAAAATATCCTATGATATTTCAATGTATGATTAAATAGTAAACGTGATTAGATACAGGTTTTAATTTCATTCTTGATATTTGAACTTTGTCAATTTCAGGTTTAATTTATATTGTTCAGTGATTAAATTGTGAGAAAATACCAAGTAAAGAAATAAATAATGATGTAAGTAGATAAGATCCATATTTGTAGGTTGGTACCTATTTATGTTTTATTATAGACCTACCTTTTACTATGAAGAGCCTATACTAAAACTATATATTATACAATATTTAAACATTTAATACAATTATATATTTAATATAAAACAAAATTTCAACAATATCTGACAGATGTTACTTTTGAATACACGTAGCTACTGTACCCGGGCGGGTGAACTAATAAATAATACGAGAGAGTTAAGACCACCTAGCGCGCCACCAAGATGTTTACGGTGCTACCCGAGCTGTATTGTACCCACCTACGCATATTTTTACCCAGCAAATTGCTCAGTTTGCTCAGCGTGTCTAATAACCACTTAATGAAGCCAGGACTTTCCTATATTTAAATTTTAATCATGCTTGCTGTGCGCGCCAGTGAACCTGACGCCCGGCCCGTGGAAGCGCTTATAATTCGTAAACTTTAGATATTTCAATAATAGAACAAAATATTTATTAAAGTTTATTGTATATTATTAGATAATTTATATACAAATTTAATTATTGATTAAATTAATGCAACAATTCCAATAGTATATTTCGTTGTATTTATTAACATTAAGCTCTCTTGTTTTATATTGGCAATAAATAATTTCGCATGGAAAGTATTGATTTTAAATAACAATTTACTATATTGATTTTAAATAAATGTTCACAAGTCCAGGTTCACAAATAATAAAAAAAGACCCTTAACTTTCCTTACAGTTAATAAAAATGTATAAAAATACTTCTCTTGACGCTTACGCACCTGTAACAAAAAAAATGTACAATTAAATAAAAGCGTTTAATAATTATAAAGATAAACATCTATTATAATATAACGAGTTGAAGTGTAATATTTTAATTATACCAACATAAAATTACTATAGAATTATTTTTCTTTTATATGAGAGAATAATTTACAGAACAAATATTTGTGTAACTTTATATTAAAGTGCATATTACGGTATGTGAGTTTATTATACAATAAAATATATGAGATTCTTCTCGTAATTTTGCCATACTAAAGGCTTTGGCTATGACATGCAAAATGAGCGCTGTGACCCCATGGTCACGGCTGAATTTTAGAGCGGGGTCAAATATCGATCCTTGCATTTCGATAAATTATATAATACGTATTATATTCGATAGAACACCAAAAAATAACCTCGCATAGTTTAATATGATAACAAGTTATGTCATATAAAATTTATTTTATAAAATATAACTTTGTACACGTAGCGTCACGCATACATAAAGTTCGAACTTTGGCACACTGTACCATTAATCAAGGGGCGTTATGCGCCATGTTTCACGAGATGGTGCGATCCCTATCGCTCTTGTGTTATTTGTAATATTGTCATCTCAGTCTAGCGTGGAGCAGGAGCTCTGGGATCAGGGAGGGGGCAGCTGTCTAGTCGTGACGTATTACTGGACTGGCGGTCGGTCAGGTCAGTTGCTGCAGAGTGAAATACCGCTCTGTTTTCTTTATTAACTCCAATCCTACTGAAACGTCGCTTTATTAAAAATAGTGTGACAACAGCTTTAGTGTAATAAAACAAAAATGTATACAGGTTTATACATTTTTATTTTATTGCATCGTATGTAGGATCTCATTCATGGCAATAGCGATATCGACATATGCGCTAATTACTTACGTGCCGTGCCACCTGTATAATGTATGCCGAGTAGGTTCTCAATGCAAATAGCAAGTTCGATTCGAGAATAGACAATGTGGCTGCTGGTTTATGGGACCACCCACAATAATTTGATACTATCTTTATTTAAGATAAAAATATCTACAATTCTATACTACAATTCTATACATTATTTTGATTTAAACTCTTAATTTTATGAATTATTGTACTTATAAAATTATTTGATTATTTAAGTGTTTATGAAATAACACATTATATAAATAGCCCATAAAACTATAATTTACGAATCTTCGTAAAACTGGAATCACACCTCAGCGTTAGCGTTGCGCTGTCTAGTCATTTGTAAAAGCGAATGATGGTCGACACGTGATCAGCATGTTAATGAATCGAAACAGTAACTTACGCTATAAATATCCGTAGTATTGATTTATTGCTAGCTATGTTGAACCGTTATTAAAAATATTGTACATACCATTATATACATATATGTTAGAGTTCTTAAAAATCGGATAGAGAACGATTCTTTCTTATTTGTCAATTCGATCTTTTATGTTGTAGATTAGTATAGTTTTGTATTAGTTTGTAATGACACTTATTTGTATAAACGAATGCGAAGACGACGTAAATATCACGCCCTTGTTGGATATCTCATTGAGCGACAATAAATATTGCGTTATCTCTTGATATCGACCGCGGGCCGCACTGCCACGCGGCGACCTACCCTTGCTCTAATGAATTACACAATGAACTCTCATCTAAATACAGAAAAAAGCTTTTAAAGGCACATATCAAAAATGCCCACAAAGCCTACTAAGACAGCGCCCACAGATTTATAGCACTCCCTTTGTTAAATCACGTAATCTCCACGTGGAGCTGCGATACAAATGGAGGTAAATGAAAATAAATGTAGTTCCTCATTCTGATGCTTACCTACCTATTTTACATTATGTCAGAATATAAATCTGGCTCTGTTTAAGGGTAATATATTCTTAAAATTACCTGTTAAATCACATTTAGGACAGATAACACATTGTTTGGGTTCTGTAAGGCACACAAAAAAGTTTACTCGGTCAAATAGCTTGTTATTTGTTACTGGCAGGGTGGGTCAGATCTCATTGGGCATTTAATATATTATATGTTACATGGCCCTAGTTACATCCTACAAACATTTATAGCTATTTAAATAGTTTACGTACTTATATAATTATTAGTTGGTACATTTAATAGGTAGATATATAGGTAGGTAATATAGATACACAAATCGTCATGTCATTTTCAAAATGTTTTTATTTTCGTTGTATTTTATTTTAATTTATTCTTTTTATTATTATACTATGCATTTTCTAGTTCCTTATTAGTTATTTGTATTTATCAGTATTTAATGAAAAGACTGCTTGTTTAGCGGGCGATAATAACTGCGTTTTAAGCGAGTGCAGTTATTATCGATTTTATGTGGTATTGTTATAATCTAAAATCTGAATCAATATCAAATATTATTATTAATATTAATTTTGAATGGTTTGATTAATAAGGTTGAGTTGGGTTCCGCCACTCAACATGGAGTTCTCAATATATTGAAAGTGGAGAACAACATGATATACCTAACACAAGATTATGTGCAACACAAGACTAATGCCTGACTAGTTGTGAAAATCCTTAAAGTGATGTAATATAACATCTTAATATATAATTACCTATGTATGACTTTAATATATAATAAAAAAATGTCTTATTATATACATTAGGTGTTTCAATAATGAATATATTAACATATTAAATCATCAGTTGTCATATCGTAGGCGAGTAGTAAGAAGTGGGTAACGAATTCAAATGGGTGTTAATTTAAAGTTACATTTTTAGTCATCGGTGGTGGTTTCAATGTGGTCAGATCCATTTTTGACCGTTTCCGGTTACATGTGCTATAAATACGTAGGTTTGCTTGCCCTTCATTTAATTCGTAGCAGGCTTTATCTACCGAATAATAAAACAACAATAGAAATACCTAGTCCTCGTATTGTTTTATGTTGTCAAACATAAAGACTGTGTTTAAAAATTATATTGATAGATAGTACTATTAACTATTTATGTCTATACATATATACATTTTATTGCCCTATTAAACACAGTAAAAATATAAAAACATTTATTTATATGTTTTATTTACTTTAAAAAGAGAATTTAATTCTGTATTTGGTGGAATCATATTCATCATACTTTGAATTTCGTTTATTTTATATTATCAATAAAATTTATAATTATTATATTTATAATATTTATTATATAACTTTCGATACAAAACCCATTTATATAGCTTATCGATAAACGCAACAGCAATTAGCGCATCACTAGACGCTTTTGGGTGCGAGCTTACAAATCATACCGATAACATCTTCTACAAATTTGAATCGGATCTTATTTATGATTTGCCTTTTTCACAGCTACATTTTGGGGAAAATTCAAATATAAATCCATGATAAACGACTTGTAGATTCGATATTTCAGATTTAAACTTTTAACCCAAATAAGCCATAATTTAACCTCTAAAAATGTCTAAATGTTCTTGTTTCATATAGAAACTGATATATTGTTGTCATATATAGTTAATTTTTTTTAACTAAAATATGTAAAAATGTAAATTTCCCACGGTTCGCTCTTCATTATCCACAACAACATAATAATCATAACAAAAGCATGTACAAAACCCCGTACTTGGTTAAACAGCAATCGCATAAACAAACCCCAACAATAAAGCCAAATAAACGCTCGAGCACGCCATCCAATCGCACCTTGAATCGCACATAAAAGCCCATGAACACCGGTTGAATTGAATACTATAGCGCTCAACAGAAGCACCAAATATTGCATTGCCAACCGTACTCGGTCGGGTAATATCGAGCACGGGCCTGAGCCAGCGCTCATAAAATCGTTTACGAGCTGCCAAAGAGCCCTCTTCGATAAACGTGCCATAAAAGTTCAGTTATACGCCGCTAGATGGCGACACTAGTGAGCACTTCAAGTCGTAGCACCGATTTTACTGCCATCTATGCAGCTTTAAATGTTTAAAGATTGAGCAGGACAAGGACAAATATAGTTGGCTTTCCCTTCTAACTCTAGCAAGAAGTTTGCTCTACTTCAGTAAAGAAAATTGCGCGATTTCAACTTATATTTTCTATTTCAATAATCTTTTGAACTTTAACTTTGTTTTAGTCAATGAAAAGTTATTAAAATTTATATATTAATCGGTAGAAAAAATGTTACTTTAGCAAATTTCCTTGTAACAATTGAATATTACACGTAAGTACCTACTTATACAAGTTTTTCGAGTTTTCATTGAAAATACGTCATCTACTTTGTCATACTGAAATACCTGGTGGTCCTAATGGCTACAGCAATTTAAACCATATTGTAACATGTTGTAAAGACTTGTCATTATTTAAATATAATACAACGTACCGATTTGCTTCAAATGTTAAGTGGTAGTAAATTATCGTCTACCGGCGGTATACAGCGGCGCTTAGTTAAGATACGGGCGAGATAAAATTCTTACGATAAATTTCTATTCTATGATAGCACGTTTTGTTGGTAAGTAAGCCTTTAACAAGATGTTGTTCTGTTATATTCATGCTACACTGTCCGTTTTAAATTTGATTTTACTCTTATTTCCTTTTAACACATCTAGGTACTTAGCATATGGAACTCAAAAACACAATAAAAGTTGAGGAATTACTTTATTTATGTAATATATAATAAAAATAGTAAAAATCATTCTCATCAGTATTAGACCTGTTTCATAACAATTGTAACTAATTCCTACTTATAGTATAGTCGTAAATTGTGTTGACATTATAGTAACACTTTAGGTTATCTATTAGTTTTATTTATCTGCTTACATTTGCACTAAGATTTACGTTTTTTGATAACATTTTTATGATATATTTACATTTTCATTTACATCTCGATAGGTCTCGTTGATAAAATCTATATACCTAGAAGATATTTGTTTTGTTTAGATGTTTAATTTTTTTGTCATTATAAATAACCTTGGAGCACGACATGTGACGTATCAGGAAAATCTAGTGTCACATGCCGTGTTAGAAAGTTAGTTTTGCTGAAATAAATTTTTTTATATAAAAACAATTTTTTTTTATTATAAGACTATAACAATAGAAATTACTTAAAATGTTATCTGTAGTTTGTAAACAATTAATTAATTGGTATTAAAGCGTTTCCGTAAGCACTCACAAGTTTGTTGTATTAAAATTTTATGTTTTTATATTTAATATAATGCTAAGGTGCAAATTATCCTTAAACCCGAGAAAGTTCACCCATACAACAAAGGGCGCTATCTCACATCTACATGCAAGCGGACAGACGGACGAACAGCAATATTTTGTACAATTACGATCGTAATCTCTACGCCAGATATAAACCGCATCCCGTCATTCCCGCTATGAATTACGATTACACGTGTAATTATATAGCAGCCTTTTTAATTCAAGTTAATGCAAAATATCCTACACTGTGAGCGAGCTGACAGAGCCTCAGCGAAGCATCGGCAGCTGATAATTGATATTAATTTTCTGTTTGCATTAATCATTCGTATAACGACGCGACAACTATTATCTCTCGTTTTAATATGGACAAACAATATAATTGGATTTCATAAAAATAAACACAAACAAGTTTGCTGTAGGTACTACGCACCAGCTGCAGGTAGGTATAACGAAGGTAGAAGTGTTTTTATTAATTACGTATTATATTCTATAGGAATCTAACGTGAAAGACTGGTTGATAAAACTTTCTCCATCGATAAATTTCCGGTCAACCTCAATAGTGTAAATAAACACGCATTTGATTCTCTACAATTAGTAATAGGTAATTACCTACCCCACAAAGATATTTTTACAGAACGCGACCTAACCTTTCTTTGGCTTTATCAATATATGTAATATATAACGACTACTCATTTCAAAACTCCATTAATAACAAACCTTAAATCAAGATTATTTTTATGTTCTGTAAATAATTATATAAAAAGAGCGTTTCGTAGATAATCGTGTTAATGACGAGTAGCCTGGCATTTATGTTAGCACGTAATGAACGAAAAGGTTCAGTAAATGTGTGGTAAATTAAAAGTATGATTATTTTATTTACTTTTAGTGTAGAGATGCCAAAGGATCAAGTATCGAGGTGGTCCGATGCGGTTATGCCGAGCGCCACACGAGCGGTGTCTGGCATCTTATTTTGTAAACACATCGAAATTTATTGAGAATTAAGTGTGTAGGTATTAGACAGTTACTGTCAAGAAACGTTACTGACAAAGGCCAACTAGGTGTATTTAAATTCCTATGATTATTAGATAATATAACAGTTATTTACGTCTGATAAGTTTTTTAACCATTACCTTCTTAATTGATTGAATAAATGAATGGAGCGTTATAAAAACAAACACTTTCTTTTTTCTTAACTATAGAATTACAGTTCTAACGTGAGAGTAAATAGCGTACAATAGACAGCTTCGATGCTTGTTATCGTGTCTACAATCTAGAATGCAATGATGTAAACATAAACATTGACGCAAGTTGTTAATAGATATAAAAAAGTAATTTAAAACGATTACTTCTCGCTTCCTATTAATTGTTTACAGCATTTAAATTCAAGTTTTGTAAGCTATACCTATATCTCACGTATTATCTACAATATAAGAGTTAATCAAACGCTGTACCTATGTGCAGACAGCAAAATATTAAGATTTCCTCCAAATATATCCAGTAGGTACCTTTATATGAATACCTTCAATCACTGATGTAGTTAAACTGCTTTGTAGAATGTTTCTTTTACCTGCCCATAGTAATCTTTTTCACCATCGCCTGTAATATATAAAATAGCACGCTCGCTAATAATCAATATTCGGCTGGTTTTTTTTAATGCACAAACATCTTAACTCTACATATCCTTTAAAACCGAAATATACCGATTGGCAACACCTTAAAGTCTACACTCCAATAAATAACATCTGATTTATGAAAATTTATCATATTCTTGAGGCTTAATTTTGAAATGATCTTAATTTTGTTTCTACAATATACTAAACGCGATATCGATGGTAGTGCAAGTGCAACCTTGTTGTTTATGTAATAGGTTCAATATTGCCATATACAAAGCTGAGGTATAGCAGTCGTTTTTCGTCGTACTGCTTGAAGTGTGTCTGCGTATTGTTTTGATAAGCTGTGGAACGGGTTTGTGCGATTTATGACTGGTATGATTTAATGCGAATATTCTACTCTGTACATGTTTCATAAATACCCTACTTTGAATTTACCTAATTTTATTTACCTTAAATTTTTATCACGCCTATAAAAATAACAACAGCGTGCTTTATTTTAGGAATCTTCTTAAAATACTAAAACAGATAGATAGTAGATTTGTTTGTCAGTACATAGATTTTTGTGTTTAGGAATATCGCATATTGTTTATAACATTCACATGTGTATTTTGCATCTTTTTGACGTATCACCACGTAATTTATTCGTGGATCAATTCAATTATAATGGCTAAGAGTGTGGGCTCGTTACTTCTAGACAGGCAGCCTTATCGCTCGAGGCCAATAGGAACCTTGTAAAGTGGCGCCTGCGCACGATCGCCCGCTGAGTTTTGCAGTGCAAGCACAATGAGAAATATTAGTTAATCGTTGACAATCAGTATACCAAATGTTGAACTCTTACTCTATGACTCATCATAGCTTCAATAATTTATAATTTTAAATTCAGAAGCTAAAAACAAAATTAATTCACTTTTTATACCGACTACAATTACATTAGCTTGCTCAAGGTAATTCCTTGATTCCCGCATATATTATATTCTAATTAAAAAATAGGGAAACAAAATTACAGATATATGAAAGGCAGGTATTACCGCGTTCCAATAAGCATTCCGTGATCGAAATCGAAGCAAAAATAACGTCAGTAACGAATCTATTACTCAGCGTAGTGCCTGATCCCAACTATCGCTATCAGACACGGCAAAGCAAATTGTTCGCGTTCGGGCGATAAATCAAGCGCGGTTAGTAGAGATTTGCATGTCACAATTGTTAAATTTATGGCAAAAGCAAGGTCGGCCTTAAAACATATCGCATTATAAAGCTACCTCATAGCCTACACGTTTAGCTTTCCATTTAAGGTAGTTTTTGTCATTTAATAACATTTAGTTACCTACTTCGTTATCATAAATTTATATAAATGTAATTAATATTAATAAATGTTAGGTATATTTATGCTTTAACATATATTTCATATAATTTTATCTTTTATCGTAAGATGTGATCAAGTTCATGATCAAGGTCATCTATTAGAAGATCAATCAAGATCTCCATTCGAGAAAACTAGAAATAATATTAAAAAAACGTAGGTGCCTATAAAATATGTAATGTTTGTGCATATATTACAAGTATGGGACTATTTGAACATCTCCGCATTTTTTCTTAACCTAGTGTTAGGACACTCCACCTCTTGCTTACCTGTGGGAACTGTCTTGTGGGAACATGAAAATAATTACATTTAAAATAAAAACGACAAAGTCTACGCTACACGTGTATCTGCAGTAACACGAGGTGGGTCAGGAAGGTTCAATGTGTAGGTAATGCCACTATAATTATTTATTGATCGCTGCAATGGGTTTTCAGGTAAATTATTATTAAAATCTATGAATGATGATATTAAATGCAACTAAAAGCTTTTGAAACCTGATAGTTGGTAAGTATTTCGATATTTTTTTCCGATAAACTCCTTTCATTTTTATTGATAATTTTTTATACAAAAGATAGGTACTTACATAAAAATTTAAATGGCATATGGGAAGCACATAGATATATCTTATAGGTTGTAATGGCAAGTAATTAAAACATTTATTTCTCACTAAAATATTATATAATACTAATATTACGTCATCTATAATTTTTTTATGAAATCAAAATATTTAAAAATCGAATTTTTCGTGAATAAAAAACACTTAGCAATATTTATGAGAACAATGCCTCTAATAGTTACGTTAGACCTTTTATCCGACATCTTGTAGCGTCAAATTATGCGCTCACCGCTCAGCGTCGTGATGCACGCTAAAAACGCTTTAAACGATGTATCGATGTGAAAATCATTAAAACTTCTTGGTTTGCTTCGAAAAAAATTACATATACAATACAATACATATACAATAATAATAAAAATATTTATATATAAATGATTAATAAATTAATTTGGAGCTCATATGTTGATGCATTCACAGGTATAGGTACATAATCTGTAAGTATCTATATAATTATCTTTTAAAAGACAATCATTATTTATAAAATACTCATTAGTATTTGATACTTATACAAATATTGCATTGCATGCATTGCACGAATCCTATACAAATATGCGTATATTTGTCAATATGTTATGTTTCTCTATTAATGTATATATATTCTAATCAATTTATGAACTTACTTCTCTTCACAATATTGTACATAAATATGAGGCATTAGTAGAGATAAGTGTAATAAAGCCTTTTGCCTGAGAAAAGATAATTGATAATATCCGAAAAGAGGTAATTTAGATAGGACGCGTGATCTTATACTGGCATTACACACGCAAACTAGTTATAAAGACATTATTTGGGACTTTCTTGATAAATGGTCCAGTATAGTTCGATACTATATCATTTTTCAGCTTCAAAGCTTATCTATATTTATAAGACACTCCGCTCTCTCCTTTCCACCCAAATACAATTCAATTCGTCGAGAATGGCCAATTGAATTAAAAATAATTATTTGCCCCGAATTGGGATCGAACCTACGTTGCGACCCTCGCGTTTATAGTCAAACGGATAGGTCAATATATATAAATATATATATATATATATATATATATATATATATATATATATATATATATATATATATATATATATATATATATATATATATATATATATATATATATATATATATATATATGTTTATGTAAGTACTTTACAGAAGTTATGCGATTTTCATTATTTATTATTAAATATTTATGTAATAACTCGACAGAAAACTGAAGTAATCCAAATTCCACTGTTGTGAAATCGCTTGAGCTGTTGCATTAAAAGCACAATAATCCAACAAAAAATATCTGAACGGTAAAATGCAGCGTGATTTAGAAATAGGAAATAGGTAGGGTTGGATTTGTGAAGTGAAACACAGGCACCATAAAAAATTTATTCTTTTAAAATAATACTACAAACTGTTATGTACATAAAGAATGTAAGTGTGACATAAAGCTTATACATAAACTTATATATAAATTATATAAACAAGTGACGTAATATGAGATTCTTGTAATTATTAATTATTGTAGGTAAAATAATATTTATATTATCAGAGGGAACATATATATATATATATATATATATATATATATATATATATATATATATATATATATATATATATATATATATATATATATATATATATATATATATATATATATATATATATATATATATATATATATATATTGAAGCTCAGTATAACCGTTTCATGGTTGTGTAGATGACAACAACTATGATATTTTCTTTCTATTTTATAAATCTTTCGTTTCACCCCTTGTATGCTCACAATGGTCTAAAATAACATTAAATGAAATTGAAAATTGTATTGCTGTAATAATAAAAGACGAATGTATGTAATATGTTTATGTTTTTAAACTATACATGTTTATTTTAAAAAAATATTTAACTAAATTTGAACTTCTTTTACAGTTCTTTCATTATAGTATTAAATGTAAATCAAAATATATGACATAAAAGTTTATTTTGGCAAGTGTAGGTAAGCAAGATTTACATTACTTTGTTGTAATTATAATCATAAGAATTCTGTGAAATAGATGTTATTAAGTTTATTATATATCCCACTATTACTTTTATTGGGTGTCAAGTAGGCGACAGTGGTAACAATAAACGTTTCCACTACGTCCGGACTGAGACCCAGTCACTGCTATTACTCATAACAGGCAAGTAAGCAAGTAAGGTGCATACATAACAATAAAATTACTCTTAAATATTAAAGGTGTGGCAAATTAATATGTTATGGTTAATATAATATGAGACATATTATAATTTAACATAGGTTTGATATTTGTCGGTGGCATTTAAACAGCCTGTATGTAAAGCTACATCGCAACAATTTTTTGCTTACCAAATTTTTGTCTTGGCTTTTTACACTAATTGTAGCACAAAAAGACATAAAATGAAATTAAAATGCTAACTTATGCTGATGTTACGATATAGATTTAACTATTTCTGTACTAATTAGGAGAGTGAAACAATTTTACTGCCCTAACTAATCTTACACATTCATATACCAGTAACAACTTAATTAAGCTTTAATATTTATTTTATTGCAGTATTATTACAATTCTTGCGTTGAAAATTTTGATTGTTATCAAGAAGTCAGTTCAGAACAATAAAAAAAAATAAATTGAGTTATATATTTTAAAATAGTTTCCTACGATAGAAATGTACATTTATAAAAGCTTGTCACAAACAGAAAGTTATCAGGTTGACAGTAAAAAAGTTATTACTTACTTAATAAAAAATATTTATAGGTAGAAGTCAACAAAGATACTGTTATCTTTGAGTTCATAAAAAGTAAGAACTATTAAAGTTTCGTGTTATATTCACGCTACACTGCATTTACATTGAAGTTAAACTGAAAAAGGAACTCATTAATTATTGAATATAATTGATTAATATATATTCTAATACAGTGTGGATTCATTTTGACTTAATTATTATAGGAAATGCAATTTAATTATAATCCATAAAGAATATAGTAACATAATATCACGTTTCTTGCTCTTACACCGATTAAACTTAGAAATACATAATATAACTATACCTATATTAATTTAGCAACAGGTTATTTATTATGTTACTTCACTATGTTAACGTTATAGTTATTATATACTGGTTATTTTTAATATTTGTCTACTCACTATTAATGGCGAAAAAGAGGATATTTTGGTTTGTAAACACTATCTAAACTAATGGTTGACGTTATTATAACTTGTCACGTTTCATAATGGTACGCTCAGCCACGTGGGCACTTGGTTTTTATTGGGTCCTTGAACTTGTATACATTTTGGTCGGTCGATAATTTAGCTGCGTACAGTGAAGTTCCGCGATTATATACGAACTATGATATCATTAATCAAGAATCAAAAAGGGAAATAGTATATAAATTGTTGAATGTGTAATTTATAATATATCTATTTGTTACATTTTAATAAATTACTTAATTTATTTATATCATTTACTATATGCGGCTATTCTTAAGTTACTTAACAAAACAAAATCGATCTGTGTGCAAACGCTAAAGAACTGAGCTCGCCTTGGGGCTCGAAGAACAAGTTAACGGACTACGAATATCTTGCAAATTGACGCTCTGTTTAACTACGTAGAGCTTATATTAAAATTATTTATGATGGTACTAAAGGCCGCCTCGTTTTTTTTAGTTTTATGATATCAATTATACTGGGTAATTTTTCAACTTTACGTTAAAAGCCATATCATTTAAAATATTAAATTTTACAAAAATAATGTAGAATCAAATATTTTAACACACATTCCGTAGACACGTAGCCGACATTTGAGTCGTCTCGAAGAGTATCCGGAGCTAAAAAAAACAGTGGAATATTCACTTTAAGTTTTGATGTAAATACCTCACCCGTTTTATCTACATTTTAATTACCTTCTCGCATAATTCGAAGTCTAAAGATTGATACTAAATTACTACTACTAACACCGAAAACTTTTAATTATTATTAAATAGTAATGTACTATGCGATAGAGGTCCAGCATGACAATGGCAAATCGCTGATCTTTGACATCAGCAAAAACAATGGAGAGACTCAACTTGAGATTTATGATGTGTAGTGACTGTCGCAGTTTCAATGTGGTCGGAGCGAGCGTGGTCGCGGGGACCACGTGACGCGGATGAGAAACGGGATCAGCTGGAACGGGTTCCGTACGGGAGGGAAATAATAAAACAAGCGTGAATGTATTGGACATTAAAGCGCTATTGTACAATCTTCCTCTCACAACAGTACTTGTATTTAATATAGAACATATTTAATTTTAATGATGATCATAGAAAAGTTTATAAATTTATATTATTCCTTTATCATTATTTTTTATTTTCATAGCTGAATTGAAATTGCCGAG
Organism: Dione juno; assembly: GCA_037127375.1. NCBI lineage: Eukaryota > Metazoa > Arthropoda > Insecta > Lepidoptera > Nymphalidae > Dione > Dione juno. The sequence goes on along the minus strand of JAXRJS010000020.1, from coordinate 2,781,354 downwards.
CTATTTAACTAAATAAGGCATTTAAAATATTTAAATACAAACAGTTAGTGCATTTGAAACCTTTATCATCAATCGTCAAAAACGCCACGTGGGTACCCCAGTACCTAATTCAAAATTGTGTTATAATATTATAATTTATAGAATAATTCATACATAGTCCATATGTAAATTAACAAGTAGTACGTATGTAACTATGTACCACTTGTTAATTTACATGTATGTTTTATTTTTATTTATATGTAATTTTTTAAAAGTATCAACAGAAGAAGAATTAAATGATAACATTTTCAAATGCACCGATAATAAAGCACCTGCCTTATTATTCATGCGGCACATCTCTAAACCAATTCATTTGCATACGGCGATTAATTATTTATCGACCAGACTTAAGCATGTTGTGGGTACAAATATTTATAAATTCATCGCTAGGCTAGGAATACTTATACTTAAAAATCAATGCATTTTTTATCACATCATTTCTTATTGAAATACCATAGTTGAAATACCAGTATTTTTTTCAAAAAATTGTTTAACCGTTAAAATTACGCAACTTTTTTGGTCATAAAACAGTTATCTTTTCAACACAGAATAAGGTGAATAATAGATTTGTACCTGACTTGCTTAAATCTTTATTATTCTGACCGCATGTTTTGTATTACAAAGTTTTACGATTTTATTGTGCAAATTGCTTAAAAGTCCAAGTTTTTACAACTTTAATTTTTTACGTATACGTAATTTAGGTACCTACATCCTGTTCATTCCTAGCTTTTTAGACGTTATGTTAAACAATATATTAGCCAAGTGCGTCAAGTTGGAATCTGTATAATTTTCATGATTGTAGATCAACGGAAAGAAGAAAACATAAAAGAAAGGACATATTAGTTTGTAATGGGATTTTTCAGTGATATACCTATATAACTTTTTTTATTCTTATCTATAGTCTTTCATTACGTGACGATTCCATATCTACAATAAAGCCGAAGCATAAACGCCCATATCTTTTAATTATGTTTAAGTGAAAGTTATATAAGGCGTTTTAATATTTAGGGACACGGAACCCTAAAAACGTTACATTTAAACATAATCACAATGGAAAATATTTACATATTTATTTTAATAATATATATCTATTTTAATAGAGTGACCGATGGGTATATATATATATATATATATATATATATATATATATATATATATATATATATATATATATATATATATATATATATATATATATATATATATATAGATAGAATACAACTAAATTTTTGTTAGATTGCAAAATTCATGACACTAAGAGTTTTATTGAGCAGTTAGACAGACGGATTAATTTGCTTAATGAATGAATTTGAATTCGAAATATCCCTAAAGTACCGATTTTACCAGCTGGAGTGACGTAATCAAGCAGCTGGTTCTATAAAATATGTTGTAAACAGAACGCAATAAAAAGAAGGGACGGTGAGGATGCTTCACAATATTCCGTTTACTACATATACCTATTAATATTACTATAACTTTACTAACTTTAATCCTATTTAAACTAAATTATTTTTTGTTAAAAATAAATAGTGAATAACCAATTTGTTATTTTTGTAGAAACCCCTTTATGAAGAAGCAGGTGTATATCTAAAGTTTATACATAAAGAGGCCATTACTCTGCTATCCAAAATATTTAAAATTAAATAAAAATAAAGTCATACAACATATTAAATGAAAATAAGCAACACATTATAGCGTTGTAATAACCTCGATAACCATTATTAATATCAGCTTTATATCGTTAAGCGATCGTAAAATTAATAAAAAAAATTATCAACTTGGGCTTAGTCGTAAAGTGTTCATCTTACTACATCGGACTGGTACAGTGACGTTTATACGCGGCCACGTGTGAACATTATCTTTATTCTGCCGCTACTGCGATCGAGAGGTAACCATTTAAATACTGAGCCGGCACATTACTTACTCATCTATATTACAACAGCTAACTTAAAAAGTTAGGAAAATTTTATATATGTAAATGAAATAAACATACTGAACCTGTCAATCATATTATATAACTTGCATTTTGCAAGTACCTACAATGTGCTTTAATATTTTTAGTAAATTTAATGTTGTCGTCTTAATACAGTACCGACAAGTCTAGCTTGCGAAAATAGATAGTTTGCCTATTCCAATGTATTTAAAATAGATAGAAAATGAGAGAGTGAACTTTTTCTACTTATCTCGCAAAATTAAGTAGAAATGTTGATATAAAAAAAATTATTACACATAACAGTGTAAATAAAATTGGCTCTTATCTCCTTAATTATCGAAATCGGTATTTTAATATTAATGAATTTATTTATTCAATCAAAAACATTGTAATCACCGGGCAATTAAGATCCGCTTATCAATTTGCAAGACATATTCCCCAAATATATTATTCTATCATTTATTTAGCGCAAATGGGATTTTGCTTTTTGTCTTATTTAATTGCTAATTTATTCGAATTGCTTGTTTTCATCCGTTTATTGAAATTGCGATCTAATGTTGCAACGCTACTGTACACGATTCATTTTGATAAATTTACAAAAGAATATGTAGCTTTAGCTCATAATTATAAGGTTCAAATTCAAACCGAAAAATAGCATGAATAATGTAAGATGTTAAATTATGACACTGCCACTGTAACAAATTCATGTTGTATTAATTAATCTATCTCAAAGCTTCTATAATATAATCAAATACGCCCTAATCAATTTATTAACCGGTCATTACTCCAGTACATTTGAAAAAATAATATAGTATGTTTATTTGGAATATTGCCGTAAATAAAATTATTCATATTGGTACAATTTATTATTTCATAATTAAATAAACTGTACTATACTTCTATACTTCAGCAGTAATATCCTCGCAAAATGACAATTTTAAATGATTATCAAAAGCTTACAAATATTACGTCTATAATGTATGGCGTGAAAATTGGTTATTGCGGTGAACAGAAAGTAATCAGTTTAAATTCGAGCTTTATGAATTTAGTGGCACGCAATCGCCATCTTGTTTTGTTTGAAACAAAAAACCATCGAACTGCTATATTTTTTGTCGATAGTAAAATAATGATAAATATTTGATTTTTTTATAAATAAATGCAGAGTACCTATGTGCCTTATATTAGTTATAATGATTAAGTTTCAAATATGGTAAATTTCATACGTATTACAGTAAATTAATCGTTAAATCTGAATTCCTGTTGTAATGAGGTCAGAGGGCCGGTAGGGCCGAGATCACAATTCTCCCTCACATTATTGTCTTGACTATGATTTGCTTATGTAGTATATATCTTTACAGGATATATTTCCTATAAAATTATTAAAATACTAACTCTTTAGGGTGCCATACTTTTAAAAGGAAGAAACGTATCCCTTATACAATCACTTTGTAGGCTGTCTGTTAGACCATTTGCCTTAAAAATTACATAAAATACGCAGGCTATATAATCCTTTGGAGCGCAGATAAAATCAAACTTCTAAGTGGCAATCAAAAAGTACGAGCGTTCATGATTCGGTTTTACCACATTTTGTATGATTTCCCCGCGTAATCAAAACCTATTGAGTACTTCCCATTGACCTAATATTATGAAATTTGGCAAGGTATAGTAGGAAAAATTTTCAAATTTATAGTTATATCACAAATAAAAACGGTTTCAAACTTATATCTGTAGTATATTTCATACAAAATTCGTATATTCAACCGACTTCGACTATTTTACCATGAAGGCGTGTTTGCAGTTGCAAGAATACCAGTAGCTATAGTTAGTATACTTAGGTACCTAGGTATATACAACACAATTATTGTAGTATGAAATTAAATGCGGTGATAACGAATAAAATGAAATCAGGGCGAAAATTATTGTTAGATGTTAAATAAATAAGTGCATGCATCACAAATGATACACTTAAAATTATTACGAAAAATAAAAAAAACATATTGTGTCATGCTGCTACAACATTTGCACTGGACATTGAGTTTGATTATTATTATTAAATATCAGTACTCAATACCTAATAACGTATTGTTCAAATGATAACACGAGGACAGACGTATAATTTAAGTGTACAAAAATGTGAAATGACTAAAATATGGCTGTAATATTATATGGAAAATGTAATAAAGATGGATTGGTGAGATCTGCTATAGGTACCTACTGTAATTACACCCGCAGTTACACTGCCATATTAAATTGCACTTTCATTAGCTTAAAGTAGTTTATTTTATTATTACTCTATATTTGTCATTTGCTTTGTAATGAATTTAATGCATACCTATACATTCTGAATTTGAACACAAAATTAGCTACTTAGATTACCGAGATAAAATTATTTATAAATATATATTGCCCGAATGAAGCATATATTTGGTTGATTCTATTAGTATAAAAATTAATATTCATTTTGCGGCCATATATAATTATAATGATCGAAACAAGTTTCTCACAAGCTGTTTTTAGCTATTTGATTAAGTAAAAAATACAACTAAATTGTTATCATAATTAAGTACCTACTCATTAAATTATATTAAAACATTTATTTATGCAAAGTTTTATACAATATTATGAATTTGAAAATAATATGTTTTAAAACCCATTATTCATAGAAAGAATTTGAAATATTTATATTAAAAGTTATACAGTGAATTTTTGCGTTTAAAAATTTATTTCAATCTGTGGTATCGGAATGCGCTTATGAATATACGCATGCAAGATAAACATTTAGTATGACACACCGTAGCACATAAATTATAATTTCGTATACACAAGCGTTTAGGGCATTTGCATAAAAATATGCTTGCCACACATCTTGATACATTGCCTTTGTTTAGGTTATTAAATTTAAATTAATTAATAATATAGTAGGTACGGTACACATACTATTTATTTTAAATAAACGTTATATTGTTACCATTTAAAAGTACCACCAGCTTGGTATAATCGTTCTTAAAATATAACATTTTCAAGACTGTTTGGCGTTGCTTGTTTGTAGAGACATATTTTCGCGGCGCGTCGGCTTCGTGCACTCGCATTCATAAACCACCCGGTCTCTGACCCCTCAAAACACTAACACTAAATGATATTATATCAAAATTCTACGACAACGTAGCATTCTATTATAACATTATTCATTAAATCACATATTTGAAGCTGTCAATAATTCAATTTTTATATAAAATACTTGTAATTTGTAAAATTATTGGATATTGGCTAATTTAAAACACATTATAATCCTGCATTAAGCAGACGGATCGTATTTTCCGTTGTAAACATGACGGCGGGTAGAGTTATGTTTTATGTATCGCGAGTGCAGTTCAGAAGGAAACTCTTATTATAATTCTGCGCGGATGTCGTTGCCTCCAACATCGTGAGCTGACAGTCAAACACATCTCCCGCGAGGCGTGTGAAAAGTAAAAGCAGATACGCCTATATAAGACACGTAAATATCAGTAAAGACACTTTATGTAACACTTTAGTTAAGCATTAAACTAACACTAAAGTGTTATTATATGTAATAACACTAGTATTAGTTTTAAATTTGCAATGTTTTTTGCGATATCAGGCGATAGACTTCACAAGTTTCGTGCGTAAATTGGCATTACGTGTGTCGCATGTTACGACGCTTTGCATATCGAATGCTTTTGCCGTCGAATCGAAATGTGGTAGGTCGCGACGCCATCACAACCACATACAACCTACATACACTACGCGAATGAAAAACACTTAAAAATACTGTCACAATTTATAGGTAACTTTTAATAAAGAAATGTTTTCGAACGTCCGCTACATACGAATTTTCGAACACCACTAGTCAGACTAATTATTATCCAAAGGAACGCCGCCCTTTGATAGGAAATGGTCGATAACTTAATTCTCTTCTGCTGGCAGTGGGTCAATAAATTATAATTTACAGCTTTATGGGCATCAACTGGTATGAAAAAAGCGGACCTTTAATAGAAACATCTTTTTGGTTGGTCTATCGCGCTACGAGTTTTGTAAAATTACCTTGAAACAACAACCTTGTGGTGCTTTGTGTCCATTTTCGTCGATTACATCAATATTTAGTCATTGTTAATTTAATCTGAGCATTTAAATTAATGTGTTATACCTATAGGTAATTACTAAGGAGATCAGTAGTAATTGCAAAAATTTACAAAATTTACTTTATATGTATTAATTAAACGTTCTAATAATAAATATACATGCATAAGAAACTCATAAATATTCAATTTTACGTAAATGAACCAAATATTTACTTTTATAAGGTAAGAAACAATTTAATTTTTCAAAATTATGTTCACGTTAGAAAGAGATAGATACATTTTTGAGTGTGAGTCTCCAAATATTAGAAGGGTTTATGAGTTTAGTGTGTGGAGGGGCCCATCCATCATGGCTATCGGCGCCGGCGCAAGCTTTCTGTTCGTTTACCGCTGTGAATCTTTTAAATAATAACCATTGTAACATTTACTGTTACGTCAATACAAAATTAGTAATTCTGGTATTAATTTCTCATAATATATTCTATACAATAAAAAATTGCCATAGAAAAATATATCTGAACTTTCACCGCTAGACTATTAAACGCTAACAATCGAAACGTCTATAAAATTTTATTGATGGCTAATTATCAGATTCCTACTGAAATGGTGTGATAAACTTTATTGATCGTTATATCGATATCCGAAGCGAATCTCTGAGTGGCGTGAGGGATCTAACAAATTCGATACGGGCTATAACGCAACGTGAGATTGACTAAGAATAATTAAAAAGTAGCAAGTGCCTAATGAAAGGTAAGTGAACTTACATGCGAGCATTAATTGTATTTATTCTGAACGTAAATATTTTTTTACGATAAAAATGTCATTTTGTATATAATTATTACAATTTATTGCTTTATTAAATACATGATATTTCATATCTATGTGGTAGTCTTTATTATTTAATTGTTTAATGAACTTGGTTTACTTGTTTTTGCTTTCATAGTTTTATAGCCTTCTCAGTTTAATGGTCAGCATCCGAGCTATAATCTTAGCTATTGAGATAAAATTTTAATTTAATAATTAGCAAGCTAAAGCAAAATGTCGAATGTAAATGACTAAGCGGCAAATTTATTTATAACCTGACACTCATTCTTAATTACTTGCCTAATGATATTTCATGTTTAATATCATTGCATGCTATAAAACTGAGATATAGGAGCAAAAAATATTTTGAAGTAAAAACCTTATAGTAGAATCAACACGATTAACCGACTTAGTTTAAAAAGAAGACACATTGGTCTGTTAAACGCTGGTTTCGGCACGAAGCCCCCTATATCAGGGAAGAATTTCTAAAACGCCTTAAAATGTGATTTTGTTACGCCATATCAAACTTTATAACAAAGGACACAAAGCTGTCCATAGGTTTAATGAACTTAAACACGTCCGATTTACGTGTTCCACAATACTTAACTCAAGTGTGAAAGAAATAAAATTTAATATCGCTTGACATATGTAAGATTTTTGCATCGAATGGAAAGGTGGTGGTTATTTATACAAGGTGTATGTTGCCATGCACTGTTTATGTGAAATTAAATATGGTTTAATAGTTTACTAGGAACGGGTTAAGGCTTTTAAATTAGTTAGCGCAATTTTGTATCGTGCCTCACTTACAGAGTGACTATTTTGTATAATTATAATTTAAGTGATTATAATAATTCGTACAAACATTTGGGCTGGAACAAGTAAGTATGAGAATTTAGATTTTTATGAATGAATAGGGCTTGCGTTTTTTTATTGAATTAATTTAATTTACTGAGTGGTATATATTAAGCGATATAATATAGGTACGTATATACTAATCAACCATATATGCTCGTCAAAATTAACTTTGACAAACCCAACCTAAACACTACTAACACACTAACTAAAAAAAATTGCGTGTATGTACAGAACTATTAAACGATGTCTTCTGAATTGTCTTTAGAATTAATATTACATAAAGAAAATCGATTTATATAAATTATATTTCCAAAACATATTTATCGCAATTAATCTGAGATGGAAAGGATATTTATTATATACACATTTTATACGATATTTTAAAAGTGTAAACGATGTAATAAAAATTAAAATATATAGTTATAAGTAAAATATAATGTTCTGTTACGTTGTGTTTTGATACGAAACTTTTGTTTCGTGTCGGCGATTGTAGAGTGGTGGAGGATCGTGCAAAATTATTAATTGCCAAGCAGTCTTGAAGCGGTGCGGTTAGGTCGGCCCCGTACTACGAACCAAGATATGTTATAGTTTATATGATTATATATTACGTTTGTATTAAATTAATTATTGAATAAAAATACAATGTTTATATTAATAATAGATCATTGGGGTTTCTTTAAAAGCAGTGCATATATAAATATCTAGTACTCAATGAAAATTGTATAAACTATTTAAAGCGACATTACAAAGTTCGCGTCATACAATTTATCATTCACACCACCTTAATTATTGAAGTTCTAAGAAAATGAAAGATTATATTTCAAAGTTCACTATGTGTCACAGAAAATGAACTAAGACTAGACAATAATATAATATAAAGTATAATTATAGACGCAACTAAGTTGCATTAAATCGAATAAAATTAAATGAATACAAGATTATACAGGTTATGTTTTTTATTTTTTTATACTATTTATTTATAATTGTTGTGGCTTTTCGTATTACAAGTTACAAATGTAGGTAATTAGTGAGCAGTGGCAGGCTCTATACTTTATGTTGCTGTGCGAAATGTATCCGCTAATTTTCCCAATCTCAATAACAACTAGGTACCGTGTTAAAAAATTAAAACAAGGCGTATAATATAATTATAATGCATCGATAATTTTAAGATGAAATCTAATTAAAATACACTTTTAATGAAAATTATTTTAAACATAAATCAATGAAATGTGAAATTGAAATATGAAACGCTCGATATGGTCAAGTATCCTAAAAGAACATCCCTGGGGCAAAATAACCGACTAAGTTCGAGTAATAATACCTATTTAGGTAACTACATACGAAGATATGTGGATACGTGCTACATATATAAATGAAGATTTCCTTTGTTAATGTAAGAGTTGTATTATATACATAGGTATTGAATATTATTATTGTATACTCTGCACTACAATTACAATTAAATATTTTCAAATTATTATTAAGTTCGTATTTTTATGTTTCATAAAAAAATACCTTGCATTGTAAATATTTGCAACTAATAAAACTAGTTTGTTTAAAACCATAACAAAGCTGATCTAGTTCATTGTCAACTAAAAACTGATTGTCATTAGGTTTGTTCTCAGCATACAAAAAGTGGAATAGTTACAATTGTAAGGTAGAGAGTCACGGCTCGATTATACGTAACCGATGATTTCCGATGCAACGCGTAATAATACCCACGGACCTAATGATATTTTCATGTTCCATCACAGCCGAAAAAAAATATAAAAAACTAATATTAAATCCGTTATGGCGCGTATTTATTTGGTAAAAAAACATTTGCATGGATAGCTTATATTCCTACTGTACATTTACTCAAATTTATTATAATTATGTTAATACTAGGTAAATTGGCGAAGCGAGGAGTCTTAGCACTATTGTATCATACGGTTCGGCATATCGTAGATAACCGATCATTTCCAATGCAACGCTTAATAACTAAATCTCACGGTGCTCAGATTGGTTTTCGTTTACCTACTTCAATTATATGATAAAATACTGTTCTGTTACTGTTAAAAGGATAGGTAAGCCTAATTTTAGTTCTAGAGATACGGAGATCATAACTAATGACGTTCTACTGATTACGTCATTAGTTATGATCAGTAATCAATGTGCAAAATTGTAAAAAATATCATTATTTTTACTGCAAGAAAAACCATATTCATATGTCAACAGTAGGTACCTGACATATTAAAGTAATATTGGAAATTAAATAAACATTTTAAAGATAAATAAATTAATACAGATTAATTAGCTACGCTAGCTTAAATATATAGGTACTATCTATCTCGAAAATTTACATTAGAAGAAATTTGTAAAACGCAGTGATCTATCCTTAGTTTATGTATACCTGTAGGTAATTCTAAATTTGGGCGGTGCATGATATTATTAACGAAGATTAAATACATATAACTTTTACATTTACTTATATTATAATTAATAGAAATTTAATATGTAACAATAATTAAATATGTTTTTGCAGTGTGACAGTAGAGTTCGTGGAGATCGTGGAGCTATCATCGGCGCACATAAAAAGAAAGTATGCACACGAAGATACATCCGGATTCATATTTATCACTTCACAGCTGCACACCTATGATCGATCCTTATCCAAGATGGCCGCCGGGGCGCCGTCAACTGGCGGGAGAAGCGCAGGCGCACCTCCTTTAGACCGACGTCATACTTTAACACTGCACTTTCAAATTAAGTTTCACTAATTAATAATTACAATATTAAAAAACCGCATAAACGTCCTCGCACTTACACGATTTTTGCTGCACTAAAAGTCAAAAAACTTAACGTATTCAAAACTTGAAAGCCATAAAACATATCTCCCCCATTATTAGTTTATGGCTTGCGACTGTTACGGGGCTATTATGTTGTTATTTTTGTGTGTATTCAGCGTTTGTTTTGATTGTGTGCGGTGGACGGACGAGCCAATTTGGGGAACTATTACAAACGTCTATTGAGTACTTACAGCATTCCTTATGAAACGTATTCAAGGTCGTTTTACTTGTTCTCGACATGTTCATCTATTTAGACGATAAAACACGCAATATAAATATAAAGATAAAATGTAATCATTGATAATAATTATTTCTTGAATTAATTATAATCATAATTGCGTTAATAAATTGAGTTATTTTATTCTAATATATAAAATATGTTTCTATTGCTATACATTTTAATTTATAGTGAAACAATATGTATAGCATATAAAAACATTTATCTTGTAACAAAATAAACACTAATTTGCATTCGGCTCGCATTTATAATATATAGTAGAGCACTTTTCTTGTTCATGAGTCATGGATGCGTTAGTCTGCATTTTACGCTAGTTGAAGATTTATATTCCTTCGTTTTTGAGTAAAATTCAAACCATTGCGGATATCAATTAATAATAATATATTAGATAATAATAAATAAAAAAAAGTGTTTTACTATGTTAAACTTGTAATCTAATAATTTTTCATTTTGTTAAAATTAAGAATTTAACTATACCTAAGCTAGAAACTGTCAATAATACTCATTTAAATTGTAATTTTCTTACGATCGTTGAAAAATTCTCACCAAGTTCATTGAATGCTAATCAAGTTTTTAGTAAGTAGAACAATTTATTGGCAGGCGTAAACACATTACACACGACGCAATATAAAATATCTCTTTATGTTAAGATATTCAAATTTCACAATTATACAATTTGAATTTAAAAATATAAAATTCTATTTAATTCCTGTAATATCAGTTATTTTATTATTGTTACTTAGTAGGTTTAAATAAATAAAACATATAATAAAGCTATTGAAATACTATATAATATTGTAATATAAATAAATAAAGTGTGAAATTTTAAAATAAAACGGTTTGGATAGTCTAAATATAAATTGTAAGCAATTTGTTATTCGATGCGCATCGATGTTGTAAAGTAGAGTAGCGTTCGTGGCGGGCTCCGTATGACTCACGTACGTCGTAAGGTGTTTTGACTTGGTAAGTAATAAAATGTGATTAATCTATCGTTTTATATATATATATATATATATATATATATATATATATATATATATATTTATATATATATATATATGTATATATATATATATATATATATATATATATATATATATATATATATATATATATATATATATATATATATATATATATATATATATATATAAATAAATTTCTTATTATACTTTAATTTTTATATATATAATTTTATGAAACGATAGATATATACACGAATATTATAAATTTTATAATAACTATGTTTAATTCTATTATGACCATTTTATTATCGTTACACAAAATTTTACTTATTTACTCATTTTAAGATGCACATTTGAATGGAGATATTTTTACGATTAGGTTATTTAGGACGTAGATGACATTAGTGGATGCCATGTTGTACCTAGGATTAAAACACTCTGTTGCCTATTTTCCGCCCAACAAGACATTGCGTGTTTAGTGGTGGAATCCAAGGCCACGCTTTGACTACCGGATTGGGGAGCGAACCCACAACTATCGTCTTTATAGTCAGCCACTGCTCCACTGTGCAGTGACGTCGTCGAAAGTAATCAATCAATTAAAATATTATAAGTTCAATAAACATAAAAACGATACAAGAGAAATATATTAAGGAAATAAGATTATTTTTCTAGTGCAATAATAACGTATATATTTTTCCAGTTACTATCAATATTATCTTTATCATATTATCTAATTACTTTATTTATTATATATCTACACTTACTATTAAAAAGTTATATATATTATTGTTAAATCAATGTACTTGTTGTGTTAATATAATTACTCTCTTTATAATCAATTTGTACTGTACTACTTTCATTAAATGTGCAGAATCAATATCTATCTTATAAAATAAAATCTATCTTAGAGTGCAAATGTAATTTGACTGTCACACAATGTTAGTGTAATATACACAGAAAACCTAGTTACAAGATTCTTATGTATTTCTAACAAGTGTACATTTCTAATAAGATATTAAAATTGATCAAGTAGTTATGCCTAATCTATAAGAAATTATTTAAATGAATATAGTTTTAAATCAATGCCCAAAACTTTCGTAATGTACCATGTTTTAGTAAAACAACTTTCCTTCACTTCAAACCACATTATCGCACGTTTTAAATAATTGAGGTTCGTCCATTATACAAAAGATTGGCTATAGGCTCTTACAAATTACTTGTAGAGTACACCGCCGGCCTTTTAAATAACGCCAAGTTTCATAATTATGTTGCTGAAGGTACTTATCTTTTAGCTACCGTTTTAGAAAGTCCGACTAACTCCATCTTATCTTTATTACAGATATGTAGAGATGGTTCGATGATTTTGAACAATGTGATTATTTCACCTAAAACTTTCCTGAGAATTTTTTGTTCAATTATATTGATATACTCGTATATGTTTATATGTTTTATTGCCAAAATTATCCTTTTATATATTTACACAAATATATTTCTGTGTATGTATTAAAAAGTTAAATCAATGAATGCTCTTGAATGCCAATTGAAAAATAAAAATCTGAAATAATAAGCAAGACGCATGTACGCAGCAACTAGGTAGTGATTACAATATCTCATTTCCCTTTAATAAAGGAGCATTTAAAATATTCTGCCTCGAGCAAAATTCAGTCGCCAATTTTGGAACCTGTTTAGAAATTATAGGGTCAGGCCTCGGCTTAAGGTTAGATGCAGATTGCAACAAAAGGTAGAAAAACTATAAGTTTAAAAAAAATCACAATATATCCTTTGGTATTTGGTAACCACTCCTACTTGTAAAGTCAAATTTTTTTACTGCAAATATGTTAACTGATTAACTACTGGTACTTAACTAAAGTAACATACCTAGGTATTTACAATTTTCATGTCGCTTTATCTATAGTTAGTATCATAGATTATAATATAGTTACTTTAAGTGTACCTTTAATTTCATAATATTTCTTGTTACTTTAAACTAGTTTCTTATATTCAGACAATCACATATAATTATAACAGCTTTTAAAGTTTTTTGCTCCTAACATAATTGTAAAAATGATGCTGCATTTTTAAATGCATCAAATTAAACTCTAGTTTGTGCTCGTCTGGTTAATTGCTTGCGATGTTCTTATAAAGTCCAAAACTTACCTACCTTAAGTTCTGGACAAAAATTTTTTTCACTGAAATTTAAATATTTTTATTTTTGGAGATATGTATGTTAAAACTTAAAAATAATTAAATTGATAGATCGTATTTATTATTTAATGAATAATTTGCAAATCGCAACAATCGTCAATTAAAGTAGTATTATTAGGTACATACATTTTAGTAATCATTTTTATAAAACTTGTTTATTTCACGCGTTCTTTCGTACAATTATAATAATAAAGGCTTATTACTTTAAGTTAGCCGCACAGTCGCCGCTCTACCAAAGGCCCCTAAATCATTATTTGTATGCAAACAATTTTGACGAATGATTTATAAAGAACTACACTAACATTTTTTTGTTTTATTTAAAATATAAATTACATGCAAAATTTTTCCACGTTTACAATAAATCATTTTTGTTGCTCAAAAAGTCTAATTAAGATAGAAAGTCTAATGATAAATTTAAACATAATCTTTAAAAATACTTCGCGAGTTACATTTTGTTACATTTGGATTTAATTGTTACTTCATAAATTTGATATTTCCTGTAATGATTTTTTAAAATGTTCATAAAAATGCTAATGAACTCTTTGAGCGATACATTATTAAAAAAAATATTTTTTTCTATTTTCGATAATTCCTTCATTTAAGTAATCAGATTAAGAACAAAAAATGTTATTTCAAAATGAATTTGTACATCTTGGGTATTTTACATTAGATTGAACGGAGATGCCTACTAGTAGAATATTAGTTTACGCAAAATAAAATTCCAATGCATTCGAATTTATAAGGACGAGAGCGGTCAAAGCTCATGCGGTCCACATGGACGCGGCCTTGTATTGTTTTCGCGGGCCGTGTTGCGTGAACCCGAGTGAAATATGGCCGACAGTTCGACTACTCATTTTAGTTATTTTTATTTTATTTTCAGGCTGTGTTACTTAATTTTATCAAGTCACATGAGTTATGAGAACTGGGACCACACGCGCGTCGTGTTAATTACGCGTTAGTAATGGCCTTGCCCTCATCACGGGATACAGTTAGGTAGAGCTAAAAATTATATAATTCGAATAAAAAAAATGTATAATAAGATACTTGTAGTATTTGCAGCATGTTAAGCACAAATCGATATTGAATAGGAATTTTATTATTAATACAAATATTCTTATTAGACGGGTTTCTTAGATATTATCAATATACTAACTGGTTGAAGGATTCCAATAAATCAACTAGAGCCTCAGACTTACAAACATATATGGGAAAATTTTATTACTAGGTGTTAATTTTTAGAAATAATTTACTTACTTTTATAATTTTTTTAAATCTTGCTTGTCCTTGAAACTTTTACTTTATTGAAACGAATTTTATTTTAAATTAAGTTTTTTTTTGTAAAATTATGATAGGTATATACAATCTTTTGCGTCTTTTGATTTTATGTCAAGTTCGTCATATAAATAGTCATGTGAAATGGCCAACATTAAAAGTGAGATAATAAAAATACCCAAACTAGATCGGGCCATTGACCCGGGCGGGCGGGCAGAGCGGCGCGAGCGCTCCTGTTTGTGGGCTCTAAAATGTATGTGTTCTAATACTTAACGCTAGCTATCATGTGTAAAGTTTTAATGAATGAAATTCTTGAGTATTGTAATATGTTTAAGTATCTTAATATTTATGTAACTATTTTGTATTATTATTTTTTAAATTTGTTTTACTGAGCCAAAAATTTGTTATAAATATATTTGTCAATAAACAAGATACAAAAATATTACAAATGCTAAGAACTAAATTATACACGTACAATAATTATTTAAATTATGACTCCGATTAACGATATTGATGTAGGTATAATAAGTCTATCTTTATATGCAATGTTTTAAAATAATTGAGTAAGTTATCGATAAAACAACCATATTGATAAAAAAAAGCCTTGAAGTTCTTAAGAGCCTTGTCAAATAACTTTTATTTTTATTTTATCAATACTATATTAATATTAAACAATTTTATGATTGTTCTTATGATAATTTAAACTCGGAATAATACTCAAATCTGTCGCACTAAAGAGGTGTTAACGAGGGTCTTTCATTTTATGTGATTTTTATTGATATTGAAGTTAAGCGCCTCTTGGCTACCTGTTTACGTTCTCATTAGTATCTTATTGGTATTTCCAGGCCTATAATATATCTCATTGATAAGATAAGCAGCGTTTTAGAGCTTTCTTATGATCTTATAAAAGTTGCTCTACAGTTATTTTAAATATCCGTTAATTTACTTTTTTACTGGTAATACAATATAAAATATGATGTTTGTTGATTGTTTTCATTATTTTAAATATTTACTACGAACTCTTTAATTTCGGTCGCAAGGACCTAACTAAATGAAAATAAGAAAATGTTTGTACTAACCTGCTATGGCCATCCAAGGATAGAATGTGTGATTAGTGGGCTGATGTTGGACAGGTTGTGCTGAGGCCGCGGCTCCAGGTAACGCGCACTGGTTCCCCCAGGGTAGAGCTCGACCAGGACTCGACGACTCGCTGTATCGCGCCTCCGGAGTGCAAGCAGCAGGTCTCACCAGAGCTCCCAAACCTGATCCCCATGCCTCTTTTCCACCATAGCCGTTCTGTTGCTCGCCTCCAGTCTTTGAACAATCTGCCTTAGCATACTGCTGCTCCCCTGCGTAAAGTTTGCAAGCGGCCGCTACTGATGCATCATAAGGCGAATCCTGCGGCCTAGGCTGGTGCAATGCATGTGGTTGGGCGTAAGTCAGCCCCAAGGGAAACCCACGGTATTGGTCGCCGCCGCCGCCGCCCTGGTGCACTCCATGGGCCCCGTAGAAACCGCCCTGCTCGAAATAAGAGTTCATTTTGATAGGTCACCGACACTAACGTCACTCGGGGAACACTTATGTCATCGCGGCCCCGCGCACCGTGATAACGCGACCTCCGCCGTCACTCCGAATAGGCGAGTGAATAATAACTTTATTAATTTTATTGCCTATTAAACGTCACTCAAGCGTCATAATGTGTTTCATCGGCGATAAAGGCCAGGTCGTGTGTTTACTTTTTACGATTATTTTACGAGTCTAAAGCACGTGCTGCTGTTTTTACGAGTTTTTAAGCGTTCTATATTCAGTGCGACGTATCGAGAATGTCTCAGGAGTGGTCGGCTGAGTGTGTGGACATGTGACGAGAGGTTCGTCGCGAGCGAAGTTTGCAGTCGCGTGTGGCGGGAGCGCGACTATGTGCCGGGAGCGACCGGCGCGGCTCGGCTCACGCAGTCTACTGAAAGCGACTACGCGCGCCGCCCCGCGCGCCGCCTGCGATCGCAACACCGACGATTGTTCCGTCCCCTTTTCGCTAATGACTATAAATATTATCAGTAACGCTCTCTTTTCCCTTGCTTATCACTCCTCCTGAAACACGTGCCTACTTCACTTCTGGACATCAAAAATCAGACTACTACCGGCGCTCTACACGCTACACTCAAATGTCAAGCGCTATAAGTTTCCACGTGTCCAGGTGTTGTTCTCTAGTACTTATGCACAAATAAGTTAAAATTCGGTAGGATCAAAAATGCTTTGACTTCAGTGTTAAGTTCTTAAGTGGTTTCTATTAATGTTTAATAACCACTTAACACGGCTTACCGCAGTCAACAAGCAAAAAAAAAACATCTACAAAAGGCCAATAATGACTCGGCTACTGAAAAGTTAAGCCGCAAAGTCGTAAACTCATAAACGTACAATTAGTGAAACGGGCCAGTAAAGAAAAGATTTTACAACCACTCTCGGTCGGGCCACAATGAGCGCGCAGTATCGTAACAAGGTGCTGAATAGAGTGAGAAGTCGTAAAGATGATTATTATTTCTTCTACTACCTGTTTTATACGAGTGATATTTCCATCCCGCTCTTGCACATAACAAGTACAATTGTCCGAGCGAGATAAGCGATATTTGTGTGCAGTTTAATGCGTAGTGGGCGCCGTGATATGTGTAGCCGTCTCGCTCTAGCGCGGTGTCGCGTGCAGTGGAAGACGCACTATCGAAGGGTAAACAATAGTGCATTATCGCAAGAGCGTCGATTCGCGGGCAAATGAAGTCATCAAACGAATGAATGGTCTCGTCGGAGTGTACCCAACACGCTTGCATTTTTATTGTAGTCTCACCTCTTTGAACAAATATTTATATAAAAGGGCGAATTATACGGACTTTGTAATACGTTCATTTTTATTGGATTTTGTAAGTCGGAGCGGAACTTATGTGTATTAGGGTAGATTTAAGTTATTAGTTGGTAGTTATTTTTATGCTCATTAGAATGTATTTAGCTATTTATCTTTATTTAATAGAAGGAAACTAAAACATTTTTTAGTTAATTTCTTTTAACAGATTTATACCTGCCTAAGTAGGTATATTTCGATGTATAAAATTTGTCTAAGCTTTATAAATAAAAAAGTAATTTTTAACTTATTTAATAAATAAATAAATATCTAGGACAAATAAATAAATATCTAAGAACAGTTCTACAACATTGTCTACCTATGTACAATACCTAAGCCGCATATAGCAGAATATGCAGAGGGAACTTAGTGTCAGGATACTCTGCTTTCCACTGTTTGCTCGAACAGAATACAATGCAGGTTGAGGGACAGAATTCAACGCCTCATTTTCTATTTTCAGATCAGGCAAATGATAACAATTATCTGAACCTAAATTCTCTATAGGTTCCTTATTATACCTTATATTATGATTAATATATATTAAATGTAATTTTAATAATTACATTTTAATAGGTATTTTTTATACTAAGACCTTAAAACTGTATAGGAATAACTTAAATTCAATATAAATTCAAAATTCATTGGAACTTCAGGTATATTATTTTAACTCGGGCAAAGTAAATAGGTACGTAACTACCTAAGTACCTATATAAAGTTCGAAAGTTTATTGTAAAATTGTAGATAGGTACCTATTTATAATAACAACCAAGTTATATGAACTATATAGGTAGTTGTTTTAGGGTATAGACACATTTATTTTTAAATAACATTACATGAGATTTTGTTCAATTTAATTATTTTTGAAAAATAAGAGAATGGAGAAAAAAAAATAAAAAAGTAGGAACTTTTTTGCTTGACTTTCAACTGGTTGGTTGCTTCCATGTTAATAGTTAAGTACCTACATATTTTTTATTTTATTTTATTTTATTTTTAAGGGAAACATACAGTACAGTAAAATATTTTCAATATAAAACATAAAAAAAAAAAACAAAGACCAATTAAGTTTCCACAAATTACCAAACACGTACACTTCTTAAACACTAGTTATGTATAAAGAACACAATATATTACATAATATATAATAATATAAGTACAAGACAAACTAAAAACACTAAGAATAAAAATAAAAATAATCACTCAACAACGAAACAATGAAAATTGACTAATGCTAAAACCTTAACTACACTTAAAATTACGTTTCTTAATACAACTTTTGAAATTTGTGTATGCTAAATTAAATATGTCCAAATCGCAATACTTATAATTAAAACTCTTGCAAGCACGTGACACAAAGTTATTAGAAGCATATTTTGTTTTGAATTTAGGTATTGCAAATAATAATATTTAATTAATATACATATTTATAATAAACACCTAAATGAATTTTATTTTCTGTGAAATAACACATATAGGTACAGTAACCGAAAAAATTTGAATTAACGAATATCTATTCAATTATGATTCCTATAAGAATACAGCATTGGTTAATAATACACTCTCTTTTTTTAAAGGAATGTTCTCTGACTAAATTTACTTAATCTGGGAAATGTCACATACAACATAAAAGAGACCTACTACTTCATGCTTGACGTCGTCGTCGGTGTACATACGTACGTTTAGCTTCAAGTGTCTTCCTCGTATAGCACTATGAAGAACGTAATGTCACTTTGTTTTTTCTTACTGACCTATATCTATCACTTTTAATATCAACTACTTCAGTTCGCCTCAATTATGTGAAAAACTTCATCATTAATAAAAAAAATATATGAATTCAACTGTGAGAAATTAAAAAATTACTTGAAAAATCTTTGTATCTACTTCTGCTTACCAAGTCTACCTACCGTAGTGTTACCTACCTATATTAGTGTAGTGCGAAAATGTACCTATTTACATTGGCAGTGAGAATATAATAAGGTATTACCTATGCATATTATCTACTTAAAATTTCAATCGTGAATCGATGTCACTCGGGGAACACTATCGAATCGTGAATTTTGACATTATATTACCGAACCACAGGAAGATGAATGAGGATGATGATGTGTTGAAATATGAGTTCGAACTAAAACAGCTGAGTGATCAGCGTAAGATGGATTCATAGAATAGATGTTTGCTGTTTAACGAATATCGTACTTCTCTTATTAGTTGAAATTTTTTTAGTAAAATAAATCAACTGAAGAACCGGAAGAAAGTTCACAAAGTATGTTTCCTGCAATCACAATAGACTGATTAAAGAACTGTTACATATAACTAATGAAAAGCCTTAAGCTTTATTTTCTAAGCTAACTTAAGTAAGTTTATATCATAAGCATTTAAATTGAAAAGGCTTTATGTTAATTTAAGAAACAAAATGTCTAAAGCATATAAAAATAGAACTAACTATAAAAATATCCAAGTCGTACTTAATATAAGTAAAAAAAAAATACTAAATAATATAAGTCCAGATTGATATTCTTTTAATTACGAAGAAGACGAAAATTTTAGTCAACTCTGATAAAATCACTGTAATAACAAATGGCGTTGTATAAAAGATAAGAACCTCTTTTAAATTCAAAGCTCATACATTATGTAGGCGAATACGCTGCATTATAGAGTAAATTGAATTTAAAATTTCGTTTAGAATATAGACGATTTATGACACGCGAAAGCAATATTGTAGGAATTTACGATATATTACGTGATATATTTGTTTAGAACGAGTGCGGACTAAGGAGGCTCATTCGCATTCAGGCGACAGATGGTGATATTCGCGTGGCGGGCGGCGCCCGCGCACCGCACGGCGCACCCGTCCGCGCGTGCCTTCTGCGGCTCGTAAACACGATTTTTACTACCACTTAAACGCTCGTAAACGTCACGTGAATTGCGCCGTTTGTAGAACTCTCAGTAAACACCGCTCAGATTATTTCGTATACGCCTTCGGGGCTAAACTTCGATATAAATTCGAAACTTTATGGAGTTGCCCGGCGAACGCACGTGGTTTGTTATTATGCCGTTCCTTAGACATTTATTGAACCATTATTGACTCGTTTAAAGTATCACCCGCTTAATAGAGATAAAGGAGTCGTTGATAGTTTATGTCTTTATCGTACGAGGATATGTTGCGGGCGAGGCTCGAGACAGCGCCTGCTAGTCTGTTTTGACTCGACGACTGCAGTTTTATGACTGTAATTTTCCTTTTTATCGAGCCTCATTGGTTTATTACTGGTTGTATGATTGATATGAATCAATGCTGTAATAGATTGTTATGACGTCTATGTGAACTGAATCGATTTATGAATAACGCGTTCTATTTACTAGGTTCAGGTGAATAAGGTCTTAAAGTTATTATGCATATGCTCCATCACTTACGGCAAAAATATACAAAAAATACAAATTGTTAAAAAAATATCATAATTTTTACTCATAAATATAAATATTTGAACACTGATTCAAATTTATATTAAATAGGCATAAATATAATATTTTCAGCTCTTATCTAACTCTATGGTAATATATGTTTCATTAAATGTTGGCATACTACCTATTATATCTCGGTACCAACATGTTACAAAATTTAACATAAAATAATAATTAAAGATTTTTGAAAATATAAATATATAATATTACTTAAACGAGCACTGACTCTTGGCAAAGACACAAAAAATTGTGTATCTACTACGTAGGTCGTAGATTTTTAATGTTAACAAGTCTCTGCCTAACAATTCATTCATGGGTGGTCACTTAATACACGTAAAATTGATTATTTAAACAGTAATTTAAAAAAAAGTTATAATTACTAAGCAAGTAAGTACTAAGTAAGTATAATTACTAAGCAAGTAAGTACTAAGTAAGTATAATTACTAAGCATTATTTAAACACTTCTATATGCAAGATAGGGACCTTGAAATTGAAGAAAGTAAAATAGCCATTTCATTTATTTTGATACCTAACCATTTTTGTAATATCCTAGGTACGTTGAATATGTCACAAAATATTACTATAAGTAACTCTTAAAATAACTTTGTCTATTTAAAAAAAAACTTGTGGTAGGGCCTAAGCACAATGGACTTTACAATACAACTGCATTCACTACACCGACACCATCTATCGATAATTGCAACAAACATATATGTAGTGTCTATATATTTCAATTTAGTCACAAGTAGGTAATAGCTGTTAACATTTTTATGTTAAAATTAACTTGATTTACTTCAATTATAATAAATGACATATAGCGTTTATAAAATTACATTTGCGTCGACTAATAAACGTAAAATTCAGTTTTTCCCGTTTCCGTTGGAATTACGGAAAATCCTCTGGAAATATTCTCCTACCATACTCCCCAAGAACCCCGAAATTTCATTATGCTGAATCATAACAAATTTCAGGTTTCTACGCAACGAGATATTGGCCATGCACCATATATTGTCTGTCCGTCATTCAGTAACAAAATTATTTTATATAATTTAAACCTTAAAAGGAATATATTTACAATACCGCGCCATCTAGTGTAACATGATAGACGCAACGGCACCTTACTTTAATGTCTTTCATTGACACTAACAATAAAGGTTTTCATTAAATCACATAAAATTGTTATTAAATTGATAATTTAATATAAACATGATATTTCCAATGTCAATCCAATGTCACAAGTCTAAAAATATAACATACCTAACCGATTCCAAACAGCTTCAGTAATATGCATAATATGCTTATCAAAGAATAATGAGACATTTAAACGTTTTGTTTCTCTATGAATCACTTTTATTATATTTTTATCACATGTGACGTACTATCGGCGGGAAACGTAGCGTAAATGCCAATAGAGACGATAGCGCGATCGTAAAAAGATTTTATAGCTTTATTCATCATTCGGCTATATAAATTCATCAAGACACTTGTTAATCATAAAATAAATCTTATTACATAGTAAAATGACGTTTAAATTGACGACAAGCGTTTTATTTTCGTCATAACAATAAAATTTATTTTTATGGGCGCGCTTAGTGCTGGCGGCCGGTGGAGCGCCATCTCGCGGTACCGTGTGGGACCGCAACGTCACTTGACGTCACTTGATGGCGGTCTGAGCGCGAGTTTTACGACTCGCTTACAACGTCGGAATGAATAGAAGCGTCGTAAACGATTTGAAGGTTTAGCGAAACTTCCTTATAGCCTGATTGTAGTTTAAAAGTTCTGTGATTATTTTATGTAATTAATATTATATTTCCTTAAAATGATATTTAGATTTTTTTTTCAAACTTGTTATTTTATAAGCTAGTATTATACTTATTACAATATAGCTTATGCCTTATACTTGAATTATGTTTTTATGTTAATAAAATATTTATTAATAAATTTTACTGATTTATAGAAGAACACGCATATGCATATGGTATAGGTATCTAATTTCGATTGAGAAGTTAAGTGTATCTTGTCTTTTTGTATATCTACTTATTTTTAATGATGGGTAACTAATAACTAAGTATACCTATAGGTACCAACCTACATCTAATAGTTGCTATGTCGTCAGATTCTACTGATAGTGCAGCCGTCGGTAGCCTGACAATATTTGACCTTAAAAGTTATTACTATGTGAATGCTGAGATTTAACCTATATTGGCACGTTTTAGGAATATGATAATTAAAAGATGATTAAAAGTATCTACTTATTTAAGAAGAGTAAATTGTCCTATCTACAGAACAAATAGGTATGTCTAAGTAGTAAGGGACATTGCTAATGAATTTTGATTATAATATTTTTTTAATTGCAATGATAAGTAGTTTAATTGTGATTAAGATTATTTCCTAAAATTAAGATTATTTCAATTTTGAAAATTTCAGTAATATAATCGAATTAAAATTAAACAATAATTGACAAAAGAGAAATAGAAGACGGTAAAAGTATCGTAGACAACGTGAAGCGCCAGTGTACAAAATAAACTGTGCAACTGTCCCCTCTTTCCTTCTAAGCTACTTAAAACGGCACTAACTCTGCATAATTGTCTCATTCACGCACGTACATTATAACGATAGAGCTTATTAGTCTATCTCTTTCCCGCTCGGTCGTCAAAATGGCCTCCAAACGAGATGTTTTGAAGGAACGCCGCGCCGACTTTTGTTGCTTGTAATGGGCGGAGCATGCTTACTCAGAGCTGGAGTTTGCGTTTTATTATGAGAATTAAAATATATTTGAGTTATGAAGATTTTTTGAAGAAAGAACAGTTTTTGTTAAGTATAAAAATAATATCTACAAAAATGTTAGTATTTTTATTATTTAGAATTCAAAAATATATATTGTTTTTTATTTATTTAGAAAAGAATATAATTTATATTCTCTACATATCTCATAAAACAAAAACCATTTTTTTACTGAAGTGTTTATATGTTTAAAATATAAACAAATATTTTAAATAGTTTATATATAATTTAAAATATAGTGCATAAATTTTTTTAGCATGTCTAATAAATTAAAATTACTTAATAAAATGGTTAAGTTTTATGATAGGCTTTCCATATATTTTTTTTAATTGTTACATTAATTTAATAAAAGAGTACTTAGTAAATTAGGCCTTAAGCTATAAATAATGAACGATTCAACATGGATATTGGATATTTCTAGGTACAAAATTTTTAATATCACAATTCGTCCCTGTAACGCTACATTTAGATATGGCGACCGTCGCCTCTTGTGACGAACGACAAATATAATTGTGTGTCTTTTTAAAGCATTTATTTTCAATTATTAAGCTTAATTTACTTTTAAAGTTACACATTTTAGAAATATACAATTAATAGTGCGTACCTAGTGAGTGAGTTTTCAGTAAAGCGCCAGTTTTTTATATTATTGGAAGCATGTTGTTGTTTGTCCGCCATTATGATGCTACTTATACAGCGTCGACTGTAGCTTATATATCTGTCTCTTTCTTTTTCTATGCTGTAAACGAAATGCAAGATAAATCATTTTGTCCCGGAAGCCAGATAATTAAATAATAATTAAAAATATTATTTGTGATTACTAATTACTAAAATGTTGCAGATTTTAGGTATGATTTTATTTTAATTTATTGTTATAAATTCAATTTATGATGTGGGGATGGGGATCAGATGTATGTAGTGTTTATTGGTAGGTATACTAATATAAAGTTAATAATATTAAATTATAGTTTAGTAGTGTATTACTATTTCTTGTAGCTGAGTAAATAAAAATGGACGACCACACGAAAATGTCAACTAGGGTCTCTATTTTTAAATACTTGCCTGAAGCGTACTTGTAAGATTACACAAATTATATAGTAAATAATGAAAATATTATAAAATATTTCATTCTTATAACTGTTTAATTTATTTATGCAATTTGATAAAAACTTGTTTTGAATGACCAATATCGAACGACCGAAGTAACTAAGCAGTTATTCCAATATGTAAACCTATCTACGAAAAGAAAGTTTTTATTTTTGTAGGTAGATTAATAATAGGTATTTAGGATTTTATTATTTAATTATCTTTAATCGAATATGATATTTTAACCAGCATTATATTAGCTTTTCACTTAATATTCCTCACATTCCGTTTGACTGTATAAATATATACAAAAGCCTAACAAGCCAGTTACTGCAACGAAATTAAAAATTGATTGGGCAATTTAAATTCAGAATCACGTCCATCGTTTCCCTGCCGACGGTGAACGCTTACCCACGCATGTAGCACCCATTTTAACTTGGTCCACGAATCCACTTATGCTTACCTATTTTTTAAGATAATCAAGCTACTGATAGGTTTTTGAGAGGTTTTCTTAATCTGGATGGTTCCCAATGAAATAAAATATTTTCACGCATTTATACATTGTCAGCGGTAATAGGTTACACGAATTTTGACATGTTCAGTTTGGTTGGTAATACCTACTGGTTTCTTAGAACTGAGTTCTATCATTTAGCTTATGTGTTTATTGTGAAAATATCTTATTTAAATATATTCATGCTAAGATCCATTTAATAATAACGCAAATTAAATAAAATAAGCCTAAATTATATTTGATAGGTAACTACAAATAGGTACTGAAAGACGGCTCATGGTATAACTATCATACCTACCTACTACATCAAAAATATAAAACAAGAAATTGTCTTGACATACAATGACTTTAAATTTGCATGCATGTACCTATAATAATCCACTTAAAATCTTATCAAACTTTTAAGTGCATTACTTTTAATCAATACCTATAAAAATAACAATTGCAATCGTTAAAGTTATATTAGGAAGGTACATTAAATAGAACAAAAGCAATACAGGCTATACTACATTGTACCTATGCTGATTATTTGAAAAATTGAACTGTACTTAAGAGTTTTCTTTTTTACTTTATAATATTAAAATTGATCTTGTACAGGTAGGTAGGTATGCTAGAGTAATGTACTTAAAGTGGTAGTTATATTTAAGAAGTTATATTATATCAGTATTAAAAATGTGTCCAGTAGACGTTATAGGTAGGTAATGCTCTTAAATTAATAAAGAAGGTAATTTGAAACATAAATATTAACGTATTTTCAACACATGGCCGGCCATACAGTGCCTATAGAAAGATGATTAGATACACTAAAATTAATAAGGAAGTTGTAATAAACAAACTGTGATCCACAAATATCATATATATCATGCATAGATATTTGACATTATCATATGTTAAAATATTTATGTTGACATGCGATAAGAGAAAAATACTTTCAATGGGAGATTTCTTAACCTTTGACATAGCGATTGCTTATCTAAAGTGCATTTGTTTATATAAATAAATTAATTTTCACAGATAATTTTTGCTTCTTTTAATCAAAATTATAATTTTGTAAGTTGTTAGTAGAATACCGATGGCATTATTTTGTACACAATTGCTTTAATGAACAATAAAAAAAATTGTGGTAGGTACCCAGTCCTATTAATAAATAAACGCTTAAAATTAAGAAATATATGTATATATATATATATATATATATATATATATATATATATATATATATATATATATATATATAGCCATTAGTACCTATAGAACGTACCTTAACGTAGAAATAAAAGTAAACATTTTTTTCCTTTTTATCTTAAGTAAACATTTTTAATTTTATAATTTAAATGTGAAATAAATGTGAGCTTGAGTATGTAGTTCGTGCCCAAATGTTTTCTTACAAAGTCATACCACTTATTCTGATAAGTTAGGTCTTCCAAATAGGCCGTTTTACCCCTATTTACGTGATCTAGTAAACTCTTAAAGATGCAACCGCTTATTCTACAAGTTCCTAAACAAACAAACTTCGATTTTAAGTTACTTGAGTTTGGTTAATTTTAATAAATTTGGTTAAATTAATTTGCAATTTATTGACCATTACAATACGCGTTAACGCTCTCGTTCTGTACATATACGGTAAAACTAGGTAATACGCCCCACTTTTTTTTAACGTTCAATAAAACTTAAATAATCATAGATATATTCATTTATTTTATTTTAAGGTTACTTGGTTAATTGAGAATAATATGACAAAAGCTAAATGTAATAATAACAACTGTTAAAGACTTATTACTCTATTTTTCTTGACATGAAGTGGGGCGTTTTATCAAGTACATGTTACCTAATACGCCTCTTTTTGTATTACAAAATGCCCCACTATATATTCATACATAAATTGAACAAAAACATAGAAAAAACACATCTATCGACAGTTTAATAACTAATAATCACAGCACAACGGTAAAGCAAAATTCAAAGTCTTCAAAAGCTTTCCATAGACCAACCTCAAGTAGCCGTATATTGTTGCTGTGTGAGCTATGGCCATCTAACATCAATAAAGTCTTTTGAGGGCTTTTGTGGTGCAAGAATACTTCTTCAAACTATTTCATGAACAAATCTGTGTTGACTTACGATGATTTTTTGTTCATAAAAACTTGTGATCCTGGTGGAAGGCCTTCTGAAAATTGTATTTTGATGCAGGTGCTTTTGTTGATCAATAAAGATGGAAGAAAGTTACTCAGGCCATTACAACAAGCAATTACTGTGATATTTTCACCCTTTTCGGATATAATGAGACTTTGTCTGGTTTATTGCTTATTTGGATCCCACTCCATCCCTATTAAAAACGTCTTCAGGGTGATTCGAAAAGTCATGTTCTTCATAAATGGTGGTTAACAAATCAAAAAATTGCTTGATATCTTCTAAGTTAATATCATATGCTCGAGACAGATATAATTCTTCCGATTTTTTTGACTTACTTCAGGGTTGTGATCCATAAATCCAGTAAACCAGATATTTCCTGCTAATCAAAATTCTTCTGATAGCCATTTCTTTCATGTCTATTTTTTCGAGAGTAAATTCGACTCTTTCTAGTTTTTTTATGTGAGCAACTAATTTTTTTTCATACTCTACAGAAGAGACTTAATCTATCTGTTATAAGGTGCCTTCTCAAGGTTCGAGATGCAATCTGCAAGTGCTTGTAAATGAAGAAAATAGAGATATTCTTCTCAATAGACTCTTAAATAACCTTAAACTGACAATTGTTTTATAAGACTGAGCTAGAACATAAGTATGTACCCATATATTCGTATACTAAATATACATTTATGAAAAGTACTTCGATACCAGGATATTAAAACATTACTAGGTGCCTATTTTTATCTACCTACAAAACAACAACTCAATTTTTTATTTTATCAATAAGTGTGATTTGATTTATTTAAAGTAAATGATGATGTATAAAATAATAATAAGTTTAGGATATAACTATAATTTTTTTTCTTTTGTAATAGGTATGTTCTTATTTATTCTTTTGTTATCTTCAGAATACTTACCAATTTGAATAGAACTTTATTTTAAGCCCAAACATATAACTAGTGTAAATAATATTTTATCTATTTAATAACTTTAGCTATTTAACAAACAATATACATAATAAGTATTTTCAATACACACGTCATATCTCGAGAATGCCGATATTTAGAATGATGCAACTGCCTTAGGAGACTGTTTTATGAAAAGTTCAGTAATAAGTTTAAAAATAAGAACCTGATTTGAAAGCAATTTAAAAGTCTTCATGAAAAATAATAAGTATGGGCGTGGTGTACCTAATAGGACTTTTTAATGGAGAGCTTAAAAGCGTTAACAGTTTTAGTGAAAACAAAAGTATCGAATCATTCAGCATCAGTTTCGCCGTCTTTCTATCGTCGTAGACTGTTGCATCCCGGACATAAAGTATAAATACAAAATAAATGTTTCGACGGATATCAAGCGGCGCGTGCGCAGGCGCCGGTGCGTGTTAAAATTCAGCTCTCGCGCCTTGTTTGTTTTCATGCCAACGACGGCGGCCCAATCGCGTGATCGTTTTATTGAGTATGTGGTATGTCGATTATGTAATGGCTTATAACACTTAGATAATAATTTAACTATTCTTATATTGAATACCACCTACAGCGATTATAGTTTTTGTTTCCAATTCTTGAAATTACGTAGTACGTGACCTTCTCCTTAAACTATCTTATCAATTAACCTAATTTAATATAAGAATACATTTACAATACAAGTGCCGCACATAATTTCTGATAATAGATGCTTATTAATAATTATTTCATAAATGAATATTCTAAATGAGAAAAGAAAAATTACCTTATGTTTATAATATTTGAATAATTATAAACATAATGATTCAAATATTATAAACATAAGGTAATTTGACATAAGGTTATTTAAATAACATGAATATATATAACATAAGGTAATTTAAATAACATGAATAAACCATTATAATGCTCTTTTTTATAAGACAGTCTAGCCTAGAATATATCTTCCTTATACTGGTTTTTGTGTATGTGGGTCTACAAACGTATGAGACATTGTGCACTGTCATTTCAATCTTGACTGCTCTATATAAATAATTATATTAATAAATAAATTATGCATTAACATTATAAATGATATAGAACTGCATTTTCTTAAATAATAAAATAATACGATTACGTAGACTATGTAAATTTTTTATTATAAAATTCCACATATGTAAATTCTAATACTAGGAGATAATAAAGTATTGTGGATACAATAGCATATGTGATAATGGACCACCACCATTGTTCATGGTTATCATACCACCGAGTATGCGCCGTATTGAATTAAAATTAATACTATACTTGGTTCCTTGTTCCATTTTCTACGATTTGTTTCTATGGTTGGTTTAATCTATCGCCTATGAAAGCGATAACATTGATTTTATCTCAAGATATTCCGCTTTAACTTTTACACTTAGAACGGCTTTCTGCATAGTATTTCTTTTATATTAATATTTTAAAATATGTTTTTTGTTCGTCTTAAATTATTTATAGTTTATTTAAAAAAAAAATCTTATTTATATATATATATATATATATATATATATATATATATATATATATATATATATATATATATATATATATATATATACTACCTATAAACAAATACCAATAAATACATCAAATAAACCAAAATATCCCGCCATCACCAAATTCCCAATAATTTAGAACTACCTATATTACTATATATACTATATTAAGGGGCGAATTTAACAGAGAAAGAACTTATATTTGTGTATTTGTTACAAACTTATACTTGTAGTTCATTTCGTAAAGTGAGTGGATATAACTGCAAATTTAATGTGTTAATTTTTATAAGTAGTACTTTCCTCAGTGGAATCTACAATGAAATCGGGACGTAACCCGCGGTGCGCGAGTATAGCTCGCACTTCACGGATATTAATATAAAGAACTAACACGTTGGTACTTAAAGAACACGTTGGTGTTCACTAATATACAGAGTGGTTTAAGAAGATGGTTATATATTTAATAGGTTTATATAGAAGGTATAGGCTATATATGTATAGCATATGTAATATACTTAGTGTAACCATAAATACTGTTATAATTTAATATAAACAAAATATTACATTTGAATTAGGAATTTGTTATTTTTATATGTTTGTTCATTATGTTTTTTTTATTTTCACGCCAATAGATTGTAAAATATTTTGTGATATTAAAGTGGAGTGGGATAAAGAGTACCGAATTTATGGAGCCAAATATAATTTTTAAAGTCCTCCATAAGCTTGGTATTCGACTGTCTATGTACCTACCGAGCTATTTATAGGTAAAATGAAACCTCTTCTGTTTGTGACAGAAAAAGATCAGGCCGTCTACGTAATGTTCGTACGAAAAAGGCGATCGAAGCAGTAAGGGAAAGAATTAGAACGAATCCTGTACGAAAGCAAAAGATTTTATCTCGGAAGATAGCACCTAGAACCATGTCACATGTATTTTAAAAGATGGCTTAGGACTATCAAGCTGTAATAGTAATTTTTTAACTGATAGTTTAAAAAGGAATAGAGCGGTAAAGTTAAATTAAATACTTAAGCGATAGGCAAAAAAATCTCATCGGTAAACAAAAAAATTCTGTGACCCCCACAGAAGTTTTTTGTTTACCGATGAGATTTTTTTTAAAATTGAGCAGTATTTGAACAAACAAAATCCGACTTCAATGCGATGGTTCAATAACCAAGAATGATCCTTTCATCAAGACTCGGCGCCGGGCCATAAAGCTCGATCCACTCAATCTTGGTTACAAACAAACGTTCAATACTTCATCATAGCTAAAGACTGACCGTTCATCTAGTCTTTATATTAATACACTGGATTATGATTTATGATCAGTTTTAGAGAGTCAGGCTTGCTCTAAACTTCATGATAATTTGGATTCCCTAAAACAATCCATACGATTGGCAGTGAAGAATTTTCTCATAGAAAGAGTGCGCCAATAGGTATAGATTTTATATATTTTGAATGGTTTAATATAATTGTATTAAACTAACACACTTTACCTATTTTTTTTTGTTGTGAGTTTAATGCTGTTAGCCCTATTGGCCTTTACAGTGACACCGGTTGGGGAGGGAAGAGGGTACTCTGTCCCTGAGAAGTAGCAAGCACTACCGTGTCTGCTTGAGAGGAAACGTCGGCGGCAAGGACGTCGACTGCGGGACTCGAGCCTCGGCTTCCGGCCGACGAGCGGGCTGTGATCTCTGGTTTCCCTTCAAAACGTATAAACATTTCGTTCGCCTTTTACACTATTCCTAATATTATTAAATGTTAAGTACAATAAAAAAAAATGTTTTTCTTTCCAAAGATATTTATGGTGAAACTAAATATATACATATCTGTCACAGTTCCATAGAACAACACAATGATATTAGATAAGAAAAATAAAACGAATGCTATAGCAAAGATAAATAATAAAAAATAATAGTTTAAAAAATATCAATTTTATTGAAAAATTGTGTGGGATGCTTTTAAACCGGCTTTAAAATAGGAAGGGGTTCTATGTTCAACATTTAAAAATATCGTAAATTTCTTATAAAAACCATAGATTTCCTTGTTGTAATAATTATCTATGATGATATTATTGAAGTGATGATGAGACAACTCTTATTAGGAGCTTTGAGAGTAATTCTTCACTATTCTATAGGGATGTATAGAACTCTAGGTGTGTGGGTACTATTGGATTATTCACGTAAGGTGATGACGGAAGGTACAATTTCTTAAATCGAAATTCTTGCTTGCCCATATTAGCTTCTATACTAATAACAATATATACCTAATGAAAAATAATAAACGGAGTAAATAAAAAATTATAAAATCATTACTTGTAGTGACTATTAATGTTTAAAACAAGATCAATAAATTGAATAAAAAAATAACAAGGTTTTTAAGTCGATTGTACCTATGTTTTTTATATGGGTATGTTTGTTTCACGATTACTTACCTGAGCTATACATATGGGATGCTTTGGTTTGACCAAGTTATGTGGGATCTGATTTTCTCATAGGTTCACACCACATCATAAAGCAGACAGAGGGAACCCTAATGTTATGACATTACGTTACACGTCTTACCTATTAAAAATTAAGCCGACTACAAAGTAACACCGTGTACAAACTTGCCAGTTAAAGGAAAAGTAAAGTAAGTATATAACGACTAAATATTCCAAACAAAGCCTTATAAAGCTAATTTTAAAAAATATCCAAAATGGCATCGACTCCAAGAATTTTAAAAAATAAATAAGTATCATTTGACTTTATTTATTTTTTTTTATTTTAATTTTCTTTATTTGAAAGTACCTAATTAAAATATTATTTAAAATTTTTAGTTTGTGTTTACATTTGTAGGTCCGCGTGTTACGTTCCCACACTACCCGGGGATCGCTTAGCCAGATTTCACATAACTTGTTTACTGCATTGCATTAAATACAAGAATTGTAACAGTAAGAAATGTAAAACATAGAGTCATTTTTCATCCATTGTTTTAATTCATGTTAGTTTTAATATTAAAATAATTATTCACTCTTGTTTTCTCACATCGAGCAAGTAGTCACTATTTCAGTTATTAATTTAAATTGTAATTTTTAATAAAACATTTTAAAGATTTGGTTTTTTTGGACCACCGTACTTAATTCGCGATATAATTTTAAAGTCTGTTCTATTAAGATATCAAAATAATACTCTTCCTCATATTTGTCAATATTATATTTATAACTACATAATTACCTAATAAAATAGTATTATTGCTTATTTACACTATTCCTAATGAAAATTTATCTATAAGTTTAAAATCGGTAAAAATGATGTTCTAAGTTTCCATTACAATCATACATAGATACCTCCACACCAAAGTTTAAACAACTATATGCTCAATAATTCATATAAGAAGTCACTTCAATAACATCGTCAATTATTCATAAGTGCACTGCAAATATATATTAGAAGACAAAAGCAGTTTAGCTTACCTACTAAAGAAGTAATCTTGTAGTTCAAGAGGATGGAGCCGCGGGCGGCGCTAGTATGGCATATAACCATTTCTTTTTTTTTAATAAAAATCTTTATATTAAAAATTTTATTTTCTTGTTATTTATCGCAAATGGGCACTTAATTATTCTTACAAAGTTCGTACGTTTAGGGGTTATAAACTATATATAGGTTTATAAACTTATAGTAGTTAACTATCTATATACCTACTATTTTGATATTCAGCATATATTTTTATTATAGATTATTCATAATGTGTCTGTTTACTCATTTTATAGATAAATAAATAGTTTCCGTTCTTTCTCCAAATTTATTAAGGAAAAAGAATAAAAATTCTATTCGTAAACTTTCTATCTGAGCCCATAAAGAGTTATCCGTAAGAAAGGTGAAATGTTGAAAAAGGCAAAAAGAAAGAGCACAGTCGGCGCCGGTCGACGCGGGAAGCGGCTGAAAATATCTGGGCGCCCCCGCCTAGCAGGTTACGTGAGGCTTACATGGAGCGTGGAGGTTAGTTTAAACAAAATATTTGATACCTATATATTTACTTGTGTAAGTTGTGTTGTAATTTTTATAGTTATTGAAGTAACATTGAGTACAAATAATTTTTGATGTAAAATTGTAAATTTCAAAAAAAAAACCATGCGAGTGTAATGTGTATAACCTACTCATAAAACTGCTCTGTAACTGAATAATTCACAGACAACGGAGGTTTTAAAAAACTCGTTCACAATGCGTCATAGAGGGAGGAGGGCGAATGTAAACAAAATGTAAACAAAATGTAATAGAAGTTAGTCTTAACTTCGTAACCGCTTATGTCGTATTTTTTTCAAACAACATAAAATTTTTATATATACCTACTATAACTATATTTACTACACTATAGGTACTGAAGAACTATATAAAACCTAATGTATTGGTACGGAACAAATAAGGAAGAAGAGAGTGGTAACAGGAAAGGTAGGTCTTGCGGAAAAGGTAAAATCCAAAATTTTGGGTTTTAAAATCAATATATTTTGGTATAACGAGGATAATAAAATGCACGAAAACTAAGTAGCATGCGAAAGTTTACACCTTATTACACAAAATATATTTACACCTAAATTTATTTTATTTTCAGCCACCTCATTATTCCTGATAAAGAAAAGCTTTATTTCCTATTCAGATAGGTTTTACCTACATTGTATCACATCACCGTACCTTAAGAAATGCTTATTTCTAACGATAACAGAGGTGGAAGCCCATTATACTAACAGTTTCGTATTATATCCACTACTTTACTACCTATTGTATCAAAAATATGATATTAAAAATAAAGGAAAATATGCTTAGGTATTTCTGGCATCTTAAAAAGCTAAATGATAAAGGAACAATGGAATATATTACGGAAAAGTACTAAGTAAGACTATGCAAGACAAAGGTTTTCGTACTTGAAAGAGACGAAGAAAGGACGGAACGCAAGTTTTTTCTGAATGGAAACTTAATAGAACAAGTGAATGAAGTAGTATATCTGGGAAATATGATAAATAGAGATGGAAGATACAAAATGGATGTGGAAAGGAGTATTGCTGCCGGTAACAGAATGAACGGTGCCTTAGTTTAGCATATGTATGTATGTATGTATGTATGTATGTACTAATAAGAAAGAAATTGACCAAACTGATAGGTAGGTAACTAAAACTCTCATAAATACTAATGTAAAGTAATACTAAATAATACTACCTACTAAATTTGGGCTATATATACAAAGCATTAGTAATCCAAGTACACATGAAAAACTTGATCACTTAAAATAACCTGCTAGCGGTAGGTCAACATTGATGCTAATATGGCGTTTTAATATTCCGTTATAAGTCAAAACAAATATAAAGCTACTTAGAAAAATATTAATACTATTTAGTACATATTTAAATAATCTTTAATTTAATAAAATACACCAATATTTATTTGTTTTAAATAATATGTTTATAAATAACTAGTATATTTGAAGCACAAAATATTTCCTTCTAGATATAAGACTAACAAAAGACACGACCGCTCTTTGATTCGTTGCAACCCACGAGCCACACCGCTTGACGTCCACGATTTATCTGCGACAAAAACGTCGGCCATTTTGGAACGCTATGTAAACCGAGCGCGAGAGCCCCTCCCGGCTCCAGTAGAGGGAGCTATAGGGACGTCTTGTATTAAGTGAGTGAATTTCATTCAAATTTCGCCTTTATTGCAAACAAAATAGAGTGCAATAATGTGCCAGGTAGTATACGGACTGTTTATGTAGCCGAAATGGTCGCTTCATACACTGATGGCGTCACTGCCATCACTTTCATTATTATCGGGCGATTCACGACGTTTACCCAACGTTTGCTTGAATCTCGGTTCCACCGTTCAATTAAAATTTGGCTGATTGTTATTTCTCGATTTTCCCTTGTTTTATAGGGAGATTTCGTTTTATACCTTTTCATTTCAATTACAATAGAAAAAATAATGCTTTTTAGTTTTATTTTTTTACTGAATTGTTTTACACGTTATTTTTACTTGGTAATGTGAACTACTATAGTTTTTTGAATAAAGATTTTGAATTATTTTGGTGTGATATCTAGTATTTATTTAGTTATTATAATAGTAGATAGGTACGGTCTAATATAAAAAAAAAAAACTATTTGTAACTAGCTATGTAATTAAATGATTTTTAAATTTGAAGATGAAAACTACATACTCAACAGAAATAAATCAGTTAATTAATTATTCAAATAATTTTATTTATTAACCTTTAGTTTTAGTCTGGATTTTAAGCTAAACCAAAATGGCCAGCCTGTTTGCAGTCTAAATTGCTCATCTTTATTAAATGTATACTAGAATACATTTAAATTTCTGTTGTTTAATTACTCGGAATTCTGGGCAAGGGTAACCGCGAATGGCCTCTGTCCGCTTGGTTTCGGCTAAATGAAGCAGAATTGTACGAAGCTAAAGATCTGTGTATTTGCGTATACTTTCATAGAATATTTACTATGTTATATGTAGCTTTTTATATTTGATATTAAACGTTTCCAATTATTTCTTTATAACACACAACTTGTAAATGTGCTAATTATTGGTATACTTAATGTAAACGTTAATTAAATTATAATAACACATAATAAAGAGGTGTCAACAGAAATGTTTGACAAAGTAAGTAAAAATAATTTTAAGACGCAAAATAAAATTTATTTGAAAACTAAAATCTAACCTTCTACGTGAAGAAGATCGACTCTTCGAACATACCACTGTCTCTTTTCATCTGATGGGCTCGTTGTTGAGACGTTCCGCGTTTTATGTTACGAGTTCCTCGTAAAATAAAAGTGCATCAAAACGGGTCTCCTGTTTGCATTGTGC
Organism: Dione juno; assembly: GCA_037127375.1. NCBI lineage: Eukaryota > Metazoa > Arthropoda > Insecta > Lepidoptera > Nymphalidae > Dione > Dione juno. The sequence continues at coordinate 2,743,960 of JAXRJS010000020.1, read as the reverse complement.
GCGATTAAAAACTAACCGAATTTGAAAGGGGCAAAGCTACACTTAGCACTGTGCCATTGAACGACTTCTAGACATGGCAGCATTATCGGGGTTCCTTTACGATTATTTAGTCGTAAAAATCAAAGTAATAGGCTATTTACACTCGTAACTGTATGTTAATCTTTGTTTTACGAGTGTGTGGTGACTTATTATTTAACAGTTAACCATTTATCGCTCGAGGTTCATATAAAAAGGTTTTACGATGTGTTCGCCATTCAAAGTTGTAAAGATAAGACATATAATTGATAATAACATTATAGTTACATAATATATTGATATCATAACTGATGTGTTAGGTACACATCTTAATTTTTCTTTCTTATACCAATTTTTGTTTCTTTAAATACAAAAACTTTCTTCGATACAGTATCATATATATATGTATGTTACGATTTAATTCTATTTCTAGAATTAAAATTACTATTTATGTAGTAAGTATTGTTTCCATAATTGGCTGTTGGAATCTCGTCGCAACAAAGACATTAAACATGAATGTCAGCACCGAAAACATTATTCAGTATCCTATAAATTGTACCTTTTACTTTTTTGTAAGGGCACATTTGTACTATTTGCACTACACAAATACGAACTTTAAATAAAAATACTTAGATATTAATCTTTGAACGTGTCTTAAGTGGATACGTTAATGCAAGTATCAGTCAGACTGAATTAATGGCATTTGCGCATGAGATTGCTTTGCAATAGCGTCTTTGGTACTTGAAAGGATTTCATGAGTTGCTTACATTAAAATGTTTACTTTTAAGTTAAATTTATAGAATGTCATGGTATAAAATAAATACTGTCGCTTAAAACATAAGCCTACTGACGTGATCGGAAAAAGTAGTAATAATCCGATGTTCTCGGCAGCTTTTGCTTGTAAATTTAATAAAGAAGTTTATGTATATCTCGATTTGTAATATTTAGCCATATTTAATTATATATAAAATATTTACATAATTCTATGTCACTGATTGAAATTTTGAAATTAGTTTCCAATGCAAAGTCAAATTTTAACATAATATTTATGTATTGACACATCAATATTAAACAATTAATATGTTAATAACAGCATATAAATTCTTAAACACTATGAGTGAGGTGAAGCAAATTTACTTTTCAAGCAAAGATAACAAACTACACGCGAACAAATCTAGTTTCCGTGTTGAAACTTCTTAGTGTCCTGTAGTTTTATCGCCCCTTGTTGGTGTACATCCTTTTACGGTGTCTATAACTCGCAAACTCAAAACTATTTCTAACGACTCCACTGGGCGATGTACCGCCTATATTTACTCTGCTAGAATGTTGTGTAAGGATAAGACAACCTCTTTACACTTCGCGTTTATTCTCCTCAAGATAATGTCTACGCCGAAGTTATCTAATCGTATATATTGCTATGTGCCTATCAGTTTTAAAAAGGAGCAATGTATCGAATAAACACTGCTTTAAATCCAAAATAACGCCTTGTATTTCAGTCACGTTCATCCCACAATCGTGACAGTACATACATCACGTGGAGATAAAAACTCTTTGGTATCGTCGTGCACACTCACGCTCGGAAAAAATACTTGGGGCCTCTTTAGCACTTAGCTCGGATGCGCCTGATTGAATGATACCAACTTGAAGGCCTCGGGAGCAATGATTGCAGTCTTTAATATCTTTCAATTGTCTTTGTCATTATTTACATAATTTGCATTCATTTTCTCTTTACATTACGACGGAAGTCATGTATTATGGTTAGTCATATATTAGGTATCGAGGCGGCTTAGATTTTATTTTCATCGTCACTTGATATTATAAGTTTATATTAAATAAATATTGAATTAGTGATATTCATTTACAAAATTATCTTTACATTGGAGACATATTTATGAAGCATAAAGCATACAGTTGTCATATTTACCACTTTCACACTTCTGCATAACTTACCCACATAACCCAATATTTATGGGAGCACAAATTATCACAGCACTTTGTAACACGCTTCAGTCCCTATATTAATAATACTACATGTTATAGCGGCTTATAAATCATTTATCGCGGATTACTAATGCGTGCCATTAGGTACCTATAAATAGATATCACTGTGACTAGAAAAAGGAGCTCTAGCGAGAATACAGTAATAATTTAAAATACAAGATAGCAATAATTTATTCGACTGTGAATTATATGGTGGGTGGGAGGTCGCGAGAGCCGATATCTCCGGACACGGCTTGAGTTACTGTATCCGATATCCTACACTCCTATACAAATTTCTTGACCTGTATTTATATGACATTAAGATTCAAAAATAAGATGATACGTTGGAATGCAGCCATTTTGCCTCTGTAATGTGGGCTTGGTGTTTCTTTATATTATAATTCTTTTGTGTTAGGTATATTAAAATTATTATAATTGTAATTGTTGATTTGACATTACATTTTACATTCTATCACTTATTTTTGTTATAGGTAGTTATTGTAATTGTGTGAAATGTTTTTTTGTTAAAGATAAAAAGACTTCTTAATATTCTACGGATTCGAGATTGAAGCAGTGCTTGTTCTTAAGATACAAATGTAGGATTAAGAGGCCCCCTCTTTAAAATTGACGAACTAATGCTGACCTCCAAAGGCTCATTTATATAACATTTTGCATATTGTGTAATAACACAGTTTTTTGTTATGTGAAAAGAAACAAAAAAACCGATTAACGACTAAATATTTAGTTATTTATGCAATAAACTACTTACCTCTTAACTTTGGTCCCAATGTTTCATACACTTTTTTCTTTTCACTTATAACGTAAAATTAAATTGTAATTAATTATATTTCTCATCAATACACTTATATAAAAGTAGCAGCAAACATAAAATCCAGTGTACACTTGGAAGATTTTTTCCTGACTAAATTGTATACTACAGTCTGCGTCTAACACAATAGCCTAAACGTATATTTATCTTTAATAAAACAAAACAAAGAATACACGCAACAGAAACGGTTCAATCTTTTGTGTCTTGCCGCGTTCGCAGAAGATGCCCTGGTCCTTAAAAAACTCACAAACTAAAAAAAACTAAATAACCCTTACATTTATGGACAAAGAATTTCAATGTTTTACGTAGAGTTTTTTAAATAGATTGAATTTTACAATAGAAATAACTTTGAAAATTGTAATAAAACTGTTATTTTGAGAAAGCTTAGTAAAAGCACCTTTCTTAATGCGTTGCGTTATAAATTTGCAAGAATCCCGCAATGTTTGGCCTTGTCCGTACAATTTTATTGCCCTGTAAACCACTAAAAGTACTTTACTTTAAACGTAACAAAGTAAAAAGGTGTTCCGCGCTATTAGACCTGTTAAAAAACAAAGCTACAAATATAATAACACCTTAGGCGTCGATAAAAGAAAGTCTTTCTCCCTATTGTTTGACCAATATTTGCACAATGCGTATAATAATCGTTGTGAACGTTTTGTCAAATATTTACAGGTGAATTATGACCATATTCTATAACAATGAGTATTGACAACAAGAACAAATTTCATTATTTTTGATTCAGTTAGAAATTTTTATACGTGCTGTTAAGTTCAGTTTAGTTGCAATATTTCTATATTTGAAGAATAAAATAAAAATAGCAATCCAATGTTATTATCATAATGGAAAATGGTAAGTTTATTTATGTAGATACATTTTAAACATTTTATTTTATCACAAATTATATAAAAATCATTGCCTGTATCCACTATAACGCCTTAGTAGCCTTAAGTTATAAACATTAGGAATAATCATAAATCATCGTTGAATTATTTTCATAAATATTGAATACATTTGCATATCTAGAAGCGCACGTAGTGTCCAGAGCCACAAAGCCGCCTAATGGAGCGACAATCGGCGCCACATTTCATAATTATCGCCTATTTTGACTGGCCTCTATCGGTAGCTCTACGCCATTTCCTGCTACGTAATTCGCATTTGAAACTTTGATTATAAACTGCACAGATATATTTAAATAAGTTATTATACATTTTTTTAACTACAAGTTAAGGAAACCCACAAAAGTGATTGCCATGTATAAGTACAAATATTTAAAAAAATGTGTAAAATCATATAAAATAATTCAATATTATTTTATACTGATGTTGAGTGATGCTTAACTGCTGTATACTCTTTTTTATACAAATAATTAATCTATAGCTTTAATAACGTCCACCTTAAAGTAAGTACACACCTACCTATACACGACCATCATTATTACGCGTTTGTTCGACGTATCAGGATCACAATACTGTTGCCAAATGTGCCTGGACTTATGATACGCGTCACTTTTAATGGACCCTTTATGGGAACACTAATCGAGTTTAATGGGTACCTCTAGCAAAATATGATTTGAGTCCTTTGGAAAACGCGTTAGGCTCGCATTTCCGCATTAAATATTAGAGGTTAGAATAATCTATTTGAATGAGGGGTGTATATGTAAATGGAAGTCAAATATTAAGTATTTTGTTTGTTGGTAATGTAACTCTATCTCTCTAAAAATCCCTATCATAGCTTTATTTAAAAACCAATATATAAAATTAAGTAGTATTTGAAATGTATTACTTTACCTATAGATTTACTTAAATAATTTGTGAACACGCAGCTATAACTAATACGTTTGTATATTTAGGCACTTGTGCTATATTTGCACAAATATGTATGTATGTAGACAAGGTACGGGCCGGCTCATTACACTTAATTGTAGGGCCATTCGCGGGCGATGTTAGGCCCTGATGGTCAATTTGACCGGAATAGCTTTGCTCAACAGTAGACAACTTGTCAGAATATATTTACTAAGTAGACATGGAGGAGTGTAAATATTAGTTTGTGTTAAACATTAAGGTAACATATATTTATAGTATTAAATCATAGAAAAATATATTTAAATATAGATCTATAACGCATATTTATATAATACAAATTTTAATTTAGGCCATATTTCATTATATGAGTACATTATATGAGTACACTTAAGATTTTTTTACTTACTAACTTTATGATTTTTAGGTAAAATTTGTTCTCAGTGTAGTGTAGTTATTTGTGTAGAGATTATGAAAGTAATAAAATATAAGTGAATAAAAATTCCTGTATAAATATTATATTGAAAACAATTTTTCGCTTACTTTGCGTTTAAGCTTGTTGGAGTATACAGGTGTTATGTTATGGACAAGGTTTTAAAGAAAGTCGTTTTAATAGCTTTTGTTGCCAAGAAAGCATAATATTTCTTATTATAAAAGCAATGCATTGGAAAATTGTCTCTACTATATACATTACAGTGAACATTATCGTTCATTGTATGCTAAAGTGTACGCAAAAGGGAAATTGATCCCTTATATTATATTGTACATCAATTTATAGGACCTTGGGAACTTCTAAACGGTCTCAAAGACCATTGTTTTGAGTGCTATATCATGCGCATTGTGGCGTATACTTTATAAAATTAATGATAATTCTAGTCTAGGTAATTTTAATATTACAAGCTCCGAAATTAATTGTATATTGCTACATACCAAAAGTATAGCCTAATTATGCAGTGTAAAGAAACATTACAGAATAGGGTACAAACACATTTTTTATAATAATAATATAACCTATTTATAAAAGAAGTTAATTTTGTCTAAATTTTAGCGTCCTATTTTGAAACTCTGTTTTCCTGGCTTGTATTGGAGGCTTAACGAATTGGGTAGCGGAGCTCAACGCCGCACTCCGCCAGCTAACCGAAGCGAGGAAATGATAGTTTAATTTATTAATTTAAATCTTTACTTTAATGACTTTGAAAAATACTTTGGCTTGTATAAGATTAATATACTTAATTTAAAAAGACAGAGTAATTGTAGTAGCATAAAAGTATTTAAAAATATAGGTAGATAAGTATATTATTTTTTGAAGTTATTAGTTAATTGTTATAAGATCCTTTCAGTATAGATTTGGTGAACTGAAGGAATGTTTGATTTGATAGATTGCATTTATTGTAGCAAAGAAGCAATTATAATTTTATTTACATACGTATCGTGCGTGAAACGAAATTAAAAGCCGCCTCGGTATCACAATTGGCAATAAGCAATCTCTTATCCGCATACATCTCTATAGGCCTTTTAACATAAACGAAGTGAGTGGCCTCGGGCGGCGAACTAATCTCCATAACTTTAATCCCTTAACCCTCGCAGTACCAGGAATCCAATCAAACAGTACAAGCGCTTCACCTCCTCCCCCTCTCTCTACCGAGCATCCCCCAGACCCGCGCTCGCGTCTCGCCTACGCAGCCTGTCCCGAGTAATTATCAAAGCTTTAATGACATCATAAATCGAGTGTATAATCTAATCTGGAAAAGCCCCGGGCTCCAGCGCGCGGCTTAATGGTGTGAAAGCTACCTTATCTCCCGCCATGTGTGAATAGAGCTTTATACGCGCCAGCCTGAAAGCTCGCGCCGGGAAACTTTGGAAAAATATGTCGTAGAACATTCGAGATAAGAATGTGGGACGAGGAACACTTTGGAGTTTAATAGAAAATCGAACATTACCGTAAAGGAGATGTCTTTACTAACAAATTCTTTGGAAGTTTAACTATCGCAACGCAAACACGAGTACTTTTAAAAGGATTATAAGATGGCTGTTCCGGAATGATAACGTTAACCGTTCAGCTTCTTCCGTAAACACATCTACTAGCAATGTTTTAAGTAGTTAATAAGCTGTAGTGCTAGTAAATGCTGAAGCTTTCAAATAAAAAATCACCATTTTAAAAACCTAACTAAGCTATTCACTAAGCTTTCGAATTTTGACGTAGATATCTACCTAAGTGATTTTAATTACATTTTTATATGCCATAAAAGCTCAGAACAATCACCTGTTAGACAATATAAAATTCACAATAGTATTCGAAAGTCCAGCTCGACACTAGTGAATTGCATTCTAACACTTCCTAACATCCTATTATTTTAAAGATTTCTCAGAAAAGGTCGGTCTTCGCGTATCGAATGGATGATTATATATAATAGTTTAACCTAGACTGTTAGTGCCGCCGGTCTTTGGACACCATTATTGAATTACACGCTGTATTCGATCTAATGTTTTTGTTGAGAGGTCAATAAAATTTCAAACTGTTTTATAGTCGTCAATTTGTAAGTGGCCACAGACTGTGCGGGGCTCGTTATAGAAATTGATACTACTGAGTGTAAATTGTTTAAAATGTTCTCTAGTTTATTACTCTGTGGAAGTGTGAAGCTCGATGTGAACGTTATAGATTATAGATCCCTCGCACGATTTGTTTAATAACGTTTGTTTCGAAAGGCGATTCATTTCTAACTAGCCGATTATTGCACCGAGACGAATTGTCCCGATTCTCACGTTTTTGTCTCGTTAACCTTTCGTGTGCGCGTTTTGCTTGATTAACTGATTTGGCATCGGTTACTTTTATGGTTTTTAATATTTTACTTAATTTGCAAATTTAGCCGATTATTTTTTGTGAATGTGAAATTATATTGTTGAGACCCGTTAATGTACTAAGATTTTTATGTTTATTTTATTAACCAATAACAATTAACCAGGTGGTGTTAGATAAAAGACAGTTCTTTCAAAAACACATTAACAAATGTATGCCATGTTTAAAACACAACACCTCTACATATCGGTATTTTACAATAATAGTTACACGTGTAAATATTGAAGCCACAGGCGCCTAAAGGTTAAATTAACTGTCTATAAGTATGGCATACTGCCATTATCCTAAAATTCAGCACTCGCAGCGATCCCCCGCATTGCTTAATGAACGAATAAATAAATTGAGCCCTTCTTGTAAACAGCTAACGTGTACAAGCCCCACCGTAAGGGGTAAGTGGATTTCGGTGTTGTACCCAATCTTTGTATTGAACATTATCTGTGCTATATACGTAAGTACGCTTCGGTGTCAGTGCTCAAAATACGCGCAGAAAGTTGCAAATAATGCGGAAAGGGTTGCTAATAAATTATAAGCTTACATAACTCTTACATTACGTTATTCATAAGGTTACTTGTTCATAAAATACATAAAAAGATAGAAGCGCCGATTATTTCTAATATTAATAGTAATTCAAATATATGTAGGTAGCCTAGGTACCTACAAGTACCTACAGTTAAAAAGTGACAATGTGCTATGGTTGTGGGCTTAAATCTCTCTTGAACTACTATGTACTTATTTATAAAACTAGTAGTAGGTTTATACATATTTGAATATAGACACGTTATATTATTTAAAAAGTCCCCGGTCTATATAAACAAAATTGAGTTTTAATTACTATGCCGAGTAATAAATAAAGTACCTGCTTTAATAAGATAACAGAATGTTGTAGTTTTTCGCTTGTACATGAAAGTAATAGACATAGAATTTGCAAGTCACGCGTAGCTGCTACTCACTGTTACAAAAGTACTGTAAATTAAATCATAATTTGTAATATTTTGATAGTTCATTTATCGAATTGAAAGAATTTTTAGCGTAATGAATTTTTTTCGCTGTTTTGCTCGTCTCATGTTATGATTGTGTATATTTACAGTATAATTTTGAACTATTACAAAATTTCTATTTGTATTAAAATATTTAAGTAAGTAAATGAGACAAATTTTATAGGAAAGAAAACTCTTGATTCATCATGTACTCAATCGTTTATCAATAAATAATGTTAACCTACTTAACTTACCTAACGTAATCGAACGTTTACGTCTACCAATCGACGTGGTTATTTCCGTGTTATTATGACGATATTTATTAAAAGTTCTTTTGAAAACCCAGAGTTCTCCTCAAGGCTGTTTAATTTTGAATCCCATTAATTGTCCGGAATCAGTGCTCTCTGTTTAATGTTTTGACATTAGCTTTACACAACACAAAAACGAAAAAGCAGCTACGATCGCATACCCCTACTATTGTATCATTTACATGAACAAGATCGAGTTATTAATTTTGTTTTATTTATGTAATTCAAAATTTAAACTTTTTTATCCAATTAGCTATTAGCATTTATTGAGCATTCGTTGTAGTAAGTATCTACTCTAGAGAGTAGACAATTACTGACAACTATATAAATGAAGAAAATGGAAGAATAGAATTTCGTATATAAAACAAATTAAAGAAATAGAAATATTTCTTTAATTTATTTTATATACGAAAGTATGTCATAGATATATTTCTGTAACAGACACTTAGTATTTGCTTATTAAAAAGTACTCGCAACAAAAGTAAGGGCTTTCAATTTTAATGGAGCCAAAAGCTTAGATTACGAAAGCCACCCAATATAAACAAGGCTTGGCAACTGATATAACGTGAGCTTTAGTATTTAGTCATCTATTTAAAGAAAGCGAACGCCGTTAATTTTGTTGGGACATTATTTACTAAGCTAAGTAGGTAGACACGGAACGGGTTCCTTGTAACTCGATAAATCCCAACTTAAAGCTCCGAATAAATCTCTCGAATACACGATAAGAATCCGATTCCTCACGCGACGTATTTATTTATTCCTCTTCTATATGTACGCCGCATATGTGTATCTGCTACATAATACATACCCGGAAAATATGAGAAGCCTATATACATAGATTCTTTCTGTGTAAATTAGGATCCTACCCTAGTAATACGGATTGTGGGAAAGTTATCTTATATCTTTTACAAACCAAGTGATATTGATACCCTATGCTTTCTCTTTTCTAGTTGTATTTTAAATGATAATTAATCTTTTTGTTGTCTCTGGCTTATTTATATTAATCAATATCAGATAATATACCTGTGATATAAAGCCATTTATTTTATTTATTTATTATATTTAAATGTTTTTTACTTTTTGGTTTTTTGTAAATAGAAATACTTTATTTAATTATGAAAAAGTATGTCTTAGTATATTTTGACTATTGTTAAGACACTCGTCACTGATATCTTTCAAACAGAGTGGTATATACCTACCATTTGTGAGAGATGTAAGGGATATATGTAAGTATCATTGCGCTGCGCTCATTGCAGTTAAACATCATTTATTTAATATTACATAAAAGTACTTACATATACAAAGCATATATGTTTAATAATTTAATTAGCCACAATTCAACAGGTTGAGTTTGTATAAGACACGATATTATTATATCATTATTATATCAAATTATTTAAAAATGTAGAACATACATTAGTAGAATAAGAGGTAAAAACCGATTACAAAGTCTAGAATAATAACAAATTCACAATCACGCATTACCTACATATATTTATTAATAATGAAGACAATAATAAGTAAACATTCATATCTATACAGTAAATTGTTACAGCTATAAATTTTCTTGATTATAATATTGTTTGAATTATTACTTATATGTACAAGAAATAAGCCTAATTATATATAAGAAAGTATATCTACTCAAATATCTTATTATATCTACTCAGCTTTTCATAAGCTTTGAACTCTGGCGTAACTTTTATATGCTTAAAGGAACGTTGTTACCATAACTTCGAATCCCAAAAGAGTCCTTTAATAGTTGTTAAATGACACAATTATTAATACGTATAGATAAATAGATATAATTACTGGCATAGCTTATAATAAATAATATACTTAAAAACGTATGTTGTCAGATGTGTATAATTGCTCTTATATACTTCTAGAACATGTGTGATTAGTAAGAAAAATGTAAAAAAAATTAGCCTACCAGTGTACGCTCATGTGGTTTCATAACCGAAATGGAGGTCATTGAACCAAGCGGGAGTGTGTCGGTCGGTCGAGGCCGAGCGTTTATCACTTATATAGCTCATGTAATTCCGCCTATATTGTATTATACACTTGACTAGTACACACTACTTAACGAATCACGGCGACATGTGGAGAATATATTAAGGAAACAAAAAATCGCTATATATTTGTATGAATTCTCTTATACTTTTATTTATAAAATAATATTTAGGCATATTATTAAGAGTATAACTGATCATTGCTGGATTCAGATTGATTGCATAATTATAATATTTTATGATTTTTTCATATAGGTATTTGTGAGTGACCACTTGGCCTTATGCCATAGTGCGTGAGGTGAGATGCAAGGGGAGGGGCGAATGGAAATCAATACTAACTGCACACTACTCCACTGCATTGCTCCAATATAAATCAGCCCCTGCCTGGCACCCCGTTGCTTGCCAAACTTACCCCCAACTAAACTTGATTCTTATTCTTAAAAGTATAACACTTATTTTCCATTGACAACTTAAATAAGAATAGTCACGAATCCATTAAAAGTAATGTAGAAATAAGTTTTCTTAGAGATTTTTGTAAAATGTTTTCTTAAGAAACTGTAATGATATCTATGCAATAAGCGAAATTGCAAGACTGGCACAATTGTTGATTTAAGCTTTGGTTTGTGAATGTCGTATATTTAAGTAGAATAATGTATATCGTCAACATTATTTTTCATATTTGTATAATTTATTACATATACATATAAATGTATTTGTAACAAATTATGCCAAAATGTAAAAAAATATAAGACACCTAAACGCGGACGGACGCGTTTATTTCAGCAACTACTGATTTCCAAAAAGATGTTTTTCGATAGTCGATTACCGAGGAACCTAAAAGCTTCGGAGTTTTAGAGTTAATAGTTTCGATATAACCCACTGTACCTGCCTCATATACAGCTCTTAGTTACTTTATTTTCGTTTGCAGTTAAAATCTAGTTATGTATACAATACTTAATGCTTGAATATATTAGATATTATTTAATAAAAATATGAAATATTTTTAAAATTGATATTACTTTAAGATTCTCCTTTCAGTTCACTATAGATAAGGCAGGCTCTGTTCGAACACTAACTCTTAGCCTTTATTTATTACGCGTTACGTGCCTTGAGCTAGCAATGGGCTCACCAAACTACTTTTCACCTGCTTATAACAAACAGTGATGAATTTTCAACTTTACTCCATTGAAATAGAGGCCTAAATATATTTTCAATATTTGATCAGGTGCAAATCTATAGTAGTAAAGTAGTTCTAATTGATAACGCGCTCTGTATCTGGTATTGGCAATGATTTAAAGCGTCTTGAATTCCGATGGAAGATTTATGTGGTGGTCGTGTTGGAAATATGAATGTCTTTCTTGTCTTTGGATTAAAAATCTGTACTCACATTGAGTAATATTAAATATATAAATATTAATATTTTATAATAATTTATTTTGCGATACTTTGAACACTTAGTATTTATTATTTAAGGTTAAATCTAATACAAGTTGGTATTTACTGTTGCGTTAATTTTAGTACCTGTCTAGAAATAGATTGTATAAAATTGACTTTACCTGATAAGCGTATATAAATAAAGGAAAATAATAATTGTACTATTTAATTAAGAACTATCATCTAGTAATAATATATCGCGTTGATGATTTCGAAAAAGTACACCTGTTTCATGATCATGTGACACATTTTTTTATTACTAAATGATTTTCTAGCGTAATAGTTTTAACTTGAACAAATGATAGGTAATCGATACCTATTACGGAATTATCATCATGTCTTTTTTGCCCACACGCATTTTGCCATGTGTGAATGAAAAAGGAAACATGACGAATGGTTACTTTTGGATTCCTGTTCGCAAACCGGTTTATCATCCCGTCAGAAGGTTATTTTTTTTGTGATAGTAGGCGTCGACGTTTTTGCTTCCACGAATTTATATTCATCGTGATAAGCAGGTAAATTAATAATATTTATATACATATAGTTATTTTGTGTCTGAAAGCTTTTTTATTTATATAAAATATTTATTCCATTGTTTTTGTTATTTAAGTTATTTCTAAATACAGAGGTATAAATATATGTAATATTAGTTCATAATTTTCATAAGAAAATCACTTATCTAAATCTATTTCTATAAATCTATTTTTACACGTAGTATGATCAAGGAAAATAATATATATAATATATTCATATCTATCAATATATACCTACATATAAAAAGTTACTGTCAAGTAGTAGTAAGTAATAAAGCATAATAACTAACTGGCTAGCTTTTGAAAATATTATGTTTCACAGTCGAATATGAATTTGAATATATTATATTTATTGCCTATTTTTTACATAAATGTGTCTAACGGTGGCCCAAATAGCTTGTATAATGATATTTTCATTATAATTTTATATTTTGATCGTAAAATCGATTAAAAATTAGTTAACGGCTCCAAGCATTGCACCATACACCGATTAGAATAATATACGATACACATCAAAGGAATAGACGTGTTTAGTAAAAGTAGTGAATTATTTTTTTTACATTGTCAGTTACGCGTTGTGGTGAATAACTTAAATTAAATTTTAAAATTTATAAAAGCGGCTGATAATATGAACGCTCTGGTATAAATCGTTTGAAGTTTATAAGTTGAAAGCCAAGTTGGCGCGTTGTCAGAGACTGGTACAGTGTTGTTCTATAAAGTAGGTGCCTGGTGTAATTTAGCGCTTAAAAGTTAGCCTGCGACTCGTGAACAAATTAGGGCCTGCCGTCAGTGCCTATAAAATTGAAATATGCATTTTTCTGCATTTAAAAGATTTTTATTAAAAGTTTTGTCATTAAATAGCATTTATAATATGGCGGCAACTATTATATAAATTATTTTTTATTTTATTTATAGTGTATGTGCAAGTGGGCAACTGCTTGTACGAAAGATAATGTCATACACCTGTTATTGTAATAAATAAAGAGTATTTCAATTTCTTATTATTTTCATTATATTTTTTTAATATACTTTATTTATTGAATGATAAAGTTAATTAAATCGAATGTGAATATAGTGTAACTTAAATGAAGTAATTAAAGCCATTTATGAAGGCTTGTAAAATTTATTAGCCTGTTAACCGTTTAAGTAATAGGTACGTGATTAATTAATAAACATTACATGCTACTATGACCATAACATCAGGTAGATTCTAGATGAATTGGATATTTTCTTTACAAGTTTTTATTATAGTTATTTATAGTTATTTTCGAGAATAGGCTTTTTATTTATATTTATGTTTGTAAGTTAATATTATGTGTTCCTATGTAGGTGATATCTTATCATTTATTTTCACTTATAATTTTCTAGTATATCGTTATTGATATATTTATATTTGCATTACAAATATACGAAATACCAAATTGTTATACAACATCCCTATGTGTCAAAAACTTGTTTCATTAAGTATTTTAAGAATGAAAGTATTGCCTTTAAAAGCTCATGAAATTTATTGTTCAGCTTAGGTACAATGGGGCGATGCTCACTTGTTATGGTAACGATCGTATCATATGGCAACATTGTTTAATTTATATATAAATCAATGAGACGGCGACAGGCTTATATACCATATTCGGTTGAATAAAGTAGGTAATTATATGCCATTGTTTTTACGTAAGGTGTGGTAAAAATAATAATAAATTGACCGCGTGATTATCGCTTCAGAATGCTGTCTTACCTGAGAGAGTTATTTGCGCCATGTCTTTTGTAATAAATATTTTTGTGATGTACTTCATATAGGTACATGTGTTTTACTACATTTTTTATATTTTCATACTATACTCAAAATTTATTTGTATTTAATATTGTTTTATCATATGAAATAAAATATTTGACACCAAAAAAGGTAGTACTCTCTACTCTACATATTTCTTAATTGTCAGTCTAAAGAATTATTTATGTACCATAAGGCCGGACCTAAAGAATTACGAAACACAATCGTACCATAAACGCTATTGGATTGGGATTCCTTCAATATATTAACGTTTTTTAAATGCATGATATTTACAGACATAACGGGATTCTTGCCTTGTTCCGAAATTTACATGGCGCTATTTATTATTTCGAAACGATATTGACCCCAATAAAAATGAAGTTAAGTAACTGACCTGTTTGTGGGATACTTGGTCTTTCATTACATATTATCAGAAATATCTTTTGCATGTATTTCACGTAGCTTTGGGCAATTTTACCTGGACATTTTTTTGATGGGAAGGATATTACTGATAATAATACTTCAGTAGCTTATTATTAAGTCATTTATTGATTTCAGTATATTTTTTTGTAAATTTTCTTAAAATATCGAAAGGCTAGCTACCTGCAAATATAACCTTATGGAATTCTTTGCTAGCCTGTACTTTTAGTATATTTAAATAATAAAATATGAATTTTAACAAAATATTTAAGATGACCATTTATATACGAACGTTATTATTATTAATTCACAACTTAGTTTATAGTGTAGGCATATAAAATAGTTTAATCGTTTTTTAATAGTCAGTAGCTACATTACGTTTACACCTGCGTATCTAAAATGTATCTCTTTAACATAAATTTCTTACTATTATCATATAAGTTATATTTTTACTACCCTATGTTAAACTATAAAATAACTATCAAATAAAACATAAATGTATGGTATATAATGGTATAATGTTTCATTTGATGAAGTTATGTACTTTTTCCAAGTTGTCAGTTAACGGAGAAGGTAGAGATGATGTAGAGCTAAGACAATTCGTTTTTCGTCCATAATGGAGACATAGCTTTTATGTTGGTGGAATACAACGTTGTGGTAACGCTGATAAAAATCTAAAAATAAAAATTATATTCTCGTGAAGCGACCGAACCCTCAACTAGGTTCTCAAGGCCTACCTCGAAATTTGCAGGATAAAAAGTAGAGTTAAAAAATTTCAAAGTTAAACAAATTCCTATTACTAAGAATATTTTTAAAAATAAGCTTTTAATAAGAAGTATGAAGTATGTTTTAATTATTGGTTTCTTATAATAATAATAATTGTAGCCTCACGCTTTATTCCTAGCGAGGTAGTCAGATAGAATGGAGCGCCAAACGCTGTGGTCCCTGCATACCTCTTTCGCTTCGTCCACTGTCATTAACCTCTTCATACATGTGTCTCCCGGGCGTCTTCATGCTTCATTTACGTGACCTTCCTCCAGTATCTTCGACACTGTGTTTTCGAAGGTCAACCGAGGTCTTCCCTTACATATCTTACCATTCACTTTTGCTTCATATATCTTTTTTACCATTCTTTCATCACTCATTCTCTCGACGTCCCCAAACCATCTGACCACGTTCTTCTTCATTCTTACTATGACATCCTCGCTGATACCTATCATTCTGTGTATCTCTTCGTTGCGGATTCCGTCAGTTAAGCTGACTCTGCATATCCCCCGAAGAAATCATATCTCCATTCATCTTTCTTTCATTTTTCTTCTGCAATACCCACGTTTCACTGTCATATAACACCGTCGCCATCAGAACTGCATTGTGTACGGCCAACCGTGCAGCTACACTGACGTTTCGCCGTCTCAACAATGCAGCTAAGGCACCGTTCATTTTGTTACCGATAGCAAGACGCCTTTCAACGTCCATTTCGTATCTTCAAGCAACAGAAAACTTTTTTGTTTACAGCAAAAACATTTCTCCGTGATCATGCGGAGGGAAAAGCTCTGAGCCATGCATCCTCTTCCAGGTTTAAATCCTCCTAGGGCCTCCCACAACAACCTTTCAGATGCATCTTGCATTTTTCTGGGTAAAATTTTTGCATACACCTTACCACCTAAGCTAACCAAACTGATAGCCCTATAGCTTGCACAGTCTATCTGTGAACCTTTGCCTTTACACAAAGGCACGATGACTGCACCTTGCCAATCATCTGGGACCTCCCCCGATTTCCAGCACAAATTGCAAAAAAACCAGAACAAATACAAGATGCGAGGCCCATCATTATTTGATCATCACAGTAGTAATCCATCTATTCCCATCCATCTACTCCCGCTGGACTTACCACACTTTAGACTTCATTTCAGAAGTCTGAAATGTGATTGATTTATTAAATGTAAGTAAAACCTACCAACTAATAAATATATTAATTTTTTACTATGCAATATTTATAATATATCTTTTACCGCCACTGCTACCGGAACAGCTGTTTTGGAGTAACAATACAAAATTTATATTTTTGTAGAATAAAAGGATAATATTTATATTAAACCTATATACATTTATCGCGAAGTATGTGAGTCTATGTTTTTTAATATACGATAATATAAAACAATAATGTAGTGTTTTACAAATACGAATTTTTGGATAAATACTAACATTAAACATTTAACAAATAATGACATTAAATATTTAAGTATATAATATAATAAATATTTTATGTATCTAGTAGGTATTTATAATTTAGTTTTTGAAAACACATTTTCGTATAATATACAGCGTTTGGCTGTGCTGGAAGATTGTGTATTCGAACCCCGCCCGGGAAATTATTTATATAATTTTCTTGCTATGATACACATAACGTGGCGTTCAGTTCCACTACTCAATACGTAATGTATAGAAAATTGGGTGAATAATGCGGATCAAAATTTCCTAATACTAGGCTCCTTTAGACTAGAAATCTGTGATTCCAAAATCTAGTGCTACTGCGTATCACCATTGTATCTAGGAATGGACCGAAGTCTAATTAATTGATTATGAATCTAATATTTTTATTTGTCTCGTGAAGTTTTATGTGAAATGTGTGAAAATTTTATATTTTTATTTGTAGTGCCATAAACGCACGGCTAAACTAAGGTAAGGCTAGCTTATACGAATATTATTCATACACTCGCCACGCAGAAAGCCCTGCATGACGCCTGGATAAGCTCACGGATGAATACATTTAAATAGTAAATGCGACACTACGGGAGATTTAGTATGGAATAATGTAGCTGGTACATAACTTCCATTACTCACGGTTATAACTTGTCGTCTGGTATAAATATGATGGGCACGGACAGGGTTTAGAGTTAAGGCAATAACTCGCGCTTACAAAAGGTTTGTTAGTAGAAGTTATGAAGGACTACTTTGAACCCACGCAGGATTGGTTCAGCTTACAATAGGACAAGCCCGAGGTGAGATTAAATAGAAATATGTGCGAAGTAACTAGCATCGCAATAGAAAATGCTCGTGACTAGGAGAATATTATAGCTATGTACCTATAATGTGGTACAATATATGTAAGTATACTTGTAAGAGTATATTGCAAAAAGACATAAGTACCCAGATAACAAAAATTTTACCATTAGTTTATTTTACTTACAGTTTATTTTTAATATGCCCGGTATACTTCTTCTGACTGGGTGTAGTCGTTATTATTTAAGGTTTATAAAAAAAAACATAGAAACAATCGTGTATTCTTTGATTGACAAAAAGATAAAGGTAATATTTGCTAATAAAAATAATAAAGAATAATTTTATTATTTTAAATTGTTAATAATCCACGCTAAAGATAGAAAAATACTTAAAGAAAATAAAACAAAATACTTAAACATCCCTACAAACAAACATTTTCTATATGCACTAACAAAGAATGTATTAAGTATATACCCGTATTATTGATAATTATCTATGTTAATATTTGTAATGTGTGAATATAATTTAATTAATGTATTTAAAACTGGAGTTGATAAAATCAAGGTTTCATTTAGCAGCTATCAAAGCCTTTGGGCTACTCAAAAGAGCGACTACTTTGCTATCTACCGTCATCGCTGTCATGGGCGGTAGCGCGTGTCTCAGTTATGATTAATTTTATCAGTCATTTTAATAAGGAGACAAATGAGCCGGCATATATAACATATAAAATATGTATATATATATATATATATATATATATATATATATATATATATATATATATATATATATATATATATATATATATATATATATATATATATATATATATATATATATATATATATATATATAAAAATATATATATATATATATATATATTGAGTTAAAGCGCATTGTATAGAAAAAAAAATATACAAATCTATCCTTTTG
Source organism: Dione juno (assembly GCA_037127375.1). Lineage (NCBI taxonomy): Eukaryota > Metazoa > Arthropoda > Insecta > Lepidoptera > Nymphalidae > Dione > Dione juno. Next base: position 2,725,089 of record JAXRJS010000020.1, on the reverse strand, counting down.
TAAAAACTGTAAATTATCGATTAGTATAAAATTAAGCTACAAGCAGCATTGAAAATTTGAATATTTCATTAAAATTTCATCTAATATAATTTGAATTCCATTTATAAAATATTCTCCATCAGCCAGCGTGACTCACAACTTGCAAGTCAACAGATGTCATATGCATAGTGCCCACTTATTGCAAGGACAAGCGACGACACTAAAGTCCAGAAGACAAAGACGTTTCGCACATCGTAAAAATTTCATTTGACCTTTATGAGTTTAAATGAGTCAAATGAGCGGAATTGCAATGCTTTGATCTGCATGTTTCGGATGCTTAAATTGTGCTCACATCCGTGTTAGTGTTCCTAACTACTTCTAGCGTATATAAATAGAAATATTGAGATATTTAAGTTAATTATTATTATATTTTGTCAGTATACTTGCACTTTCACTATCCCTCATATAGGGTAGGCAGGGGAACCTGTTTTGAGACACTCCATTCCCCCCCTTCCGTCCAAATACTATTAAAATAATATTTATTGAAACAAATTATATATAAACAAAAATAACTTTTCGCTACACAACCTATTAGTTAATATTTCTGTTGTTAAAGATATACTTATGTATTTAAAAAAAATCAGATATCTACTTTTCTTAGTAAATACTTAGTAAGAGAGTAAATTAATGTTTAATTTGAAGTACTACATACTATAAATTGGTGACATTGTAAATAGTGTTTATTATAAAACTTATAGTTGTAATAAATAACTAAGTTACCATTTTCTTACCTATTTCTTTAACTATGTATTTCGTATACAAAAATATTTTAATTTTGTGAGAAAACGTGTTATATGCATTATTAGAATGCATGAATGTGTCATATGTGCCCACACAATATTTTCTCTTACTATAAGATTTATGAGATGTTTGACCTCAACGGTCAAGCTATGTTGAAATTTACATTTTTTACTACGACGTACCGCAGAGTAAGTAAAAAGAAAAATGTTCTACTAGTACATTTTTTATTATTTATTCTATGTTTACTATTATTAGACTTATTAAGTTTTAACTACATGCACTGTGTTAGCTATCAGATAATTAAATTCCATTCCCTAATAAATTTGACACAAGTTTTTGCATGCGTTTTTGTTGCTTAAAATGTTTTGTATATTCCTATTTATGACGAGTACCTACTACCTACTCTGTGGATGACAGTGATTTCATTATCAAACATCTCGCCTTGAATGTAGTAGCAGATGTAAACGTGAGAAAATTTTCGGCATTGTCTTATGACTTTGATGTTTGTAATTTTTCTAAAAATGCTTGCCTATATGAATTTTGTTCTTAATAAATTTTACGTACACTATAATATTTTTTAAGAATTTTGTATATTTATAATGTTAACCTTTCCCCAGATTTTGATTTTAATTTACAGATCTACCTATATATATGTAAAGCAGCATTCGACACTCGTTGCTTTTCACTTGTCACATAGTTTTCAATTTGCGTCGGAACCCCCGTAAACACGTCTACATTCATCACAATTACAAGACCGAATCAAATGCGTACAAAATTACTAGAAATTAAAATTTATGAGTGGCTTACTGTAATATCTGTAGCGTAATGTAATGTAACATTTACTTTGTATCACATACTTAAGTACTTACTACCAGTTTTAGGAGGCCCCTTATAAAAATGTTTATTTAGTACTGTTTTATAAATATCTAAATAATTTTTTTAATGTTTTTTTCTTTATGATATTTTATAGGTATAAGTAACTCTAGTATCTATATATATATATTTTAATATTGACTCATTTTTTTTAAATATTTGTTATATTACAAACAAACAATAATTCTAACAACATTCTCTATCATAAACATTAAGTATTCGATGGATCTTGCTTCCCATTTAGTGGCGATCAATTTGTTATGCCCTTCAGTATGAGAGCTCAATTTATAAAAATAACATAATTATTATACTTATTCATATTGTAAGTGTTACTGTTCTGTACTAGCAGTGTACTAAATTGTACACTTAGATTGATACATTCAATTTGATTTATATTTTATGTTTACTGACTACCTACATATATGTGTATATGTAATGATAACGCTATAAAATGCAATCTTTAAAATTAGTAGTTAGATACATACACGTAGTGTAAAATAGCATGTTATTAAAAAGTTTCCTTATTAAGTTCTTAAAGCTATATCTACTTATATTTAAGACACTTAGTTTAATTAAAGTTTTCCCTGAAGCGCAGTGCAATTACTTGGCCCGTGTAAATGTAAATAAGTTTGGAGCGTTCGTGTTGTTTATGCTGGCCACTAAGAGCGTTTTCCGAAATTCGGAACACCATGTGTTCATATACATATATGTATGTGTAGCACGTTTATAATATTAAAATTACGATATTTTTGTTAAAGAGAGAGAAAAATAAATATTATTATATGTGGTATATACCTACCTACCTAATTATGGCTTTATAAGATATTTAAATAAAAACACTATGCTTGACCCATTATTTTCTTTTGAGGTTAATATTATAAAATTTGTGTATGAATAGTAATCACTATAAAACATATTTTATGCCTACAAGTAAAAATATAATAGATAGGTATAGGTATTAGGTACTAGTAGGAGGTACTTAGGTAGTTGTTAATTTTAGATAACTAACTTCGCGCAATATACATTAGAAGTTTGTAGACGCCGTTAAAGTTTTTGATTTAGGAAAACCATATTGAGTTTGTTCAGTGAAACCACTAAAATGATCCCATAGAGAAATCTGCGTGAAAACGTTTCAATTATACCATCTATAATTCAATAGTACGAAAAATTAAAAACGAGCGCTTAAGATCCATATCTTGAAGGTTCAGGAATGTTTATGGCTATGAAAATATTTTTAGCACGTCCGTGAAATTGTTAATTTTCATCGATTTACGTAATAAGTTACGCTCGGCATTGAAAGCCGCATTTCATACTCAACTGCCTTTAAACATTGAAGAAACGTAAGATTGATTCAATCGTGTGAGTATCTCGCACCTCGACCGAGACCTGAATACCTACTATAACCGCATAATGTAACGTGCTAAGAAATGATAAAATTTAATTGGCATTTGTCAAGGGGAACGGGTAATTATTTTTGTACGTGCAAAAATCATTTTATTGTTGCGTCTTGATCAACATTGGCACTTTGCGGTATTTTATGCAGACAACTGATATCGTTCTCTTATTTATAGATGCCTTAAAGGCCAATTTATTCTTTAAAAGCAGCTTGAAATATTGCCAATTTTCATTACGTGTTTTTAATCCTTTGTGGGCAATGGATAATAAATATTATGATAAAATATGATTCAATAGCATCATATTAATTGCCATCTATTTTATAAATTATTATGAAAATTCTCATATCTATTAATATGTATAAGATACATTTAATGATAAAGAATGGTGTAATAACTTTTTATAGTAATGCAATACATTCTTTTAAGGCAAAGGAAGCTATAATTGTTCATAGAAACATTAGCAAACACCTGAGTGTATATCTTTACACCTTACAACATTTAAACTTTTTACAATGAATATAATATGGTTGAAAATATAGAAGAAAAAATTCAATTTCTCATTTTGCTTTGAGGAAAAATGAACTTTATTATACAACGTGGGTGATTGGAAATTATTATAAAGATGATATTGATCGTTATAGTTACTACTAGTCCGTACTTATCCAAAGACAGTAGTATAATTAATATATAAGGTTCAAAAGCCTCGAGGCATTGCGAGATCAGAATGATCAGGAGTAGGCTCCAGTGCGTCTCTCATTTACAATGTTCAAGATTTCTATATCTCGTTTAGATAGTTACTGGAGATATTGTTAGAAGAAAATACACTTAAAACAACAAGCAATTAAATTTGAAAGGAAAATGTGGTGTAAATAGGCTAGTCATATTTTTTGTTACCTAATATTTTTAAGTTTATGAAAAAAAAAGACGTAAACATTACCATCATTTTATTACATCGTATTCATATAATACAAATTGTTTTAGAAAGAGATAATCCGTATAATTTCAGGACAGTTTTTTTTATAAGCTACTCTATAAATATATTATATATTGTATCTAAAGTTCTTCATTTAATAAATAAAAATATCACTAGCAATAATTAACTGATAATGCCTAAATATGTTAGAATATATTTATTTACTTAGGTAGTGTATATACCCAACCTAAGTACATAATGCTAGCTTAACATTCACGTAAAAATAACTATTGAAACGTGACATAAATTCAGTCGACACAATTGCAAATGAAAACAATAATCTTGTAAATTTTGATAATACGTTCTTGCATATTCCTTAGCTAAATAGATAATCTTTCGTGTAAATGGAAGCGTACACAGTATTTCACTCATCTCGACCTCGCCGTATATCAATTGGCATCACGCATTAATGCCTTTAGGAAAAATATCGGATGCAGCGGCCATAAATACGTTCAGCGTGTATGTTGGGCGCATCGTCGGTCACCGTGACGTCAATTAGTACAACACTCGTAAACATGTTGTGGTGAAAAGTTATGGCAACCGTTGTTTATAACGCTGACTTACTATGTCACGCTATGTATATTTCCTTAATGTTTTCATATTTGTTGTGTAGGGATTTTCAAATATTTAAGAATTGATGAATATATTTATTAGAGCTTTCAAAATCTTCATTATCATTGTCTACTCTAGTTACTCTAATCAAAATAATATAAATATGAAAAAAATAAATATAAAAGGGTTTTATTTAAAATTTTGAAAATAAACGCACAACGCACCTTTTATTAGGAATTTTGATTTATACACAATCTAAATACCTAGCAGCTGACTGAAGCCATTATGAAAAACACGAACTAGCAGTAAATTCACAAGCTATAGCGCTACACGAGTTGGACTGACGCGTTTGGTTTCATTTCGCAAATTGAATACGCGGACATTTACGATTTACAGCCACAAACTCCATCTACCAGGTCGGCATATTTTTAATTATTTGATCACACAGTACTGATAAATCAACGAGTGTAATTGGTCGGCATGCCCAGGCTGTAATTATTTTATTTCATTTCCTGCACGCCCTAAAGTAATTAGTTCATGAATTTTAATCTAAATGCGCCCTTGAAGGTAACTTGTTAAAGAAATAAAACAATTAAAACGATTCAAGTGTGGATTTTAAACTAAGTTTAATTCTTGACATATAAATACTTTTCAGTGCTGTTTCTGATAGTATTTAACGGTAAGAGACGTTAAAAAAAACAAAATGCTTAAATAAATAAAGTCTGCAGTAAAAATATTGTATGTGAAATAATTCAAGATAGGATATAAAAATTATTGAATGCTTCGATATATGCTTGATTTATTGTAATATATATTTTTACTGCTTCCATTTAGACACTTTACAGCCATGTAACGTAATGCATAATAAATTGACAGATGTAGCGAACAATTCTGAAATATCACTAGCTAGGTCAATTACCTATGTTAACATAATATAGAGTTAATTAGGGAGGTAGATTTAAAATTGAGAATGGCTTTTATTAGGGTTTTTTATAACCTTCGCTCACAAACTATTGATCGTTTGCTAAGTTTCTCTGTTCTCTTGCTACTGTAGGACAAATCGCATGGCACCACGAGTATTGACCACGATCTAGGTACTCCTTACATCCCACCAGCAAAGCTTAGCCTTTAGTACTGCCTTCTTATAGATCTAGAAAAAATACCGGCAGATTTACCCCATTTTACCAAATTACTTTCATCTAGAACAGTCAAATGGAACGCATTTGGATAAAATTTAAAGAGCGCTGGAGAGTAGTTTGTGAATGCCATTTACAGCTAATGGGATACAGAACTCTCTGGTTTTTCTAAACCCATTGCGTGCACTTTATGCTTATCATTCTCGTCCTGTCAAATGAAAGATTTTATTATATCTTCAACTTTCTTATTTGATCTTAGCCTTACTCTACTCGATATCGTTTCTATCATAAATTGTTTATGGAATTGAAGTCTTGGCTCCAGCTCTTGATTCGAGATCATTATGTGATTTTCTCAGAATATGTGATTTAGTGACTCTTCAATGTTTAGAGCTCCGATGGTTCATAGTAATTTCAACCCAATATTATTTTTGTCCCTAAATTGGATTGAGGTGTATACAAAATGCACTAGTTCAAACCAAAACATCAATTTTTTTATATAGTTTGAAAATAATGATATTAGAAAATTGTCGTAAATCCAAGCTTTTTTACATCAATTATAGGTAGATGATCTTACTTTTTAAGTACATTACATAATAGTAAATTTAATGATTGAGTGCGGCCTTTGTAATCTATTTTCTTATCGAGAAATTTAAAAGGTGCCGCTTCGGAAATCATAGCAACGGTTGTACCGCCAATTACCGTTAAGTGCCGGATCGTATGAGGTATATTTGGTATTTCGTTTTCTCAGACATAGGTAGTGATACTGTCCTCATTACTTTCGTCCACGTACAAAACTCATCTACTTCATTTAATAGCAGCTGGCATTGCTTTTCGTATCAGTATCGCGAGATCGTCCGCAACTATTAAAATTCCGGCTTTTTATTTTAAATTATTATTGAACACGAGAACTTACATTTATGTGCCTATTTAAGGCATAAAAATATTGATATTCTACGTTGTATAAAATTTATCTTATGGACATTCTTTTTTGTAAGAGTATATCTACCTATATATTGAATTCTTTAGTACATTTCAATATCATCAGTCATATTTGACATAACATCTGGTTCAGAAAAAATGTCAGTATGTTGTATGAAAAGGTAAAATTAATTTATTTAATTTTCTGTTTATTACGTAATCCACCTACCGTGGAGGTTATATAGCCTGAAGGTGCATACTTGATAAGCCAATAAAAGATAATGCAAACTTGAAATTTATTGAAAGTTTTAATTTTCAGAATTCTCTTGGCTATGCTGAATGCCGGCAGGTCCGATAGGCGATAGGAAGCGAGCGGGCGATCGTTGACATTTTTATTGGCTAGATATCGCCGCGATAAATAAGCTGGCTTCGCTCCGGTAAGCGCTTTGTTAGATGAACAAAGCCCTATCTACGGTTTAGATGTGGCTTGAAACCTTGGAATGAAATACGTATATCTTTTATTCTTTTCTTAAGGAAATGTACAGACAAGTATTGCTTTTTAAAAGAAATAACAGTTTTTTTCTATGAGGTAGGTACTACTGATTTCCTATATATTTGTGCAATTTATTTATTTATAATTATAAAAAAAATATTAAAATAATATTTAAGTTTAATTTTACCTAATATAATTTTAACTCACTTATTCAATTTACATCGACGTTTAAGCTAAAACGAAACATCCATGTTATTCTTAAATTGATCAACATTGTCATAAGCCTCAATTTTTTTGTATTAGCAAACACTAAGAGCATTGTTATTTTTATATTTATTTATATAATAAATAAAGAATCAGTTTTTATAGTAATATTTACAAATAAACTACATACATATCTATACATACAGCGTTAATTGGCTGTTTATCATTAGTGCACACTCCGCCCCCCGCTGCGAGTGCTCGGAAATTATGATTCAAAATAAATCTCGTGCTAACATCTCTTGAATCTGAGTTAGTATAAGAAAAAATCGATTTTAAAACATTTTAATTGCTAATTATTTACTTATTATTTGTTTATATAGAATAAGACCAATTATTGTTAAAGTGTGAGTTGTAGGTTAAAATAATCAAAAGAAAATAAGTGGTAGATACAGTAATATGGATAAAGTTACATACAACCTGTTCAATAGTACTTATTTCTTATTTACAAGATTACTCTTGTTATGTTTATTTTTTATATTTTAAGTAACAAATAGAAAATCTAGATAAATGATCGCAAAAAGGAAGAGACCCTTTGAAGTGTTTTTTGAAAACCCTTATTAATAAAGACAATAAAATATCATACAATTATTGCTTAATTATCACATGAATTATAATTATTTATAAAATAAAAAAATATTTTTTCAGTAGGTATATGGTAGTTGAGTACCATCGCGTGCGGCTTAGGGTGGCAACAATGTGTGAAATGGCGTGGAAGTATCAGACTCCCTGTTTCGTTCCTCCTCGCTAGCCACGCTCATTATCTAACATTCGAAACGTCCCTTTGTTGCCTTAGTGGCTTTATTTACTCTTTCAATTGTGTACGAAAGATAGAAGCGTATTAGGAGGAAAGCGACCTCTCGGAATGAATGTACACTCTTACTAAATTATAAGAAGTATTTTAAATATTATTTCATATGTCCACTAATAATGATAATAATAAACCCGTTTATTTCTGATCTAGAATTATTGCTACATATTTTTTACTTAGTATATATAATATACTAAGTAAAAAATATGTAGCAATAATTCTAGCTAGTGATATATAATTACAATAACACTAAAATTTTACAATTTAATATAGAAAAAAAAAAGAAAAAGAATATATATATATATATATATATATATATATATATATATATATATATATATATATATATATATATATATATATATATATATATATATATATATATATATATATATATATATATATATATATATATATATATATATATATATATATATATATATATATATATATATATATATATATATATATATATATATATATATATATATATATATATATATATACGCGATTGTTGATATTTTTAGTACTATTGATCGGAACCCCTTCCCGGGTAAAGGCCATATATCCATTATACAAGAAATAATAACAAAGTTAGCGTTGTTAGTGCACATCGGATTGCTGTAGTTGCGTTAATGAACACATTCGGGATAAAGTCAAGAACATATGAAAATTATTAATAGGTATAAATATACATTTATGATATAGGTTCATAGGCATATTTTCAAATTTAAAGTCATATAATTGAATCTCATAAGCATATGACAATATATATTCTGCATTACCTATGTGAGTGTTTATTGATTACAGTGACTGTGTACTTTGTGTGTTGTGTATGTACTTTCAAAGTTACAAGAGAACAAATTGTTATTTTCCCACAATAAATATGTAATAATGTATTTTATTAAACATATCTAACATTATCATTATACACTATGATGAGGAAAAGATATATCATAAAATATAAATAGCAATAAATAATGAAGCACTTCCGACGCGTGGACTTTAAGAGGGAGACACCCTACTGGTGCGACGCCATTTTTCATTTCTAATGTTTTATTTTGTTTTGAAATTGTAATCATTTTTTTAATTCTGTAACAGAGTAATTGTAAATATATTGTCAAGCCGCTATCACTGATCTATGACGTGTACAGTTTCTAGACATTGTTCTAGTTGTCGTTGTTTCTACAAAGTATTTAAGTATTGATTTGTTATTGTTTGTATGAATGTCATTAAAGCATAATTTAAATTAGTGTAATATAGCTACAATTAACTATTGTAATGTTTATAAACCTATACACATACCTATACTAATCTATTGACTATAATACCAAAAAGAGCAAGACTTTCTTTGTAGGTATATTTTATAAATATACCTACAGCAAAATCACTTCGAAATTCTATTACAGGCTTTTAATTATATTTTGTATGACAGTTATTAACATAAGTGTGAACTTTAACGAGCTAAAGATTCACCCACGTAATTTAATAATTATGAATTTCCGAACCAGTATTTTTTGAGCTGTGCGAAAGGAATTTTATTTTGATAATATGACAGAACGAATGCAAAAAAGCTTGGAATCACGGTTCTATAATAATTGGTGGCGTACAGACATACAGCCGTATTACGCGGGCGTTGATTAAATTAAACAGTAGGATTTATGTGGTACCAATTTAGCAATGATGTGAAATGGCGACTGTATAGGGGCGTACTGTCGCTCTTAAGTGGAAGAAATGGGCATTACATTGTTTATGTACACATTTTTTATTTTTATAATCACGGAGAAGAGGTCATGTTTAATTAAAATTCATTTTATGTTAGTATTGTTGGCTTGCTTTAGTTACGTCGTGGTATTTTTAAAGGCTCCGTACTTTTTAATGATAAAACTAACATGAATATCTTCAGTCCCTACGTGCTTAGAAAAAAAACCAACTTCTACGTCAACATTATCAAAAGGTAAGAGCGTGAATGCTTCATTTTTGCAGCATTGAAAATGGCCCCATCTTCAAAACCTTATAGTTCCTTATAATTTAGGTAGTTTGGCAAAATCATTACAACATTATATCTGTAGTTCATTTCATACAAAATTAGTGCATACACCTTTTATTGTGTACTGTTTGTACTTAACGGTGTCTATTATGAGATTGGTAACGAACACTCGGTGTGTGAGCTCTACTCGCAATTGACCGATTTTTAATGATAAAAACTTGTAGCAACAATTCTTGTTTTAATTTAATTCAAAATTACGACTCACACTTAACAGCGATTACTATTTCGTAAATGATTTAATTATTAACATGTTGTTTTAAATTTTTTTCTCTATACCACATTTGTAAATAACCTATAAGGAACAAACAAAGCATTCAGGAACAGATTTTTACAAGTCCTACTAGTTGTAGCTTTTTTCTAAATAAAATATTAAAATAAAAACAAAAGGAAAATTTGAATACCCCTGGTTCCATCTGGCGATATTTTCCATAACTACGTTGTGGCGAAGGCTTTGACGCTATCAATTTGATTGCTGCACGAACCACAAGGCATTGTGGCGCATGTTCCTTCTTCAAATTTTTCTTTAAAATGTATATAATCATCATATACCTACGTATGTCTAAATATCTCAGAAATAGGTTGTCTTATTAAAGATTTCAAGCGTCTAATAGGCACATATTTTAAAATATTTGTACATATCAAATGGATAGACAAAGAACTGATCTTCAATTTTAATAGAATTAATAATTTTATTATCGAATAGTTTAAGAATTGTCTCTATTTGCTTTGTAAATATTTGGTATGAGGTATACTTATATATCTTGCATCCCACCTACTCATTTTAAATTTCTACACTAAAAAAGTCGGTAAACTTTCCTCGGAATTTTTTTTTTTATAATTTAAATATGAATAGTGCATTTAAATGATATACCTATTTTTAATTATAGTAACAGTGTTAAGTTACCTATTAAATAACCGAACCTATATAAATTCTCCAAATAAGTATATAAATTTATATACAAAGCTTACCTTAAAATACGAATAAGCCCGAAATGAGCAGTACATATCCCTGAGTGGTGTGTGATAAGGCAGGGGTCAGGCCGACGACAGGTCCGCCGATAAGATGGATTTAGTACGTTTAAAGGTGCCCTAATCGGTCGTTCCCACTCGTTATGGGGTTCACCTATTGCTAAAGCCGCACTTTATATGGTTATTTTGAAAGTTATTTTGCTTTATAAATTATATATTTATATAAAAATATGTCATATTATTATAAAATAATAGTTATAAAAGCTACCGTTTATATATTGCTTATTAAACCAAAAACGACTATACCAAATAGTTTTATTATTAAATTATTCTGTACTTAAAAACAAAAATAAATTAAATGTATCTGCTAAATTGTTTATCGAAGAAATAACGGTCAAGAAAAAATGAGTCTCGTAAATAAGTGACTACGATGACATCGTATATGAATATCTCATAAATATAATAATAACTCAGAATGTCTTAATAACTTATTTTTATTACCAATAAACAATATTTATGTTTGATTTGTTATTTTAAACCGACTTTCTGATACTTACTTTAATGTAAAGCCATACATATTCTTAAAATAATATACCTCGTATATGAGTTTTAGTCATCTTATGATTTGTGTGCTAAGCTCAAACCATTTTGGTATATATTAATTCGTCTTTATTACATTTTGAATGCTTTAAGACAATTTTATTTACTACATTCAAGCAAAAAATTCAATGTTGGCAATCGCCCAGAGCAAATAAAGATAAAATAAAGTTTCTTTGTTTGTAAATACCTAAAATGTAAAAAAAAATAGTAACCGAAAGAACTCAAATAGAATAATAACGGCTATTTTGTGTAAGAACTTAGATTATTTATATGTGACTGTAGCATATAATTATAGTGTTTTGTATAATGCTATTCAAATGTGTTTATGTAAAAACATGCTTTTTGTTCATGAAATTAATATTAATGAATCGCCACATTCATAGTTATGAATGCGGCGGATTCAACGTCCGACGGACGACGAACATTTTTTGCTACAATTAGCAATTTGAAGGTAGAAAATTTAAAAATGTAATTCTCTATTGCTACAAAATATTTTGATACGATACGTACGTGCCCGCGTATATATCCACTTATATTATTTTTGTTAAGAGAGTGACAAACAACAAGTCTGCTAAATGTTTGAATTCTCCTTATTAGCTTTATCGTTTTTATTTCATGATTTTACATACATATACCTATGTATGTAGCTATTGTCAATTCTTAATGAGGATATAGAATAAAATAAAAAAATATATATTTATATGTTTATTACAATTTGCAGTCGTGCGAGTATATTAAATTGGTAAATAAATAATAAAATGTATAACTAAAATAAAGTCATATTTAAACACATTTGAAGTGTGAATTTAGCAAGACTCCAGTCCTGTGAAATCGCTCGTTACACTTCTACTAATCTTTACGGCTCGTCTTGTGTCAATTTTATGGGCAAACGGTTGGCAAATGGGTTATAAAGCGTCAATGACCAGGCTAAAAAGCTTTTAAACTGCCACCAAACACTTCGTAAATTTAAAACATGCGCCAGTTATTTTAGTACTTAAGTGTTACCAATCAATGTGCATATTTACATAAAATTGTATCGCTGTTTTGATTTGATGTGTAAGAACATGAAATACATGTATTGTTTGTGTATGTTGTGTGTATGTGTATGTTATAGCAATATGTATGTATTGAAATTAATATATAAATAAGGCTAATCTTATAATTTAATTATCAACATTTTTGCAACTAAATCTTTTCATTATTTCTATTGCACTGATTTAAAATTCGCTAGCATCCTTATATTTGTTTTTGTGGTGAACCACCGAATTTAATTTTCATAAAGTGGATATAAGGCAGTAAAGCGACCTCGTCTCGTTAGATGACACCATATTTTAATTAGCGATACACGGAAATGTTCTGAGTGCGCGGCGTGCGAGCACGCTATGCCAAAACATAATGTTATATCATGCGCCCTAGTTTACTTTAGAAACGTTTTAGATTTCAAATTACCTGTTTTAAATAGCATTTGCTGCTTTTTTGAATATATTTTTTAAATGCTAATAATTTTATATATTTATAATAGTGTATTAATTATTTTTTTCTAAGTCAAATATCTAATAGCTTATTCATATTGCAGCGCATTAAATTATAACGAATTAAATTATTTTAATTTATAATGGAAAATACTAGTGCTTTAAATACTGTCTCTTCAGTTATAGAAACACATATGAGAAGTACTTCATAGTCACTGCCTATACCGTTGCTCGTAATAAAGTTGAATGGTTGTCAGTACATGAGCAGATGTTCTCTCCGCAAATTATCAGTGAAAACGCTTTGGGACAAAAACGGCGCTAAGAAAGCGCGTTTAAGATTTCATTTTCGCACATTGAACGATACTAATTAAAGGCCCTAAAATGTAATAAAAGATAACTCGGGAGTGAAGCTGAATGCTGTATTCATACGGAAAACTTTGCCGATTAAAATTCCACTAACGAGTGCGAGCCATCTCGCGTAATAAATACAGGCCCCTTCTAATTTTCCTTGGAGAGATTTAAGCGGCATAAATTTTGCACACTGAAAAGAAACTCAGTGAAAGAAGAGCTTGTACATTTTTACGACGGCGGATCTCATTCGCCCCTCGAGCGTCGAGTTGTCTCTCTTTTAAATTAAATTTTTACTCTCAATTTGAAAGTATAATGTCATTTTACTTGAATTTCGTTATTAAAACTTTTAAATCATTCGGAACTTTCCTTTGGTTCTCGTTTAGGGTGAGATCGCGTGATTTTTTAATCAAAATTGGATCATTTCTAGTGATTTTTTACGAGCGCACCACTCCGTCGCGCGTCGGCATCAAATTGTCATTAGCCACTCGCGTATCCGATATTGCTTTTCTTCGAGTACTGTTACCATTTTATTGAACAATCGGACCCTTCCGCAGGGGATCAAATTTTAATGTATATTTTATACATATTTGAATATATAAATCGGAAAGCATATCGGGTAATACATAGATATGTATACTAAGTTTATAAATAAGTTTACATATTAAATAGAGAATTGTAGAAATAATGTTATTGCAGTGCATCCTTTAACAAGTCTCACAGGTCACAACGTGTTTAAGAACGTGTTGTAACATCTGTTTCCATAAAAAAAGGGTAACATGCCATAAAACAGTAAATATTATAGACGAAAACAGTCAATAGAATTTTGTTTAGAGTCCTTGACATACAAACACAGAGCAGACGAGCTTTTATAGACCATAAACATTTTACTAGCTCGACCTTGAGTAGGGTCTGCAATGAGGTCGTTGCACTCCACTTTACGACTTGTGACGAGTGATTGACGTAAAACTTTCTTTAGCTTTGTACAGTTTTAAAAAAGTAAGTCGCAAATCAAATAAAATAGCATAATTTTTCTATACATACGCACATATTTATAATTATCGGCGAAGAAGCGTATTTTTTTAATAAAAATATTATCTACTAGATTGGTTTAATACTTAAACTACTACTACCTTTTAAATATTTCCAGTAATTTTAATTTACTTACTAAGGTAAAAAAATAAATAAATAATAGCGCACGGTCTAACTATTGTTTAAACGTTTTTTGCTCATTTCCTAAAAATGTACAAAAACATTGCGTCAAAATAGCGGAATTTTGTGTCACAAAAGCCTTTGAATGAAAGGGTTGTTTTTCTTTGACGAAGCATAAAGGAGGCTTAAGAGCTCTGGTCATTGTCACCCTTTCTTTATTTATTGTTCTAAAGAATAAAGTATTGCACAAAATGGCTTTTTGTGCAATATTGTTAAAAATTTAAACGGAAATAGAAATACATTCTTTTGTTTATTATTGTTATTGGTTAGTTTTTACTTTATATTACATAACGGCAAAAGTTACGGTCAGTTATAAATTGAATACCTTCTTTTTATGAAATTAACTTTTAGTTGACACTAAGAGCATAGTTGGCTACCTGGTACTGAGAAAGGTACGTTTTTTAATTATAAGATACCTTAAGAATAGTATTTATTATGCAGTTAATACATTACGAGTCTATATTTTTGTGTTGTATATTATTTACACAGATTATGAACGTGAAGCATCTTACGCTAACTTGTATACTTACTTTTAAAATACATTTTAATGGAAAATATATTCAGGATCATATTTTGTCGCGCTCCAAAAAAATGTGAAAAGAACAATATCACATCTACATTTAAAAAACCAATCTCAGCGTGGCATCAGACGAATCCCGACATTCCTCCTTTTTATACTCCAAGCCTTATCCTACACGGCATAAATCGCCTCGACCCGTATAACTCTGGCCGGCCATTAAAAAGATAAACAACTTAATATAGGCATAATAATAAACAAGACCGACTCGACTTAGTTAGATCCCCGTATACAAGCGTTCATAATTTTATTTATTCACGAAACCGTAAATATCTTTAAGAATAATTTCGAAGGCTTTTTGCGAGGATTAAGGGGGCGCTGCGGGCCTGAGAAAATTATATTCGGCTATAACAGTTATCATGCATCACCTGGAAGACGCTTAATGCGCGTTTTCGCAATCTCGAGGGCGGCGCGAGAGACGCCACGCTCAAATTACTTTTTCAAAGTATTTACATGTAAATAGAGTTGGCGTGTTACAAAGTTTGCGGTTCAGCGGACCGTAGATACAGCCTCCACCGTGTGTTTTAATAGTGTATTGACACATGTTAGTTAATTTTTTTTACAAATTTTAATTGAACATTTCTTATATTTATCGATTGAAATAAGTGAATAACATGTTAAAATGAATAATGTTTGATCAAAATATAAATTGTCAATAACAACACAAGAAACCTGAGCGCAATAATATCACATATTGTCAGAAAATTATTCTGATCGCGTCATTGTTTCCACGCTGAGATTAATCCAAATATCCATTTTCTATGCGGAGTGTGCGCTTGAAACTCTTGAAATGATATCTTATAAAAACATGTCGTATACTTACCTACTTGTATAATTATCATCCATTTTACTTATAAACTTTCATAACGGCCTATACGTCGACTTAACCTCTACTTTCGGGTGTGGGTCGCCCCCTCGTGGAGTAATGCCCCCACGTCTTATAATGGGAGTCTAAGAAAAACGGGTGCACGGCGTGGAATAGAAAACGTTCCTTTGGAAATAGCTTCGGCGGAAAGCAACCGATTTATGCGAGCTACGGGATACGCCGGGAAAATATCCGAGAGCGGATTTTTAATGGGGCTATTGTTTCTATTTTAAGCGTGGCGTGCGAATGGAATACACAAGTCGACTCGTTTTGTTTGCTTAATGTTATGTGCTTAGCGGGCGTGCGTACAGATGATAATGACGTGATATTGTTGACTTAATGCTCGTCGGATTTATATTAATATTATATGAAGAAAAAACCTCACAACAGTACGCGGAACATGAACGCTATAGCCCATATAGCTATGTACTTACTTCTAGATTGAAATGGGCCATCGTGGCGCAGCGCCACAAAGTCTGACTGTAAGCGCAACGGTTGAGGGTCCATTCTCACTCGAGAAGAATTAATTGGAAATTATTGCAAGAATAAGTAAGTACCTATTTATAGGTGATTTATTATTTATTTTGAATAAAAAATGCAATAATACATGTTATAATTTCACACTACAACTACTACTCACTACGTTTCGAAAAAACATACCTAAGGAAAATTTATTCTATTAGGATAGTACAAATTTTTTTTTATGTATGAACTTTATACCCACCTTACTACCTACCTACCTACTTATATATACAAATATTTTATGGTTTCAATTCAATGAAATAAAATTTATTTATTGAGTTATTTACTATTTATGAATTTATTTTTAAGATTACAAATGGTAACCCGATGGGAATAGTGTTATATGGACACTTCGTCACTGGTAGGTACGTGTTCAAAAATTCAGTTACCTCTCTTAATACAAGTTTAGATATTTAGACTTTGAGCTAAAAACATTCTTTTATCGTTAAAAATGTACGTACTAGTCGGATTCTTATCTTCGTAAGCGGGGAAAGCCCTTTTAATATTTCATGGGTAGCCAGTAGTTGATCTTCTCAGAAAAAAATACCTTATACGATTTACTTTAATATTCAATCTCAAATAAATTTGGAAACTAAATTCTAATAGATATTAATAATCTGATTCTATAAAACTTATGAGCATATAACGTAGCATTTATCTTATAATTAAAACAAGCACCAAATGTTTAGTTTATTATAAAAAAAAGCTACGCCGACCCCATAACATGTTTAAATTGAGCCATAAAGACAATTAACGTCCTATTTCAAATATCATACGGAGCCGCTCAAATTATTTCTTAAAAAAATATCGAACATAACCTATTTTCGAATGCGTCCCGTAATCAGTGATGTCATTTTTCATCTCCGGAAGAAATAAAAATGCTTAAAATAATGAACTAATAACATAGACGACGTTCGGTTCGAAGCCACCGAAAGCAAAATATATTAGTAGGCAAGTAACACGTCGTTCCGTCGGTATAATGAACATGGCCTCCCTCTAGCGATGCTATTAATCAACCCCCTGCTCCCGCGTCCTTCTGGCTCCCTTAAAAAAGCCCCCCTCGTCCCCTCGCGCTACGTTGGCTCCATGCTTCCAATTCATCACGAAACCCCGCCCTTGACAACTCTATATGAGAATGCCGCGGCCTAAGTCCCTTACCGCTGCGCCTTGTACAAACCATGGCAGCTGACTTTTTTCTTTTGATTTTTTGTTAGAAATACCTTACGTAATTTATAAACGTAGAAAATGTATTTTTATGTTACCTAGTATTGATAGATAACATGTTTTATTGAAACAAGTAGATAAATTATGCATACGTAAAGTATTACATTGAAATTACCAAATATTAATTAAGATAAATGAGGCCGTTGTAGCCCAGTGATACAGTGTCTGACATTAATACGACTGTTGTGGGTTTCTCATCCACAGTGACAAGACAAAACGCAGCGTTGAATTCCACCAGTCAACACGTAATGTCTCCAAAATTAGAAGCAAGAGCGGGAAACTGAGTATCTAAATATTTAGTTCCCTTTGGCTTTTCTGTATATAATATATATGTAGCCAGAAAAATAATTAAATAAAAAAAATACGAAAGGGATACCCTAAAGTAGGAAAGTAAATTTACGAATTGGCAGGATTGTAGTAAATCAGAAGGATAAAGAAATCAAAAGATTGTTTTTAAATGAGAGAAATAATATACCTACATAATGTAAATGTGTCGATAATAGTTATAAACGTCACATATCTATAAACATGTCCGAGCTTGGAGCAGTGTACTGCAAATGTAGTACATATAATTACTTGGCACATTTAGTGCATATAAATTGGTATTCATTGCCGTCCATTGAGTCTGCTTACAGAGCTCGAACTTGTTATCAATTTCAATATAACAGTTGGTGTAAAGTTATTATTCATAACGAACAACATTTCTAGCTAAAACATGTTTAAATTGAATTAACGTTTAAATTTAATGAATAACTATGTGATTTAGTATAGGTAATAAACTTATTTTATCAAAATGTTTAGTCAAAGTTAAAAATAATCATTGTGGATTTAGGTCATCTGACTTAGTATATGTTTATGTATAATTAAAATTTAAAATATCTTGTGCTTTTTCCAGCTACAAAATGCAGCATTTTACTCTTCTAACTTATGCATTTATAATTTCTTTACATAGCAGAGAAAAAGAAATAAAGAATAGAAGTTGGTGCCTACTAGAAAAGCCTGTCTATGTTTACAGGCTTTTCTAGTAGGCACCAACTTCATTAATTTAAAAGGCATAGGTATTAAGTAAGTACTAACAAAAGTATTCTCATTAATATTCTTAAAAAGGTTTACAAAGTTAAAAACGTTAATAGTTTTTTTAGAAACAAAGAAAAAGCAATAACGCACATCCGAGTACAAAATAAATCTAAAAGTAAATAAAAAGGGACGAAGCTAGCTATTATTCAGTCTAGTGGATACCGACGGGGCTGGATACATTTTCTTTTTACAAAAATAGATGTTTTCGATTTAGGCGGCTTATTTTTATTTTTGTCTTCTAAAGAATTTATACATAATTTAATTAAAATCGTATTAAAAATCAAATTAACTGTGTTTAGTTATATTATATGGGTAAACAGTTAAGCACACAGTAATAACAATATCAGAAAAGTAAAATTAGACATAGGTACGGATAAAAAGAGGTTCTATAATTATAGGTAATATGATCTATGATATCTATGATTTCGTATATTATAAAAAGATTTTTTTCACTTAAGTTAAACTTAAAACTGGTTCAAATGATACTGGTCTATTTTGGCCTTTCCGCTTGATTGCAAACATGTTTTACATTTATATTTTAACAGAAGTAGTAAGGTTTGTTTATAATAAACAATTTTCAATGAAACAAGTAAATATAAAATAAAAAAAGAACAAAATTCTGCAATGTATTTTTCGCCTTTTAGTGTAATGGGTAGATACGGGCAATCTTTTAATCAGAAGTGTATTTTTTATATTCATCATGAAATTAAGAACGATAGAGTTTCTCTTAATTCAACTTTTTATTCAATTAAATTGAATAAAATCTGGATATACTAACACAGAAACGTTGTTTTTATATAATAGGTAATGTTACAGTTAATCCGGTAATCGCTTTTAAATTGCACAGGGGCTAGCTACAGCGCGGGGTTAGTTTATTTGCAATAAAGAAAGTGGAATCTTGGGTTGCGCTCCAATTACGAGGATATACGCGGCAATCCCGGTGACGTGTTGTTCGGTCCCCGGGACTAGGCAATTATACCTATAAATATATATAACGAAAACTATAACATCCGTTTAGAGTTAACAGATAAACATGATATTAAGGATTGTAAATCCTTTCAAGAAATAATAATTAGATATACTATAGTAGTATTAAAAAATATATTATTTTAGATATTTCGTACCTTCACACTGTATCACGCACATAGCAGGTTAGGCAGAGTGATCCTAGTATTAAAACTCTCTGTTTCTTGTTTTCCGCCTTTCGAGACATTGCGTGTTAAATTGCCAAATTTAAAGCCGAGCTTTCTCTTAATACAAGAGCGATAAAAATAAAAATGATTAACTCACCCTGAGTCATACAGTGCAATAGAACCCACAACCGTCGCGTTTACAGTCAGACGGTTCGCCGCTGAGCCATGATGAACCACATGTACCTAAATCGATAAGTTCTTCCTTAACTCAAATAATATTTAAGCTATATCGACTAATAAAACTATTTATTTATTATTTATACTGAATACATTTGACATTATTTATACGAAGAAATCGTGAAAAGCACATTTCCTTGATCCCCGTAAGGCGATACCGGCGCAGGCGAATCTCTCTCTTGGGGCCCATACACTAGTTTTTCCCAGCATATCTTATTGCTCTTTTGTTCATACCCCGGGTCGTTAGTTTCATCGCCCGGGGTCACCAAGGAGACCCCTCGACGCGGGGCTTTAGAAGGCTTAGTGGATAGGTAGGTTGCTATTTTATCTTAATATTCATATTACTATCAAGGTAATTTAGCAAGTTTATCATCAAAACTAGAACTTTAATTTACCTATATAAAAAAATATCGTAAAATCTTTATTTGGCATAATGTACTTAAATAATACTTAACGCATTACCATTCACAACTAATCCTATAAATGGTTGTCTTAAGCTCTTATAGATATATAGGTGCTTTAATTAAAATAAAGATTGAAGCAATAGCAATTTCAACAAAGTGGCAGCTGAGACCGTGTTACGCGTAAGGATTAAAACATTCAAATCAAACACACAATTTAAAAGTGGGGATAGTATCCTAAGACCCTCATCTTATTTATTCATCCGAGGAAAAACTTGTTTTGTTTACTCCCCTTGTGAGGGAGGGAGGTCATACGCTTCGGTAGCAAGTTTGCGATTTACTGCAACGGAGGATGATATTTTTGCTTGTTTTGTTACAGTAAATCTAAAGAGTTATATTGTGCGTAATGTTTGCTTTCTCCCTTAGTAAGCTAAGGGTAGTTTATTTTTTAGATATTTTGTAATGTTGCCAGTATTGTGTTTGTTGAAAAATAATGTCAACTTAGTAAAAATTTGAACAAATAATAATTAGTGAACATATACCTACTATTTTTATTTCCTTTTAGAATATTTCCTTTTAGAAAACTTTTATAAGCATTGTTATCGATTACTATGCAATTAATAATATAATTAAGATAAGCAGTGAGTAGTAAGGAGTTGTTTATTATCTGTCTATTTACCAAAATAAAACCAAAATAAAATATCAAATTGCATATATATATTTAGGTGGTTCATACTTACATATATTAAAATTATATTCATGAAACTACTGAATATTTAATAAATGTATCGTATAGACAACACTTAAACATATACTTTGTGGTGGTATAGGAAAAAGCCAATATAACGCAAACATGGATATAACTTGTGATGTTATCTTAATAAAGTAAGCGCAAGATAATTGTGCAAATTTCGATTTTTCTTACTTTTTTAGGTAAAGTTTGAATATTTTAATTAAATTATCACATAATAGCTTAATCAAATCACAAATTGCCTATAGGCATTCTTATAATTTTATTTCTGATGATAATATACCTACAAAATGTGTATTTATATAATTGTTTTTATCATTTTGATGTTAAATTTTGCTCTCTATACATGAAATTAAAAATGTACTCATTGAAATTAATAACTAAAGAAAGTAATATGTACCTATAATTAAAAAAAAAAAACTAAAATAGAGTGACTTAAATTACTTACTTGTTGACTTTATTTTACTTTAAACGATATAAACCAAGACATATCACATCACATTTATTACATGCTTATTTAGCTAAATTATACCAAAATTTCAACATCGTGTATATTTATAACATTAAATACTTAATTAAGAATAAATGAGTGGGTAATTAGATCCCATTTTAAGACCAGCTTAAACAAACAGCACGAAATCCAGAATCTAGCTCGTAATGAGAGAGCACCCTAAGCTCAGTCCCGTCTACGTCGCAAACTTTATCCTACAGTGTTCCTCAAACTTTACGTTATTGTAATTAACTTTTTTAATATTTCGCCATGTTGCTGGTAGTAACTAATAATAAGTTATTGCAATATACAGATATAAATACACAAGTTTAAAGATAGATATATATATATATATATATATATATATATATATATATATATATATATATATATATATATATATATATATATATATATATATATATATATATATATATATATATATATATATATATATATATATATATATTATTTTATGGAAAAATCATTGGACCTCTTTCCAAAAGAGAGGTTTTACGAAACGGCTTATTCTAATCAATAAATTGTTTCCTATAGCATTTGCTTTACTATTATGTATTATGTATTATGTATATATATATATATATATATATATATATATATATATATATATATATATATATATATATATATATATATATATATATATATATATATATATATATATATATATATATATATATATATATATATATATATATATATTTTTTTTTATTATTTTTTTTATTTTGTTTTGAATATGACACCTTACTTAAAAGTTGAAAAATAGATATATCAAATATAATCTATAATAGTTATTACTTATTATTATTATGGTCAATAAAATATTATACATGTAGGTATAAATATAAGGTAAACATTTTAATACTTGCATGTAATTATTATTTCAA
Source organism: Dione juno (assembly GCA_037127375.1). Lineage (NCBI taxonomy): Eukaryota > Metazoa > Arthropoda > Insecta > Lepidoptera > Nymphalidae > Dione > Dione juno. Next base: position 2,702,059 of record JAXRJS010000020.1, on the reverse strand, counting down.
TGTTCACCTAACTATTTATCATTTGACTGGATATGAAAAAGGTTTGAGCGCCACTGTTTTTCGTTATTCCTCTCTCGCTACCCTTTTTAAGGGGATTTCTTTATGTTGTGAGAGCTCATTCACGGCGTCCATCAAGGCGATTCCAAGCGTCGTTACGGTCGCGGGAAATGTAGCGAAATCATCGCTTCACTGCCGCCGTACTTTCTCTATTGAACATATTGTATCTATTGTAGGTATGATAGTTGATTCAATTTAGAACTAGATCGTTTTGTGAGTTTATCGGAATGTTGTTTTTCATACTTGTTTCTTTTCTTAACTATTACAGTAGCTTTGTTTGCGGAGAATATAAATCTCATATTGTTGTACAATTGAAGAATATGTGATTTGAATCGCAATTAAATCTCGTGTTTCAATGTTGTTCATTGGATAAAGTTCTCAAATAATCAATTTTCAATTAAAAATTGTCAAAATATATTAAATAATAAAATTATTTCTTACATTAAAACGTTTTGTGGTTTCATTTCGTTGGTTAAAATTGTAACAGACTTTGAGGACATTCTGTGGCGAGAAATTTACTTTTAATAAAGGCCGCAATAGAACCTCAGCAGCCGTCGCTCCGTCGATATTACACGACGAACACCCACTAATGTTCTCTTTTCGTATTACATTTGAGAAATATTATGTACGTTCGGTCTACAATCTCGGTCTTAGTACGATATGCTTTAATTTTTTCTTAAGCTATCTAAATTCCAAGACAAAATGCTATGATAAAGCTTAAAGCTTATATATATATAAAAAAAACAAGCTGACCAAAAAACTGAACGGTTCAACTGTTAATTGCAACCGCATGTTTCGTAACATTTAGTGAACCCTCCTAAATGAGTCGTACTAACGAAATAATATAGTGCAGGTCCACCGGTCGTTATGGCCAAGCGACTCCCTTACATCGCCCACAATTAAGATCGTCGACTTCCTATGTAGTTAATCCAAATATACGTGCGTGTGGTGATTATTGGCTGTAAATGACATTTATTAAATCATTTTGTACGTGAAGAGAAAGCTTATATATCGTAATATTATTTTCATATTGGGCATTATATGATAAATATACATAGATTTATTTATTAAATAAATGTATCGTGAAGTTAATGTAAAATATATTACTATAGAAGGAAACTCTTTGATATGAAGAGTCTGCTTTCTTTTAAGTTAACAAGTTGAATTCACTGGATATCGCGAGTACCTAATAAGGGGCATAGAGAGAAGGCTCCAGTCCGGCACGTCGGTTTTATGGACCGTTAGTGCTACTGAAATCAATAAAAGTGCCGGAATGTACCGCACATGCGCAATAGAGACTCCAACTCGTACTGACTCAGCTACATTCATTTTATAGCCACTTGTATTTGTGCCTATGGCCACTTTGTACTCTTTACTGTTGACGGAGTAAAAAGAGGGAAAAATTAATTAATACTGCTCGTAAATATCATCAGGAGTATCAGAGGGTTGTGGTTTGAGATGTGGAGTATAATTTGATGTTCTTTGTACTTAAGCTTTTTTACTTTATTAATCATTTAAAGTCTTATTTGATTATTATAAAAAAAATAATATTATTTTTTTTATTAGTTTAGATTAAACTCTACAAATATATCTATAAGTATACTTTTGTTAAATTAAATTAACACTGAATATGTTTTAATAATTATTATTGCGTATAACATGAAAATATAAACAAAAGACAACAAAAATAGAGCATGGAACGATTAATAAAGATTATTTGTTCCTATAGATAAAGTTGTTTGTAAGCAATAATGCGGTTGCACGCTGTGACTAACACGCTGCGCTCACAGTCTTATAACTTGGTTTTAAATTAAATTTATTATCTAATAAATACATGTACAGTATCATTCGAGGAGCGTCTGATTAAGAGCTTTATTTGAATACATTACACGACGCCATTTACAGAATTAGCAATGATCAAGTTGCTAATATTTTGTATTGTAACATGTTAATTACAAATCTAACTTAAGAAAATAAAGATGTTGTGTGGTTCTCAAAATATAGCAATCAAATAATATGAAAAATATTTTATACTAGCAAGATCATTTTGTCCGACATTTATGAGTTTTTTATGAAGTGTCAGCCCATCAAATCCGTTTTATTGAATCACTAGGCGTCATCATGACAAAACTGATATGGTCTTTAACGACAATACAATTAATTAAAAAGATGTAAAAGCAGCGTTTATGTACATCGAGACTATAAAGACTAAGTTTTATATGTCGTAAACGCGATTGTTAAGGACTCCGATACTGGCTCGGGAGGGCCGACTTCTGACAAACCGCTTATGAGACTATAAACACTCGAGACGATCTTGAAGGAATGCTTATGAATAACAATTTTGTTAAATATGCTGTTTTTATCATAATAATATTATTTATATTCATATACGTATATTTTAAGATATTGTAAGAGATTTTTTTAATATATATATAATTATCTGTTTAAGTACTTATTTATTTGTTAAATATTGAGTATTAAATTTAGTTGATACAGACGTAGGTAATAGCTTATTATGCTTAAAATAATTGTATTTCTTCGGTACGGATACAGATGAGATGTCACATAGGTTCAGTGAACCTTTTTGTCACCAGAAAAACAGAAGAATAGCAGGCGGGATGTTAAAAAATATGGTATATTTTTTAACATTTCAACATCATCATCTTTTATGGAATTAAAGTAGATATTCATTCCAATATGAATTAAAGTTTAGTTTGGCTCTTGTTGATTTAGTGATTTTATTATATAGTGTAATATGTTTTACAGTAATATGTATTTTACTTTTGTTCACATTCCACTGTATTTTGTTTAAATAATACCATACATTTCTACAAGTGTACTACACATTTGAATAGAATCTTTTATTTTTATTAATTTGGAATACCCATAATATTTAAGGTAGACGTACAAAATAGTTGTGTGTGCAAAACATACTAATAAGTCACATTTATACACACAGAGCAACAACGCAAACATCGCATAAAAGCCATTCAGATCCAACTTCTGCAGACATAAAAGTGATTTATGTAAAAAAAAGAAACTTTCAAAGAAAATTGTGATTTTTAAATAAACCATTAGAAAAAGTTCCGGGCCATTTAAGGAGGGTTATTGTACCACTATCGGGCGCTTTTGTTGACTGGGACGTAGAGCTTGAGACTATGATAAAATATTATAGAAGAGACATGCATCAATTAAAAAGCAAAAATCGGGGGCGAAGTTTTTAAATTGACAAATTTCGAAAATAAAATGATCAAGACATGCCATTTTAGTTCAACAGCGAGGCAATTGCATGTAGGTATGTGTGGGTGCGTGAGAAGCATTTTTAAAAATACTACAGTTTAAAAAAAATCTAAAAAAAGCAATAAATTAGGTTTTTCATATTTATTACCATTATTATTATTCGCAAACTAAATAATTGAATGAGCTAGCTACAAGAAAATTAAGATTGAAAAGGTATCATATTGAGAGCTTTCGGTATAAACGAAAATGCACTGAGTATTTTTAGATTATTCCAACAAAACAAACTAAAAACCTAAGTGAATTAAAATATGAAAGCAATAATTCATTTTTATTAAAATTAGTAAATTGATCAAAACAATTGAATTACAATTTTAAATTACAAAATATGAAAATGTTTACTTGTAGCGTTATCACACCTTGTGACAATATTACTAGATAGTTTAAATTTATTTCTTTATTTTGAACACTTTTCTAGAATATTTATTTCAATGGTCAGACCACGAAGATTTGTTTCCAACTTATACTCTTTGGAATGGAGTGTTTGTAACCATTAATTTTTATGAGCGACCGCATCCTTTGATTGTGACTAACATATATGTATGTATGTGAATAAAAGAGATAAACTTATCTATATTTTTATTAAGGGATTGAAGTTTTAAAATGCGTTTGAATCTACATTTAAAATTAGCTTCTTAACAGGAACTTTTATTTTTCATTACATTTTTACTACAAAAAAGTAATCGTCGATTCTTTCGTTTCGTTTTTTTATATCAGTAGTCATAACAATATAGTATCTTTTATATAAGTACACGGCACAAAAGGAATGATAATTTGTAATATTATGTCCCCTTTGTTATTTAAGAGCTAACAAACTTTCTACACATTCTTGGAAAGTTGAATTAAATACTGAACATTTAACATAACAAATGCCAACGTCCATGCCACGTTGAACACACCGGTTCTCGTCCGATCACCGAAGTTAAGCAACGTCGGGCGCGTTCAGTACTTGGATGGGTGACCGCCTGGGAACACCGCGTGGCGTTGGCATCTCAGAGGGTGTCTAGCCAATTATCTGTCCGATATTTGGTTTCCGGCATACGGGTACGCGACCCCGGGACCTCGAGCCACCACTTTCATAACCCGATCCAATCCATGTAAGTGGTGTCCCTCCCCTATATTCCAAGTCTTTCTGCCTCTTATTCCCTTTCCTTTCCTGGTTTCTCCCAGTAATGGGTTTGGAGGTCAGATGGCAATCGCTCCACAAAAAACCACTTCGCCACTCATATGGACCGATTGGTCTTAGTCGGAAGGCAGACCCTGGCAAAAAGCCGGGACTAATGCCAGGAAGAAGAAGAAGATTTAACATAACAAATAACATACTTATTACCACAAATATTTATTGATATCCATACCAAGTCGATGGACAGTATGTACTCGTGTATACGTGAAGTTTCAGAAAAAGATGAGAAATGGGTCTGATCTATATACCTACATTTGAATGTTAGTTATGAACGAATATTTAATTGAATATTATTAAAATAACTAAAAGATACGACAGGATAACAAAAGTAAAATTTTTGTGATATATGTTGAAACATAAAGTGGCTAAGAAATTTCTACATACGTGTAAAAAAAACATGTTCATATAATAAAAACCATAACCAAAATTTACTTACATAGTTTTTAGAGTGCTCAGATTTATTCAAGGCTCATGGGGAGAATGTATTTGTGTTAGAACGCGTCCCGAGTGCGGAGTGAGATGGCAAACACAGGAAATGGATGTCGGGAACTTTCCCGTTCAGTAAACGACAGAAGGGTGGCTTTACTTAGATTTGCAAATTGTTATTATTAATTTGTTATAAATATATTTAAATACTTTATTTTTGTTCATTGGGTGTATAATAAATATTATAACGAAATATACAACCGTCAAACGCTGTCAAATTTTTATTTTTGTGGCTCTGGTAATAAAATAAACCGCAGCGTTAAGTGCCGCGACAGAACACGCAATGTCTAGAAAGGCGGAAAGCAAGTTACCGAATGTTCTAACAATAGATGCCATCTGCCTACCCTGCTATGTGCGAGATACAACGTCAAGTTGAAAAACACATAATCCATATCAATAAAAAAATCTTTTTGTTTTTTATAGTTCATGTCTGGAGGAAATCTATATTATCTGTGATACCTGCGATCAGAGTTACCTCGGGCACTTGTAACAAGAGTGTGTCCATACCTACACAAATCTTAGTTATTTACATCACAATTAAAGATAGCTATAAAATATAAGTAACCATACTAAATGTATTACTTAATATATTAATTTGCATATTAATATAAATATTTTAATACAGATCGAACAGTTTCATGGAAATATTATTTAATTTTATTTAATTATAGAAAAATATTTTATTATATTTCATTAAATTTCAAAATTACTGTTATGCCTAAAGTATTTCTAAAATATCCGTACATATAACTATTTTCAATAACCACAATAAATATAAAGCATACATATATAACCTATATAATTCAATACATCTTTCTTAACACCACTCTTACCAGAGTCTGAAATAATTCTAAACTTATGTGTCACCTCTTTGTCCTCCGCCTCTTGATATGTTTATATGCATTAATACGACTTTATAGCTAACAGATAAGTATAAATCTAGTGAACAGGGACTACATCCCACTTTATTGTTATTCTGCTTAATTTATTTGGAACCAAATTGTTAAGTGTAAGTATAATTTAAGATTTTAGTTTTAATTTATGTTTTTATTATGTCGACATATTTTAGAGTAAAGATAAAAAATAAATTCACTTTTAAAAATCGATTCCTTTTAAGAATTGAAAAACTCAATCAAAAAAATAAGGTATTAATATTTTTATGGCTATACAAAATAATATTAAATATAAAACAAACTGATTACTTTTAAAGTTAAATATTTACATACCTTCCTATCCACAACATTGTATTTTTATAACTTTAAAAAGGGAATAATATTTAAAACAACATTCAATTACTTAAAATAATCAAAAAAGTCCAGAGCCTAAACCGTAGGCCAAAATGTAAGTCTTCCTTTTCACTTTCTTACATTAAAAGATTCAAAGGGAGTCGCACAACGAAATATGAATTCGGTAATTTCGCGCACACGTTACTTGTTTATACGTGGGGTAAGTCCTCATTTCAGACAACTGCCATGATTGCTGCGTAATAGCACGAGAAGTTCAACCTGGCTCCCTTACCAAGTATAATGGAACTGTGATCTGGTTTTGAAGAATATGAAAGAAAGGGTCACAACGAAACGGTTCATGTAAGCGTTTACTGTATACCAACAAATGTTGTGTATTCCCTAACGCTTCTTAATAGTTTGTTTAATAAGTTTAGTAATATTGTTTAACGCCTAGTAATGAAGCAATATGTGTGTACGTAAATTAAATCTGGGTCATATTTAATGTCAAAATATATAGGATACCTACTAGGCACATGCCACCTAGCTTTGTATTTACCGATTTATTGCAATCAACATCATTGATTATGTATATTATCACGCCGTACCCCGCACATGTCTGTGTAGGAAGAGGGGACCATAGGAACCATAGGAGCCTAGTGTAAAGACACTCCATTCCCCGCTTTCCGTCTTTCGAGACATTGCGTGTTGGTTGGCGAAACTCAACGCCGCGCTTTGCTTTGTTACCAGAGCAAAAAAAAAAACTATTCATTCTCCCAGAGTGGGAATCGAACTCACAAATCGTCACGTTTACAGGCAGACGCTGTGCCTCTGCGCAACTCCTTAATACTTTTGCAGGACATTATGGTTGTTTATGATATTAAAGATCTTGAATATTCATCACGCTCAACAACTTTTACTATAGAGTCATTATTACATATTTCTTGTAGTTTAGCTGATCTACGTCAGGTGTTCCAGATCCTTGATTTTTATGTCAATGGAAATTGCTTCAATCAATTAATTTTGTTGCGGTAGGATTTGATTATTTCTTATAGTTAAGCTTGACTTCGTATGACAGCCTATCCTGGTTAGACCTAATAGTTATTTAACAAAAAAGTTCCATGCAAATCCGTCCAGTAGATCCAAAGATGTGCATGTACAAACAGATAAACAGACAGACCAACATATTCATAACATAGCTTAAGCCTATTCCTTTATATCTCAATATATCAATTATAACTGCTCCTTTAATTATGTATATTTAGTATTAGCGTGGTAGTAGGTAATTAATAATATGATAATACAGTTGCAGCGGATCCTGAAAGGAGAACTAATGCCTAGAGTACTAGTGTCTCGTTTCATACACCTATGTCCTCGCTAATGTAGATACACATACATATATATATATATATATATATATATATATATATATATATATATATATATATATATATATATATATATATATATATATATATATATATATATATATATATTTAGTTGTTGAAATTAGCTAGATACTAGTTTTAATTAACAAATCATATTATTTTTAGGCATATTTAAAAGTATATTCACTAATTATAGAGTTTTATATAAATTATTTTATTATAATATCTTGAAGTTTACAATTTTTCAAAATGGTTTTATATAAAAGGATAAAAGTTTTAAAACTTCCGGGATATTTTAAGGTAGAGTAAATTAAAGTATGTTATAACATGGGATGCTTTATGATCGGTCTGCGTGTTTTGGCACGGTTTCAAAGTATTTTTGGCTCGCATTTCACTTCATGAATGCAGTTGCTTTTGCCATTTTAAATATATTACGATAACGATCTGTATATATTGAACGATTTAATTATAGTAAGATGTTTATTATTTTATGGACGGAATTATTAGTAAATGAAACTATAAATTATTGTATTTAATAATATTAGCACTTGTTTAAATGTAGGTCAACCTGCAGTATATAATACAATTAATGGACTTCCATCCTGTATCTAATCTAATTTTTATACTGTGTTGTTCATTTTGTGTTGTTGACATATTGAGGTCAAATGCAGAAAAACCTTGTTTTGCATGAAGGTATGCAAAAAGATATATTTCATACAGACTTTAAAATATGACTAATACATTAACAAAAAAATTAGAAATAGCACCTAATTGTCAAAAACATTAAATTACGTTTTGCTTATGTATCAGTTATTCATTATTAATAACTATCAATAATTACATAAACATTTGAAATTAATATTACAAGTTTGTTTCATATAGGTATAATCATATGTTGAAAATTAAGTATTTTGCGTAAAGAAGGTACTCATTTTTGATAGTACTTTTAACTCATATATAATTTTAATTTTTTTCATTACAGGTACTTACACTACAGCTACATTACTAAATGAACATTACGGAATAAAAAATAACAATTTTGGTCAAGCAATAACAGTCATCGACAAAGGCCATCCAAATGTACATATTATATTATCAAACGAAGAAAGAAAGGCGAAACAAAATTGAAAACAAGCCATTGTTATGTTATACGAAGGTTCCACGAGAAAAAGGCAATCTACATGGAGGGTTGCACCGGACGCCTCTAGATGAGGAAATAAGAATTCATCCTTTCTCGTCCCGAGGGTGGCTAGGGGTGGGGTGAAGGAGGCAAGACGGACGACGCCATTCCAAAAACCCATTATACGAGCTCCAGAGCTGTTTTCTATCTTGGAAAGGAACCCGCGCCATTCCCCCTCTCCTCACGCCACCCCGTGGTATCCCGACTTTGTTTATGAAAATTACCCATTAAAATAGCTATGAAAGTAATACTTTTCCACTCCTGAAATTAATAAGAATTGATATAGATTATTTTGTACTATAGTTATTATACATTCTACTTATACTTTATTATAATTGCATATGTATGAGAGGAATATTTAATAAAAAATTAAATTAAAATATTTTTATTGCCTAAGCTTCAATTTTTTGAGAAAATTAAATTTTAAATGTTAATATATAACTATTTTCGTTAATATATACAGCTTAATTTATATACAAGTGTTATTAGGTAAGTTTGAATATTGTATACAGGTATAATAAGATACAAATTTATAAACGTTTAAAAAATATGTTTACGTAACAATAATTAAATTTTATGATTTACTTTTAGAATTTTATTGCTAAATTTGAATAATTATTAATATATTACGCTTTATTTAAATCTTGTAGTAATTATAAATGTATTGCTCAATCATTATAAGACTCTCACCCTAAAAAAATTACGGTTGCAGTAAAAATTAAATAAAAAACAGAATTATAGCACTTGAACTCAGAATTTAAATACACATTACTGCTCTCCCCTCTTTATTGAGAAGTGAGGCTAAAGTTTCTTAGATCGCGTGTTTTGTCCTTTTCTTATATTCTCTTTAACGTAAAAGTGCGAAAAGGAAAGAAAATTCGCAGTCGCTTGTACTTCGATATAAAGAAAGATTATCCGAAGCCCCTAAGGAAGTTTGAAATTGCCATTGTAGCGAAAAGGATTATATGTTAGTGCTACGCCGTAGCGGGTCTACGTCGTTGCGGGGATTCGAGAGATTGTGTGACGAAGTTTTGTTTGAATATACTTAGGTTTATTTGTATTACACAAATATTCTAGATAAGCTTATTAAATATAATATTCTTTAAAAATTAAACCAATAAATTATTATTAGTTAATAATTAATTAATAATTATTAGTTTAAAAATTATATTGAATAAACATTGAATTAAAGATTGTGTAGTATTATTTCACCTAACTTACTATTTTACATAGAAATTATATGTTTTAATGACCTATGAATTTAATAGAATATTAATTAAAACCTAAAATAATTTAATTTTAATAAAAGCATTTAAAAAATTCGAAGTTCATAATAAATGATTATGATAACTTATTAAAGTATGAAATTCAGTAGGTAATAAAAGAGCAGTACAAATCGTGAAATAAACTTTCGATATCGCAAAGCAGCCAGTATCGCAACGCCCGCATTAATCCTTCCAAATGCAGTCAAATCCGGCTGGATCCGCTGAAATCCGACCAGCCCCGGCGCGTCGAGATAACCCCGGCCTAGCGATACGGTGGTAATCCTGTTTTAAACTCTGTTAATAGTACTTGTATTAATACAATATATGTTTATGTATGTTTATTTAGAGTGCGACATAAACTATTGTTATTGCTAAAATAATTAATAATTTATGATAATAAATTAGGCCTTCGTAGCGGAGTGGAACAGGGGGATTTAATTTCCTCGTCCTGGTCAGAAGACAAATCCCGGCGTTGAGTTCCGCCATTCACCATTTAACTTGCAAATTAGGCAAACAATAGGGAACAGAGTGCCTTACAACTAGGTAACTAGGTATTCTACCATACCATATGGAGAAAAACGCGTAAGCGTAAAGTAATTTATTTATTTATTTAATAACAGATAATAAAAAAAATAAGTAATAATATTATTTATAGTAAATTTATGATTTAAAGAAGGAAATTTTATAGTTATTTTATAAAATTTTTGATTAGAATTTGCGGCGTAGGAAGAAAAGTGTGACTTGTCAAGATTAATTCAAATCGCAGAAGATCCGTAAAAATATAACAAAACTTGGTAGTTATCTAATTAAACATACTTTTTATGTTGCCACGTTTTAATATTCTTATAACTTAAATTATTATTGAAGCTTTATTATTTGACAACATATATACACGAAGTTTGACATAATTTATATGAGCTTAATTATCGAAGTGGCACGTTATTGTAAATTTACATATCTCCCTGGCCATTACGTGTTTCGATTTGAGGATCGGAGCTCACATAATCCGACGTGCATAACGAGATCGAAAATGAAACATAAATTGTAGAGAGACACTAAGGGCGATTAAAGCCATTAACGGACACGGTCGGCCGAACCCAGGAGAGTCCCTGTCCAATCAACAACCCTTTTACTGCCACCAGCTCAGGTGACCCTAGCGATTCATCAAAGTTGTGCTATTGTGGTAACATTAGCAACTTTCTGCGGGTCGCATTGAAATGGTCGGTGCGTATCAGGATTCATGATAGGGCACCCCTGTACGCCCCCACTCAGATATACGGTAACGATCGCACCACAATACCATAGACAATAAATATGGCCCGTACGCGGCTACATATGCCGGAGGCGCGTACAACCAGCCAGTACGAGTATTCGTATTGTTTATGCCACATTAAATTGTTAGAATGTTGCCCGGTTATTGCCGAAAGCGTATTTGGTTCGCGTATCGTTATGTAACTTACGTATTTGTAGGCGTAAATTGTTTCACTCTAACGATCACCGCCACTCCTTGTTAGTTTTGATGTGTTTTATATAATTTGATCGTAGGTTGTTCTAGTACAAGAATATTATGTTACAAATAAAGCATATATTTCTCTCTCTCTCTTTCGAGCTTGTTATTAGTTTTTGCTCAATACAACTTGGCCAAGAGGATTAAAACTAAAATTTCTTAAGAACTACTTCAAGTAATTATACCAATATTTAAATGAGAGTACTTCTAATCAACATATAATTTTCAACATAACATTCATAGAATTTACAATAATATGTACCTGTTTCAAATACATATCACCCACTTACCAAAATTGGTTTATAACAAACAAAATGGCTTACAATGCTTAGTGGTCGATGTCACGCGATCATTTATAACTTTTTGTAATTAAATACGTCGCTATATTTATAAAATTATGGGAGATTGAATTATAGTTCATATTTTAGAACATATTCCGTCTTCTTTAATTTAAATAAAACTGACATTAGTTAATAATTAATTAATTGATACTTAATAGGTATAGATACCTATAGGTGTATATTTAATTGACATTTTAAAAGCATCTATATCGCAATGTTTATTGAATGATGTGTAAAATTGTTAACAGTTGTCTCAATTTAATTATAAATATACAGGTATCAATGAAATCTCAATATTTGTTTTATCTTATCTGGTGATACCAATGGTATGTGGCGTTGTTGTGAAAAGCTATAGATATAAAACATTATTCAACAAGCGTATAAACGTCAAAGGGAACGCCTACATAGAATAACTTTCGCTCCAACATCCAAAGTACATTTCCATGCATAATGTTGGGAAGAATATGGAATTTATGGTAACAAGATCATATGGGTAACTTGTGAAAATCGAATGCTATACTTATTTAGGTATATATAGTATATACATACTTGCGTAAACATTTTAACTATTTTATCATTATTTTTTCGGACCTAGATATATATTTTATCATTTATTAAATGTGAATAAAAAAAAGACTATTTCATATATAAAGTCTTGCTACTCAGTATATCTAAATATTGACACTAATAGCGCCATCTATGCTGAGTCCGTTGTAAACTTATAGTATTTCTTAGATCTTATTCGATTTTTTAGGGGTAAAATAAAAATATAAACACAAAATGTAAAATAAATTCGGTTTATTGTATCCATTGCAGTATCGTGTATGGCGACCAAGCGTGAAACGACCGCCCGCTCCGTTAAACAGAAACATATCCCTGTTTGATACACTATCGGTATATTGTACATATTTGTAAATATAGGTACAGCGCTTATTGTAGCTGAATATTTTATTTTAATGTTTGTATTATAATGTTATGTTCAAATATTATATTAAAACTAGTAGTTTTCGCAATTTCATTTACGTGGAATATAATACGTAAAATCTTGCTTCTGTAGGAATTTATGTGCTATATGTCTACTTTCCTTGTTGACAGTTATATTAAAAAAAGTAGACGCTTTATTCCACATATAGCATGGTTTAAGAGAAAATGTAGTGTCAAATACTCCTAAAACACACTCTTCTTCGCTTTCAACCCGAATTCGAGTTTACTTCTTAGTGGCGGAGCTCAACACAGCTCTTTTCCTAGTTCAATTCATTCTTCCAGATCCAATGTGTCCAGAAGGCCTCAAAATCAATTATAAATTATTATTGAGTTTTGCGTAATATTTATGCGTATGCTTGTTATATTTCATTTATAAATTGCGAAACGTTTAAATATATTAAATACGTACATACAATACGTGTCCTCACTAAGTAAAATTATCAATTATTATCATAAGTTATGATAATTATCCAGCATAGGTACTAACTACAAACCTATACAAGATAGATATTTCAGGTTGCTTCTTATAAGAAAATTTAAAGATTACTTTATTACTTACCTTTAACCTACCTTCCTTAATCCTTTAACTTTATTACTTACCTTTCATAATGTATTATCACTACAAAACTACCTATTACAAAAATAAATATATAAACTTGACCCTTTACACATTTATAACAGCTATGTATCTACGGACAGAACTTTAAAATGACCGTTATAGCTTCATATGAGGGTGGTCACTGGGGAAATTTAACAACTCCGGTCCATATTTGCTTGGATGGTAACCCTTCTGACGCGTTAACATCCCTTTGAATGATATTTGCATCTAATTGTAATCCATTGTTGTTTCATGGGAATGGCCGCGGGGCAGCGATAAATTTGATTATCCCTATTATGTGAATGCGCACGTATCGACTTATAGCGATGTGTACTTTGTATATTGATATATAATAGATGGACATTATAATCGGCTGTAGTAGTTTAACTAACAAAATTTTATCTCTAAACCGAATATTAACACAAACATATAGAGATTTATACTATACGGTTATAGTATATAACTCAATTTTTTAACAAGACGAACAAAAAAAATAAGAAAAAAAGGCACGGACAACCAAAGTATGTGGTGTAAAATGATATATATTAAAACAAAACTTACAAAATTATTATATTATATTCTTTCAGTATGAAATTTAAAGAATTATATTGATGTACACATATTTACTATATCATCATTATATAATTATTAACGGAATTATATAAAAATTACATTGCCAACGATAAAAGACGCTCTCAAATTATAATTATTTTTGTAAAGGCGATCCCCAGGCGGAGAGCAAAATGTGTAACTTCCGTTTTCCGCGACATTGGGCACGATTTGAAATATTTTACTGCTCTTGTAACGACTTGATGGCACTGCCAAGGGCCACTTATATATCTCTTTTATCTTTTGTTGGCCCTTGCCCCTTTGCCTCGTGTTGGATAAAAGATCAAGCCCTTTTTAGTGGATTATACGGCAAACTAGATTATGTTCTATTGAAAATAAAATCTAATACAAAGTTATGATAAAATCTGCTTACTAAAATTGGATAGGTAGTATCTGACACTCGTTTCATTTCCAATACAATACGCGGCTTTGAGTTCCGCCACTCTACAATGTCCTTATTTCGGACGAGAAAGAGAGAAGAGCGAGGTGTCTTTATAATAGGTTCTTTCTAGGATTCATGTTAAACACGAGAAATGGGTGAAACTGTAACAATATCTAAGAAAATACATATTAAGAAAATGTTGTTTAATTATTTATAACTTTTATTTACGATAACAAGTTGTTATCTTAACTATTATTATAAAAAAGTATGCTTGTACTTTAAATAGAGTCTCTATGTATGCAGTCGGATATCTAAAAGATATACTACCTAGAAATGTTATTATAATGAACAACAAGACTTCAATAAGTTATGAATTAATTAGAAAAGCAGTTGTGGATTACATTATCTCAAAGATATATTTGGAATGGTATAATTAAAAGGATATATATTATATTACAATATTTCGTTCTTTGTTGACCTTAAGTAGGTAGGTAAGTGTAGGTACATTACATTGTAAGGAGATAAGAATAAACGAGGTAGCTGTGCAAAATTATCATCTGAGATTCTAGGCATGGCATCTTAATTAAAAGGCGCGTCCATAAATGTCTCCACAGAGGGAACAAATTTAAAATACCAGTTGTATGAATCAAATGATTATCAGAATTGCAATCTTGCGGATTTATTATCGCTCTCTTACTTTACCCAGCTAAAATATACCTGCTATTTCCAAGATCGTTTTTAGTTAATTTAAAAACGATTCTATTTTAATTAAATTTTCTATGAGGTTTTTAGTTCTTTGTAAAATATCAAAATTCGATTCAAAGATATGAATGGCTTTTATAGCCGCGTATCTGTTAAATACTAACGATTTTTATGAATTGCTGTAAATAAATATACAAATGCTAAATATATGTACAATTGTCTTTATTTCAACACGTCTACGAAATGATTTACATATCTACATAGCATAAACCACTTACCCGCTATATTAATAAGTCACGGGGTTTATTTTATTGCATACAACTGGTTTCCAACATTATCGGTGCTTTATTGCTGATATATTCATTAGGTACACGGTTTTCTCGTCGCATTGTAATCTTATATAAATAACTAAACAATACGGTCCCTCGCGATGCTGCACATTACTCATGACAAACAAAACTATAACTCAGGCAACGAATATATAACTACAGGTTTTTTCTCATTTTTTGGTAACGTCTTGATTAAGTAGGGACCACCTGCCTGGGTCCGTGTGCCTTCACGACAATAAATAATGCTTGAAAAAAATATTAATAGTCGCTTAAATAATACGTTGATACTCAAGTAGGTACGGCCGTATCCCATGGTCGTTAACATAAAGGATGTGTGGAAATATTTTGTTTTGCTGAAATGCCGATATGATAATTTAGACGAGGTGGATATGATCAGAACCTAATACTCGAATTATATTCCTTAGAATTTTTATATTCTATAAAAATTCTTTAATAGCAATGAGTTACATACATTTCATGCAGATTTGGCTTTTGGAACCTTACAAACTAATGAAGACTTTTTAAAGTCTTTTTAAAAGAAGTGATTATATTACATTATACATATAGGTATATTTTAAATATCTTTTTTGCTTAAAATAAATTGTTAAGATGTTATCATTAATAGTAATGAGTTTATTTATCTTATTCACAAAATTTGGCAGCAGAAATTTGCAGAAATTTCTGAAAGTTTAATAATATTATATAGTATTTTTTTATAAAAGCTGTTTAAAAATCATAAATGCACAGTAGAAATGATTATTCTGATTTAAGATTATTCTTTAAATTCATACAATCCTCTTCAATATAAAATTAGTTGACTATATTGTTATTTATTTTAAATTTTGTTATATCTAAAGTCTTCTTATCTACTGGACTATTGTTAAGTGAGATGAAAAATATATAATTTTTCCAGCAATTTTAAATTAACAAGTAAAAAATTTCATATTTTAAATAGAAATCGTTTCATTCGTCGGTAAAAGCAAAGAAATAACACTAATAATGTACTTTTTATGGCAATAGGAAAAAACTTTTTACATCCACATTTTAAATAACTGCTAGCGCTATTGTGATGCAACATTCAGGTAAATAATAAGCGAGCGATCCAAAATGGCTTCCCCTTCGTCAACAAATCATCCTAGACACTTTACTTTGTACCTAATCGCAAATTTATTGTTGCAAGGCTCGTAGTAGTAAGAATTAACAATGAACAAAGTATTATTACATATTAAGATATATTCGTATATTAAATCACTGACATTGTAGTACGAGTGCTTTTATAGATATCGTGAGTGGTAATGAAGCTCTTTCCCTACCACATAATGGTACAAATGTGGCTGTAAATTGATTTTTATATTTTGTTTGACGTAAGTGATTGACATGGGAGAGTTTTACGTTAGGGTAACTGCGATACACGACGCATTTACGATCTGAGCGACATTTTAGGCGATAAATTCGTCTGTTGTGGTATATTTAGGCAATTTTATGATTCATTTAATAGCACCGGGTATAAATAAAGCTAAAAAACGTATTTGGTTAGGTTTTTATATTTATTTTTGACTTTACTTTAGATACAATATAACAATTGACTTTATACACGTTTTATTTAATAATGACGATGACTTATATGAGTAACTAATACATTATAAATATTACAGTACTCGTTTGGAAATTTCACAAAAATAAATCACCTACTTGAAGTTAAAAAATGTAGTAAACGTTATACCTTACTAAGTAATCAAGCCAAAACGGTCAAGTACCTAGTATAAGTATTAAATAAAAATAATGAATAACAGTCTTATCTTTTTACTAAACAGCTTTAATTCTAACTTATTCAACTAGTTTCTACTTCATTTACCAAACTATACGAAGAATATATTGTTAGGGTATTTTTTAAGTCTGTATATAAGTTATATAATTTTTATACTCAAGACTTTTTAGGAAACGGAGATTCCTAATTAATTATACTAGTATAACTAAAAACTAATTAATTATATATGCAGTTATAGTGACAACATTATTCTAAAAAACGAAATTTCCCCGTTTTTTAAATATTTTTATGGTAAAATATTAGCAATATAATATTTTCTTATCAATATATGTATATCTATAATATTTAACAGACAGCGTTATTACAAAACTTTTGCAGGATCAAAATGCAGGCACTGTGTAGCATCCGTAGCACTGCTCGCGACGAAGGCTCCGCAGGAATAACATTAGTCTCTTTACAAGCCACGCCTACCGTAAACGATGCTTTCCTATTGGCCAACATCACTCCGCCTACAACCACCTACAATTATATTTATAATGCACACGTTCAAATAATTTACATTCTAGCTGAATTTGCGACCAGTATGGGTAATTGAAAATTTGTTGTATTGACCCTTTCGACGGCCTACGGATTAATTTGATTATCTACCAATGTGTTTCCGATTTTAATTGGACATTTTAATGAAGGAATTTGTGAAAGTAGTTCTGTTAAAAAAATGTTAAATTTGCACTGTAAAATAAAGAGAATATTAATTCATAATAGGTAAATGCTATTCTAATTTCGTTTTTAGATATTTGTATTTATATGGAATCTGTATGAAAATCAGATATCTATAAGCAATTCCTAAATTAATAATTTTACAGTTTACAAGACATAGATTATTTGTGTAGTAGTATCATATAGTAATAGCAGCACATTGGACATGAATATTAATATATATTTTCTGATAAAAAAAAACTCCAACACATCATTGTTTTTTACAATAAAAATAGATAATTACACTTAAAGATCTTAAAAATTAGTAAATTTACAAAAAAATAATAAATATTAAACGATATCAAATTATTTTAGGTTTACCTTTTTTTAGTTCTATACCGGATAGCGAGCTAGGCAGAAGGATTATGTTAAAATACTCCTTCCTTGCTTTTTTTACCTTGTGCTTTGAGTGGCGGAACTCAACGCTGCGCTTTTTCGTACTAAAGCAAGAATATGAAGACATTTTAATACCCTGTGGGTAGATGGAACCTATATCATCGCGTTTAAAACTAAAACTAGATTATAAGTTTGTACTTAAGATATTTTTTCCAACTTGAATACAAGTTCGTTCAACTGGTAATTTTTTTTAATAATAACAAGGCAACGTCTCGACAGGCTTAAACTCAATCCTAGGTTGCCTCCGCCTACTCTGGTATATGTGAGATATAGTGTGAAGAAAAAATAATAAAACAATAATATTTATTTGCACATACATACAATTTTACAAATCATGATAAAGATATAAATATCTGGTCAGCGGCAGCCATTGCACATATAAAGTGTGCAATAACGGCCTTATACTACCAGTGATTTATTCATTTACTTATAAGCTCTTGCGAACAATATTATTGGTTAGATTAAAATGTTATTTTGTTTTTTTTTATAATATATAAATGTTTATTTGATTTTAATTTTTGTTTTTTCTTTCTATAGGTATATAAAACTGTTCATAGATGGTATAAGATTAAATCTAAAATTATGCAATTAATTACATGAAATATTAATGTTACATTTCTAATTTTTAAAAAGCTTAGGCTTTAAGAAATAAAATAAAGAAATAACTATTATTTTAAGCGTGAACTTGATACCTATATAAACAATGTAAATAAAATGTACGTACATAAGATGTGTCGCATCGTAGCGGCCTGTTCGCTGGAAAACTAGCCACAACCGGTTTGCAGCCATCTAAAGGCTATAAACTTAGCATCCAATACTAATAAACCAACAGAGGTTTAATTGGGGCCATGATATAGATTTTAATTGATCGTAAATCCCCAGACGCCTCTTAATGGTATCTGATACGTAGGACACAAATCTTCGCGTGGAATTAAGATTTTTCCATGTCCATACATTGATATAAATCTTGAACACGATGCTTGTTTCTGTTTTAAATATTTAATGGACGATTAAGTAGTTTTTAGATAAAATAATATCGTAACATAGCAAGCAAATACAAGAGTTGTGTGGTAATAAAATTTTATTTTAATACTTGATTGGCTTTTCTCGTAATTAGTGAATAATTTTCTCTAAGAAACTGTTTAAAAGGGTTATTAAATTAATATAAGATGTTAACTTTACGTTTATAATTTGAATAATTGATTAAAAATACGCAATAGTGATCATTCACAAGTAGGTACATGTTAATAAAGTTCGTCTATTTTGTAATGTCCAGTTAACAAGGACGAGAACGCCACATTTGTTCAACAACATTATTACGGTAGATAAATTTTAAACAGAATTTATATTAAACACTTTATAATAACGTAATCTTATAATTTAATAACGCAAATATTTAGTTTTTGGAAAAAAGTCTTATATAAAAGGGGCCATTTTTAAAACAAGCATTGTAGGAGGACAATATGGTTCAATAAATATCCAGTTTATCTAGCAGTCAATCCAAAAACAAAGTAAAGGGAAATTTTCACGCTACAGCCATAAAAGGGTAGCTACAGATTTAATCAGTTGATAAAAATTGCCGAGCGCCCTCTGATGGCGGGACCTGATAAACGTCATTAAATAAGTTGCAAATACGCATCGTGCTATACAAAAGGTGAGATATTAGGTACCTAATTTTCTTGATGCTAGCTTTATAATAAATAAGCTTTTTATTATACCTGCAGATCTTTTCCTTTATACCGTACCAAAGCTTTCAGATAATTATATAATGTATTTAAGTACCTGCTCAGTAAAAATAAGGTTTTCTTCCTAGTTAAGATATTTGCTACAAGTAATGTCAATGTTTATAAATAGAGTTAATGTCTTCATTATTTCGGTTTTAATAATATATATTTTCGAGATTCTTAAAATAATTTCAATAATACATTTTTCGATATGTTATATTTTAAACACTCACAGGAAGACTGCCTGTAAGGTAGATGAAAAACCAAAACATAATCGAAAATTTCGTTAAAAAAGTTTCCTTATGCTCTATAATAGTTATACGTTATAGCTATAATTCCTTATGCTCTATAATAGTTATACGTTATAGTTATAGCTATAATAGTTATACGTTATTATTGAAAAAACAAATAGTCATGCTCATTAGACCACTGTATAGCTAAAAATACGCTATGACGTCATTACAAAAATTTTTGTGTTTTAAAAAAATATAAATTTTTATTCTAATAAGACTGACTTTTTATTTAACTGTTCCTATACAAATACAATACGGTGTTAATACTCTATTAGTATTAGAATTGATAGTGGATACATTTTTTGTTTCTAATACTAATTCATTGAAGATTAATTTTAAGTGGAGCTGGAATGAATGAGATATTCCTCCTTCCATTAATTATATATTCTAAAATCAACTGTAAAGCGCCACGATGACATGGCGCAGTAGGCCGATGTTTGTCCGTAAATGCAACCGTAAATGTTGTGGTTTCAACTTTCACTCAGGGTAATTATTTTTTCCCATTTCGCCGCTCTTGCAAGAAAAAATGCGACGGTGACTGCCATTTAATAATAAAAAAAAAATGTTAAAGTTGTATCAAAATGTAAATGTAATCATGGAGACATTTATTATTGCTAGAGAAATCCAAGAATTACATTGTATTTGACCTGTATTGAATTTCTCTGTGAACTTAGTACTAGGAAGTAAGTACATTTGAGATTGAGACGTTTTATTGCAATAGCTAAGTATTAAATTCTATAGAATCACTTTATTACACAGTTCTAGAATGACTAAGCAGAGAGAGCGGGTCTTGTCAACTTGTCAAACGTACCAATTTATTGTATCGATTTAATTTTATCAGTATTTTATGTAGATTGATATAACTGAAGCTACAGTTGGTACAGTTACTTCATTACTTTGGTTATAATTAAATAAGTAAATTGCCTTTTTTTCTTAGCAACATAATGATATTTGTAGAATTTGTCTTGAAAAAACTACTTACCTAATAATAATAACATTCTGTTATTTTTTTAATTCATTGAAATGCCATATTTAGAATATTCTTAACTAGTATTTCTTTATATATAATGATCCCTCATTGAGGTGGACACTAATAATATATGTTGATACCATAATAATACTAGTCATTTCAGAAAATTTTATATAGGTATGTAAAAATATTTTATTATGTGTATTAATGGCAGTATTATAAAAAAAATAAGTGGGAATTTGTTAATCTCAATCTCTCATCTCTCTTATATCTATTACAAATATAGGTGAGTCGTAGTCGAGTAGCTACATATTATGTAATAAAACTTCATCCACTTTCAATAAAACTAACATTGCGAAATATCTAAGTTCCATTAATTCTATTAAATGTTTAAAGGTCGCTCACTCTCTGTCATAATGTATTAGGTAGGTACATATCTATGTATATACAGGAATAAATTTTTGATAATGTTTTTTTTAAATATTATGTTTCTTGCATTAAAGGTCAAATAGTTAACATCGTTACTTGATCGATATCGATACATGAAATATTAAAAAAAATATATATGCCTAAGTGATATATTTTTTGGTTATTTCATTGTATTCTAGCTGTCACTTGTGGGTTTGCCTACGTGGTTAAATGGAAATACCTAAGAGTTGTTATGGCACATAGCACATGGTCTCATGTGCTATTTTAAGTGCTTGGTAACCGGTAGGTTGATTGCAGGAACAGTGAGTTACATCGAAACGCCTTGCTGTACGTAATGTAATAGAAATAGTAGTGGAGTGTAACTCGTAGAAGGAGAAAAAGCGTAAAATAATTGTATTTATATTATATTTAAAAAATGTTAAAATGATATTAAATTTTAAAACTACGACAGATGACAAAAATAGATTAGTGTGTTCAATAAAACAAAGTTTTACGCGTATAATATTAATATAGATTACTTATTAATTAATTAGTGAAAACAAATTAAAAATTTATTATTAATTAGATAGATACTAATTTCAGTAATATCATTAGGTGTTTGAAATATGCACCTACTTATTTTTAAAAAAAATAATATAAAATTACATAAAGTAATATAAAGTATTTTAAGTAACGAAGTGAAATATGTCTTTCTGTTTTCTTCCTTTTTGCAAGAACTCGCAAATAACTGTACTACTAACTGGACTTGTAAAATAAACTTTTTTTATTAGCTTATTAAGCTATTAAAGCTTTGCAGGATCTGGACTAAAATGACTTATTTGCTTACACCTGATGTATAACAATAAGAAACCAGCGGAACTGTAAGAAATAATATGATTTTCAGACTAACTAAAAGTAGTTGAACATGGTAAACATTTTTCAATGACGTATAATAAAATATCTGATGATCTGATGCTTTAGCAAAAGTTGTTGTTGGTATGGTGAGCATTAATAATTGACAAATATATATCATTGAAAAATTAAGCCGTAATGGCATACTGGGAATTTGGGAACATATTTGAATTGTTTTTACTTTGCCGCTTCTGTATACAAAGCGTCTCCTTGAATTATCACGAAATGTACGATTCAAGTGGAGCTTTATGTAAATAGAAGTAGCATGGCAAGTGTCATAAAGTCCACGCAAACAATGTTGAGGGCAGTTACTAGTATATAATATATTTATCTAAATCAACTTTTGCTAAATTATTTACCAGATCAGATGACGTACTATTTGATAATTAGATAATACATAATAGTATCAACCTATAAGAGGATATTTTTATCAATATAATAAAAAAAATATCTTACTGAGTGACTGATGCACAGGTTCGTCTGTATTCGTTCGTCGTATGCGTAGGAAGCTAATATTTTGCATTTAAGTTCCGAGAAAATACGGGTTTCACGTTCTGTCGTCCACGTAGAGAAATTCGCAAGACTCGTCTTCAATATAAATAGAAAAAATTGGTAAAATAATATTTATAAAAATTATTTTACTAATTTTGCATGGCGCAAGATTATATCATTTTATATAATCTAGCTATTACTCAGTCAATTTATATACCTATTGAACAACTTTCAAGGAGCATGGAGTCTCAAAGTACCTCCACGAAAATGTGGATGATTTATATTCCAACTAAATCTTGGGTGGATATTGTATTTAAATTGGCTAAAATTGGAGAACGGATTGTCTTTATGATTAAATTCTGTCTAATAATCCTGCTTAATAAGAGTAATGTGTGAAAGTAAAAAAAAATGTAGAACACCATGAAAGCTAGCTAAGCTGGCAATTTTATTCATCATAGGATTGGTATGTGCTTACTTGGTATAGTTAAGTAAAATTTGGCGTGGGATGTTGCGTGTGCCACCGAATAACGTTTGTATAAACTTACCAAATCTTAATGGTGCTGTTTCGTATGTACAATCATATTTCTTCTCAATATGTACCTGTAAGTAATAAAAAAAGGATAAGTACCTATAACTACACAAAGAGCTTATTGTACAGTAATTAACTAAGTACCAAGGCGGTAACTTGAAAAGGCTTCAATAAAACTAAATTGCGTTATAAAATAAACCCTTCAATGTTTGTACAATTGCCGCTTTCTAATTTCACAATTTTAAACAGTTTTAACTTATTTTTTGAGGAAGTAACATATAGTCAATATTTGTATTTGCTAATGTTTATTTTAGTGTGATTTTTAACTTAGAAGTTTTGTTGAATACTTTTGCAAAATCAGTGGATTATGTGACATATTTATGGAATTAAGAGACATTATTATTTAATAATAATGGAGGATCCATATTTATGGAGCGTTTCGTCCATCAAAACAGTAAGTTTAGTTGATCTCTATTATTATTACTATATTAATATTGAAGGATAATTATTCCTAATTGTGTATACCTACTTAACTAAGTGAGTTTCGGGCAAATAGCACGGATTGCGCAATTTCAAGACAAAAAATACTTCCATCGAATTTCAAGATGTGCTTTTTATATGTCGGAATTCTATGTCACACTTTGTCGGAGGTGTAATACCTAGGGAATAAATTAAAAATATTTTAAATAAAATAGTTCCGCCTCCGAATATGGTCAAGTCCGTGAACACCATGTGTAATATAATGTGCATATCCTGTAACTTTGTATTTTATCTGCCGCGTTAATTCAGACTAGGCAGGACATTAGTACCTATGTATCACTTTACGTAACTTGAATTAGATATAGTAACAACTTGATTTATTTATTTAATCCTTTATGTAATTTTGTCGGTGTACAACAAAAATCCATAAAAAAAGGAAAAGAAAAAAATTACAAGTATATATTATTTTTTTCTTTATTTTTATAGTGAGCGCCACCTATACTTAGAAATATAATTTAGTATAGCAATATTTTTTTTATGCAATGCTAATGCTGCCATCTATGGGCATGCGCGCGAAATAATACTAAGCGGACCGTCGCAATGCACTATTATCGTCGATCTGATTTTTAGCTTCGACGCTAGATGCTGCTATATTTAAAAATGTATACTTTAAACACAATTTTGACTAAATGGCGTATATTGGCTGGCTTTACAAATAATATTGCAATTAAATATAAAATAAAAAAGCGAAAACAAATAAGGTAACTAACAAAAATAAAAAAATAAAATTACATAAATTTAATTAAAAAAATTGATAACACATTGACAGTTTCTTACTTGAGCCAAATAAAATATTAAGATATAATAAGAAATAAAATAAATAAAAATTAACCAGTTCAATTAATGTTGAAACGAGGATGTATTTTTTTTATATAAATTACTTATCAAATAAATAAAGTAATAAAATTAAACTTGTTAACTGACATATTTGATTCGAAGAAAGGCACTACGCAGTCCAGTTGAACATGTTATAAAAATATAAAAATGTTATCTGCATTTATACTGTAAAGCCGGAGAATTGGTTCAGTTGAATGAAGTTATCTACTGGTTAAAGTTGATTCTTTTCTCGTTTTAAAGTTCATATACATAGGCTTTGTTATATCACCTTAATCAGTTTCGATATTACTCACTCTATCTGCAACGTATGTCACAACTCTTAATCAATTATATTTGACTAAGGATTTGTATACTGGTAAACAATTAAAAACTGAGAAACTGTGGCTTTTTTTTGGAAAAAAATCTCCCAATTTGGAAAATGCCTTTGCGTAGACCACCCGTGCTTTAAAAGCCGAATGACGGCGAATAGAAAGTATACTGGACTTTTCGGTACAGTACCTGTCCCGACAGCACCCACTAAAATCCTTCAGAGTATTCTGGGGTATCTCCACAGTCTCCAATGACTTGTAAGAGGATAGCCATGACATACTCGCAGTAGCCTCACTAGGGAAAGGGGAATTAGAGTAATTAGCGTTGCACATAACACCTTCTCTCTTCTACTACCTGGCCTCCGGCGGCGGAGCGAGTATGCATTTGTGCTGATTTCACGCACCCACCTCGCGGCATCCTTCAATGCAACGACTGATTGCGCAACGCTTGTTGCGTTGCCTAAAGAGACCATAGCAAGCCAATTTCTGTTACTATCCAGTATGGTACCAATTACACTGGATAACATATCGAACCCGATATAGCCATCAATAGGCATTCGATAAAGTATGATGCGCTGAATCGTCACATCTTCATATTTAATCACAAATATTTCACCAATTATTATTAATCAATATGAAAGATCTTCAAAGTTCATAAATAGCAATTTAAAAAGGTTTTAGAATAGTTGTACCCAAGCTTGTTCTATGAGGATTTTTGTACTTACCTACCAACGTTTCGGGGCAAGCCGAGAGATTAAATGTGCTTGTCATGTGTACTATCTAGAATAAATGAGTAATCAATACACTTGTATCAAATTTTAGGATCAATTAATAGATACTGCATGTCGTATTATCGAAACAGTGATCACTGATAATAAGAACCTAATAGACACCCCGTCCCGTTGTTTATATTCGAGCAATAAAATAGTAACGACGTGCTGAATAATCTTTTTCACTGAGTGACCATAAATTTGTATATTTTTAAAGTCACGCTGTTTGGAGTCAATAAAACTTTAACGATTGTGAGGGTGCTCGAATTAAATTGTTACATGTTTTACGGTACTCAATCGTTTGTTCCGGTTAGGAAGAAATCATTTGAATGATGAGATAGAGCTTATAATTTATATGGAGAATAGAGTAATAATACTACCTATTGACTACAAAAGTTGTTTTACCCCATTTTATACTTGCCTTGTTGAAATAGATATCGTTTGTATTTAACTGTAAGTAGGTAGAAGTGGTAAATTATTTAATTTATATATAAGCTGAAAAAAATCGCTATTAGACTCATCAGGGCATGAGCACGTACCATAATCTTGTACGAGGTCACAATATACTTAAACTTATAATACGCTATTTGATTATACAGAATAATGTAATCGAGGACTGCGGTAACTGAAATACCTCAATGTAGGTACGTAGCATCCACTAAAAGGCTATAGTTACCACATACCTAATACGCAATTCGGTTCGCGGCCATAAACAGACAAACGTCGAGAAGTTATTCGTAACCTAAAGCAATCTATCTCGAGGCCTCGCAATATCGGTTTCTGAACGATTAACAGAGGGCGTGCGTGCCCTTCGGCTTTATGGCATACTTTTACGACGTCGTAAAACCCGCTATAGCCCATAATCTTTTTCTACCGAAACCTCCGAGGATCTCTCATAGATGGCGCTTAGAACAAAACTAGAATCACTACTAAATGTTAGTTTTATTGTGTGTTTCGCTAATGTGGTGTGAAATTAATAGGCAATAATGCTTTTATGGGCACTTGTGACTTTTTATAGAGTCATAAAGTGGCAGGTGAATGAAGGACGTGTTTGTTTTAGGTTGACCAGCCATGTTTTTTATTGTTTTAATATTATTGATTTGATGATTTTACCGCATAAGTCAGATTTATCTCACAGATTTTATGATTCATGACGCTAATTTCTACTAGGCACAAGCTCTTATTTTATGATTTGAATATAATAGTAAAATAGTTTTTGTACTTTTGTAAAGATGTTATTTCAGTGGAAATTAAAACAGCCATTTAATTTTATGACCAGTTTGAGATTTACGATAGGTATAATCAAATATTAAATTTACAAGTAGTTTACTGTTTGTGACATACAAATAAATAATAAGCAATGAATTTATGATATATTATCAGTTTATTCTCATAAAAGCTTATTAAAAGTTATTTATCTTTGATGTAATTATATTGGCATTAAAAAATAAATAAGTATAAGTAATAAGTTGTTTACATGACACTGTACTTCTTGGTGAAGTTTAGATATTTTTGCATGTAAGTACATTGAATTAAGCCCTTCATTTGTAGCAACAATGAAAGTTTCTTAACAACTTGTGGAATCCAAGTGGTGAAGGAAATTTTAAGATATGTAGGTACAGTTCACGAATATTTTGAGCGAAAATGTCTCCACACTATCCCGAGGCCCATAAATTTAAGTAAGCGTGAGCTAAAGTGCTATTACAATATATTTTAACCAGCTCCATATCACGCCTGTAATTTGCAACTTACAACTTTACCCGTCTAGACTAAAACTATTCTGATATTGCCCTCAATTACATTAAGTTTATACCTCCCTCTTTCACTTACCTATTATGGAAGTCTAAGAGAGAAAGGGACAGCTCACGAGCAGGGTGAGCCCTGAAATCCCGCTGATTTTCCAAGCAATTGAATAGAATACGTTATGGTGTGTTGACGTCACAATGGGATGTTATGGTAGTTCCATTCATTTTTGCAGCGATAACGATTGTATCTAGGAAATTTTTAAGTTTTATTTACCACTGTATCATCTCAAATTATATCTGTATAATAAATTTTGTATGAATATGTTAATTTTGGTTTCTTAACAACCCAGAATGGTTGTTAAGAATTCGAAATTCGAATCGATATTTATGTAGTAAACAATGGATTTAAAATCAACATATCATTTGACGGAGAGGTTGCAAAAAATTAAGCCTAATTCCATTTAGAAATAAGATATTCCAGCTAACATTTATCAATATTAAAAGGGCACTTGATAACGCAGCGAAAATACATGAAAAGCTCTCGAGAGTAGAAACCTTGCCGAATTTTCGGTAATGGCGTTTAAAACGAGCTCCCGGACCGTAAACCGACGGAATTTGCATTATCGCGATATTAATGCTGGGGCTATACAAAAACTCTGTTGTTACTTGCAAATGTAGGTTCGAAAAGCCTTAGAGAAATTACCCGCCTATGGTTTGTTGAAGCGGACACTTCTATAGAGCATAACATTAACATTATAAACAAAAATTAAAATATCTGACTATAAAGTAATTTCAATTTAATATTTGTATTCATAAGGTAATAACACGTTTCTTGAAATTAAAATAGTTACAATATAATTACTTACTTTCTTCTCAATTTATAACACTCTCGTGCTTGTACCAATAAATATACATAATGTTAACACATTATAACATGTACTTATGTATGTATAATACAAATGTTAGAATGCTTATATTTGTTTTAATTAACTAAAATATATTTAGAAATTTTACAAAATAAACGCCTTGTAATTGAAATGCTTATAAATATACTTATCTGGTATACCAATATATGATACATTCAATTTAATTTCCATCAGAAAATTAGTTTGCAGAATGGGAGCTCACGTAGATACCTACAGATAATAATGGCGACGCAAATACGTTATATAGCTGAATGAAGAGTCCGAATATACCGTTATTTTAATACCCTTATCAAAAAACAAGGCACATTACAAAATGGCCGCATTTTCATGAGTTTGCGCGGGAAAATGCTCGTGAACCAGCCTGGAAAATTATAACAAAGGCATCTAACGCTATCTTTGTAATTATAGTAAATCACCTTGCTACCGGCGAGATAAGACCGTTTCTATTCTACAGTCAAAAGTCGTATAAGTCCGTCCTACAAAGCGACTTATTACCTTCCGGTTTCGTTGTACAGAGTTTTCACTTGACGCTAAATAGAAAGGGACTATCTCATACAGTAAATAAATGAAATTCGATCGTTTTGCTTTACACATTTGGTTCACTTTTACTGTGGCTGCATGAAAGCTATTCAACATTTCATTAGTGAGTCCCAAAACTCGTTCGATGAACGGACCCTCGTTTGTACAATCGCCCCAAAAAGTATAATTTTATATAAATACTTTCTATCGAATCTTATTTTTGAAGTTGTTACGCTAAGAAACAAATGAAGTAGGAATAGAATAGTCTTCGTCAATAATAATATTAATAAAAAATGTTTATTAATTTTTGGTTAGGTTTTTTACTTTGTAATTAATTTGTAATTACAAA
This sequence comes from Dione juno, assembly GCA_037127375.1. Taxonomy (NCBI): domain Eukaryota; kingdom Metazoa; phylum Arthropoda; class Insecta; order Lepidoptera; family Nymphalidae; genus Dione; species Dione juno. Next base: position 2,672,286 of record JAXRJS010000020.1, on the reverse strand, counting down.
GTAAAAAACGATAACTACTATACTTCACACAAAGTTCTGTTATTTAAAAAAATACCTAAAACATATCGAAATAATAAAAAAAACATATTAAATATAATTTTGAATAATGTACAGTAATAAGGACAATATGTATACAATACTATTTCTCTTCTTAGATATACAAAAAAATAAAATCAGCTGTGCATAAAATGTATTTATTGAACAGGAAACTTTTCTAAAGCACTGTATCAGCATTGCGATTCAATAGGGAATGCAGCTTTCGAAGCATCGTTTCACGCGAACCCGTATAAATAATTAAGAGATCGATGTGTAGGTTGGTTGGTATTAGGTAAGTATATAATTGTTTGTATGTACCTTCATACTATTATAAAATAAAGAATTTTAAAGAGAGAAATATAAAAAATCCATGTGATGTTTTGCAATTTGAAAAACTTATAAAAAAAAATTTAGTCTTAAAAAATATCTCATATAAAAAGATTAGCATGTAATGGGTAGATAGTACAACACATATAAACGAATATACCTACAGTACCTACAGTACTACGAGTATATAATGGGAATTGTGATTCATTTTGGTTTACTTTGTTCATTACCTAATTTGGTAGTAGGTGAGCCCACGCACTGAATGGTATTAAAAAATTAAACTGTAAAGGAAATGTAAAGACTCTATTAAATATCAACTTTAATGAAATTAATAAATACTTCAATATTTATACTAAAACCTGCAAATTTATCATAAATTTACAATTGTCATTCTTTTAATCCCACAAGCTCAAATAACTACATATATGTGTAAATATTATATATATGTATATAAATCATATATATGTATACAGTAAGGTAGGTGCACCAAAAGAAACATAATTTTATACTTTACCTGTAGGTACACGTAAGAATTCACCCCACGTACAATGACATGGACCAATAGAACTTGACATGTCATTCTCCCTTCATTGTATGATATGCTCATAAATAAAAGGAGTTTCCGTAGTTCAGCAAAGACTGGATGCTACGATGTGGCAAGATAGTGTCTTACTTATATGACTTTTCCCCGACTTGCCTAAGAAAAAAATCTTAATTTTGCTTTATTGAGCTACTTATTCTTCTTGTTTAGTTCGTATGTATGAATAAAATTGAATGAATGAAATTGAAATGTAAACTCGTTTTGTCAGTATTATATTTGTGTCGTTTATACAAGCTTATAAACGAAGAATTAATTATTTAATCAATAAATAAATAGATAGAGGCCATTATGGCGCAATGAGACAATATATAACTGTAAGCGCGATGGCAGCGGACACTCAACTTGCAATATTTGGAATTCGGATGCAGAGCATAAGATTCTCTCTGTTTTCCCTGATATATGCAAAACACACTGTGAGGCTAACCTAACTGTGACATAGCTGAAGGCTTCACTGCTCACAGTGTGTTTATGATACGAATAATGTAAGATGATCGCTTTAAAAAAAAAGTTAGTTAGTTTTGACTGGATTTCAGTTTAGTAAAAATATATGTGAGTAAAGTAATGAACAAGCTCAACGTGTACCGGATACTTAAATGTACCAATGACTCCAGTTATAATATGTTGCTTATATAATTAAACAATAGATTAAATATCATTCTCGCAAGTCCCAGAGAGGTGAATTAATAATACCTATTTTTATAATAAACTAATTATTACTATTATATTTATATAGGTATGTAGGTTATACATATTAATTTTCTATATAATTTTTAACATAGTACATAAATAAACCAACTTTCAACTATATTCTCACACAATTCTTACCTTTAATAAATGTCAAAGGCAGCTTCCCTTGGAGGCAGCTTAGGTAATAATATTAATACCATTACCATACCCACGATCTAACTTTTACTATATAAGTAATAACATTGCGATGGTACATAGAGTTCGTCATTCATTGCGTTTTATAAGTACAACTCATTCAAAGAGACTGCATTGCGTTGTCAATGGATTATATTGATTATATTTCAGGGTGTTTTATTTTATTAGTAGTAGCAGGTAGGTTTGCTCACCGAGCTGGGTTCTATCTGCAAAATCAATGTGCCCATTAGCAAGTTTTCGCGCAGTCGCAAAACGTTGATAGACTACGGCTAAGAGTTACATTGTTTTCCACGTTGTTTTGCTATGTAAATTGATAAGCAAAAATTTAAATAAAAAATTCTTACAGATTTATAATAGTAAATCAACATTCTTTTGTACTGTCTTAATTATGCAATAAAATTTGTAAGTATTTCCATTTTCAAAAAAGAATCTAATTTAAATTTTTATGAGGAATAGATACGTATAAAATGGCCTTTTAAAAATGATGACATGAAATATTTTTATACTCACATATGAATGAGAAAATATTAATGAATGAAAAGATTCAAAACACTATTATAGTAACTAAATCAAAAACTTAAATACTCTTTAGGATAATATTACAAAACTTTACCGTTCACTTTTGCAACCTTGAAGTTGCTCACCGTATATACTCTACCTCCAATCGATACTGCAGTCCCAGCATCTCTACTATTACGTATCTACAGATACACCTATAGTGGCTGTGTTTTAATCTCTGATTTTGCATAGAAATTGTATACTTAATTGAAAACTCACTTTAAAAGATTAAATTAATTTGTTATTAAATTCTATTAAGTTCCTTATATTTCGATGTTTAATATTCAAATTGATGTAAATAAATATGAAGTAAAGTAGCGATTTTTCTATTAATTAGGTACTCTAATTAAGGATGTTTGGATATCTTTAGAAAATAGTTTTTATTTTGCGTAGTTATTTTAACAATAAAATATTTACAGAGACTTAAAATAGGTAGCTATAGTAAAATTTTACAACAGATAAGCTATGTGAGTCATGAGTTACTGACTTTCTTTGAACTTAAAATTATGAGGCATAAAAGCTGCAAATTAAGTTAACTGGCAACTATGCAATGTAGGCTGGTTTTACTCAAGTTACATCCAATCCTATTACTTTTGAAATGTGAAGTGATTTGTGCTTATCTACAGCGGGGCTATTGATGGTGCTTACACTGTAATATAATTTTATTATACAGTAGAGTAAGTTTTAAATTATTAGACAAAATATCTGTAATTATGAACCATTGCGATATATGTAGGCACTGTTGTCTGTAAATCACTGCTAAGTATTTGATGAGGAAACTTCAATTTACTTAAATTTTTTCCCTGCGTTCAAATTTTTATATGTTTTCTTTAAGTATTTTTTCTATCCTTAGTGTGGATTAACACTTTAAAAAACATAAAAATAAGTTCAATTTATTGTTACAATGGAAAATATGTATCTATATGTGATGTATTATATACGTGACTTATAGTTTAGGTATGGACCAGTTCTCCCATTAAGAGTAATCTTTTGTATAACCGACTGATTTAAATACTCGTTACGTTAGCGCGAATGCTAAGGTTGGATTCCTATTAGGATTAATAATCATAATCATAAAATATTTTAATTTTCTTGGTCTAAAAAATTTAAGTTCTATGACCCAACGCATAATGCCTCTAAAGTAAGTATTAAATTGAAAGCACACACACTACGCGTTAACACATTTTTACTGCATGTATGATTGTAATATTGATTTAAGTTACTCAACATTTTGTATGTTTGATTTTTAAGCTGTGATGAATCATAATTGTTTTTCCACCTATTATTACTTAATGATAAAAAGAGTACCTATAGAGCTTTCTTAAACTTTATATTTTAATAAATAATGCTTACTTAAACTTACTTAGTACTCTACTTACATTGCAAACCTTTAAAATTTTCATTAGATAAAATCTGTATAAATTAAGAAACAACTAGTACCTAAATTACATATTTTGTACAGTTAAAGTGTTATTAACATTATTAATCAACTTAATACCGGTTGACACGGCTTCAAGCTTCAGATGTCATTCTAAGCACGAAGTACCGTAAAGTAAAGGGAATATTCGCTGGTCTAACGCAATAAACCTGGATTTGGCTGTTTTCTAATGAAATATACATAATTAATTACTTTTTTTTCTGTTTAAATGCACGGATTTTACATATATATTTAGTTTTCCAATACAAATGTTGAGTAGTAGGTACCTACTACTATTATTTTTTACATTATACTCGATGTTTTCACCGTTCTAAGAGAAAATTAATATAACGATGAAGTATACCGACCGTAACAAATAGATGATATGTAGAAAGCTAATTGTTCATAAACATGGATGGGTGGATCTTAAAACTAAAAGAGCTTTTAAAACTATCTTATAACGTAAAAATTATAGAGCATTCCAAGTATAATAAAGAACTTAGCAAGTTATATGGAGCTGCTTAGACTTATTAAATCATTATTGGACTCAATGTTCTAATAAAATGTATATTGATCGTTTATAACAAAAAAATGTTTTGGAAAAAAATAGTTTTTTAAAATAAACAAGTTTACTTAAACATTTAAATCCGGTAGATAAGTACATTTTTAATTTCTTATTTATCATAGAAGTTATTTTATTTTAATCAGGTACTTAAAACTTTTGCAAATTATACTGTACATATTTAAAATAAAATAAATTGAAGTTATTTTACATGCATTTGAAAATTGATTGTATTCATAAGTTCAACTAGGAATTTAAGCCGTATACAAGCACATGTGAGGTATAAATTAGATCAACCGTTATAAACATTATTTTTGTAATTGCATATATGTTACTAATATATACCTATAAAGAGCATATTTAAAAATTTACAAAAAGTGTTGATAGGAATAGGTTATAAAAGGTACCTACTTAAATAGTTCTACATAATACCTTTTGCTTATTTATTGTAAATCCAAGGCTTACCAGACAGAGTGATAGCCGTATGTTTTTGGCTCACCCTATCAAAAGTTTCAATGTTGAAACGAAACAATTTCCCCGATTGAATAGAAACAAAACCGAAATAAAATAAAGGAATTGAGTTTTCCATCGTATCCGGTATAGTTTGCAAGCGGATCGCAGTCGCCATGTTCGAATGCTGCTTAGTTCCTATTACGTATACAGGTATCTACTTGCTTTAGAAATTTAGTTGAATATTTTTAAGTTATTTATATTTCAACTTATTGATTTTAATGATTTCATAAAAAAGCGCGCTCTCATAAGATACAACGCCGCACTATGTGTACCGGAGACAGGCAAGTTACCAGAGCGAGGAAAATTGAAATAGCTCATTCTCCCTGAGAAGAAATCGAACCCACAATGGCCTACACGGCCGATGCCTCCCGATGGTCATTATTAACCATAATAATAATTAAGATTATTATTTTTATTAAAATAGCTTTTTAGTTTTTATTTAAAGAAACTGCATCATTGCCATTGTTTATGAAATTACAATAGCATAATAAATAATTTTGACTATGCCTTATTTTATTATGATAATATTACTATTAGAAGTCTTAATACGTCACCTAGTAATATTTTTGGTACGGTACATAGTTTAAAATTGTATTTATTTAATTTAAAATTCAATGTAATTTGTAAAATCTTATCGAAAACATACAAACATTGCGTAAATCTAAATAAAGGCGTTCTTTCTTTTTCATTAAAAAATTGCACAATCGGGATATATACATGCAGCTAGTTATTATAGAAATAAAAATAAACATATATTGCGATACAGTGCATTGCCTTGCATAAAAAACACGAGCAAAAATCATTGTGTACGTAATGTAATAGTAGAGTGTTTTACTTCAATACGTATTTGTATATATTCTGGTGCAGAGAGGGAGCGTTAGAGCATGAAATTGGCCCAGTCTATGCCATTTCGACTCACTGCAGCTTAATCGTGAACGCAAATAGGATTAAAACCATAATTTTGTTCATATAGTAACGGACTTAGCAGTTTTTAAATGCAAACGCTACTTTTATTACAAAATTCGAAACTTTTAATCGATTATTTATATACAATTACATTTTCATTTATATTAATGTACGAGGCAACTTAGTTACTTCTTGAGAGAAGTGAAAATACTCGTACATAATTTAAGCGGAATAATGTAATTTAAATGAAAATAATTTTAAATAGCTATCAGAGAACAAAGACTTGTTTAAATGAATTAGCTGTATCAATTATTTACATAAAATTGTTTTTTTTTTGTTTTATAATTATGTATATATAAAAAACTCGTTCAACACGTTGTAGTTAATTCACACAATTTATGTCGCCTGTTGTAATTTTATAACAATTTCACATAAACGCTGTAAGTTTTTTATAAAACCATATTGTGTGGAAGTAAATTAGTGTATTGTTATTAGTATTACTTATATAGTGTCTAAATCTTTTTCTATTAAAATGTAATTTTTATTTGATTAAAATATTTCAGCAAAGCACATAATATAAAAGTGTAACCACATACCTATGCTACGTAAAAAATCATGATTGTGTTTATTGCTAGTAGATGCCCACAACTTCGTTAGTGTGGACTTTGTGATCCTTGCCACCCGATTTTCATTTACTCATCCTTTTTTATTCTTATTTTTATAGTTTAGTTTAACAGATAACTATTGTATTTTTATTTTAGATGTTCCAGATCACTCGATTTTTTATATCAAAATGACAACGAAAAATATACGTTAGGCGCCATTTTCTTATTTTTTATAGTTTAGCTGATCTATTCTAGTTCAATATATCATATAAACAAATGGAATTGAGGTGGAAAGTGATTTTCATATTTATATTTTTACTTACAAATATTCAACTTACAGACACATTTTTTTACCGATTTATTATAGTATAGGTATTATATAGACGGAAAGAAACGGTTTTTTTAATAGCCTAAATATAAACAATATAAACTTGCTTCATACGATCTTGGTTTACATGATTCCCCGCATAATACATTTTGCATCATTACGTCTGTCCCTGCGATTGTAATTCGAAACATTGCCGCTGCTATGGGAAGGAAATAAGCTTCAAATTATTATAAACTCTTTTAAGATAATCGTTTTGACGTCGGATTGGGAACAAGAAGAGAACATTGCACATTTTTCGTTCATTTCGACAATATGGTACTGTACGAACTTCAATACACTTAAAATAAGCAGGCAGTTAACTATTTAAGACTATGTAGCTTACTTAGTTAAAACAAAGACTTCACTAATAAATAAGGTAGTCATAATCATACCTGCTGATATATGTAAAATCATAGCTTTTTGTAACCTATTTATGAAATTAGGACATAAACGTTGTTTTTTGATTAATACGATTTCCCCAGTAAGACACGTTTTTGGCTAGGTACTTGAGAAATTGTGATATGACATCACGCGTTTTAGCTTGATGTAAAATAATACTTTCTAAATATTATGTTAATTATTCTATGAACGCATGGTGTATAATTTGAATCCATCGTGTTGTATACAGTAACACAAAACTTATGTATTCGTGCTGCCGTTGCACCAGATAAAGTAGGCACAATCCAAAATAAATATACTTATATATTCAATATAAATACGTTAAAATTATATATGTTTTATGAATTTGACTTTAAAAGTGCATGTAAAAATAGTAATTTACTAATATTTTCTGAAATATGCCATGAATCTGAAATGAAACTATTACAATAGTAATTATGGAATCGTGATTATAATAAAGAAACATGTTTTATTTTAAATATCTACAAGATCAGAAAATAATCGTCTTTATAAAGCAGTTTAAAAGCTGAAGTCACACTTTGGAAAGGCCAAAATTACACCGTGAGGTATCGGGCGCCGTAAAGGTAATGTTAGTAGATAGGGGTACTCGAAAAACGCATCAACAAAAAAATAAGATTCAAAATTTGAAACGAAAGGTCAGTATAAAAAATGGTTTACGCAATTGAGGGCATAATCGCTTGCGATACGTGGATATTTGGCGTAGCTTTTACTCTGCAACGTAAATGGACAGCCAAGCAGTTTTGATTTCAACGGGGAGCGATCCCACCTATTGTGAATTCTGTAGGTTTGAAATTTATTGGACAGCTCCAGTGTCTGTGGAGAATGGAAAATGGCGGAATAGCAGAATACATTACATTATGGATATAACTCACGGTTTGTTTTTGGCGGGGATCCGACAAACGTTATTGGTATTTAGGGGCATTAAACTATTAGGCGATGGCATTTTGATTTTTTATCGTGAATTATGAGACAGAAATCGTTATAAGAATAAGATTCCGACAGTGTAAATGTTAGTTACGGTGGGAATTAATATTGTTTTAAATAGGATGTTTGACACGGGACAAGAAGTTGACTTTTTTATTTCTTTTTTTTATTCCCAAGCACATACCTAGTACATAGTACAGACGAGTACTTTCAGTGTTCATTCAAATAGGTTTAATTGAAGTATCTATATACTGCAATTTTAGCTGAATAGTCTATACTATTCAGCTAAAATTGCAGAAATACAATAAATATTGATTTAGGTACTTTCATAGAGTAAGTGTTATTTGTTTAACAGTTGTACTATTCATTTTCCGTAAGTTAATTTTATTGTAATTAGTTTGTACATGTATGATAATTTATTTAACAAATTTAAGCTCGTAAAGGTATGCAGGAATCTATGTAATTTTAATGTTCATAAAATTAACTATAAATGAGACATGGTTAGAATAAATTTTGTTGTCATTCGGATTTAAAGTATAATTTTTTATATTAATCTAAACCTATCTCTATCAAAATTAGGGGGTGCATATTGTAGGTACATATATATATATATATATATATATATATATATATATATATATATATATATATATATATATATATATATATATATATATATATATGTATATATATATATATATATATATATATATATATATATATATATATATATATATATATATATATATATATATATATATATATATATATATATATATATATATATATATATGTGTGTGTGTAATAGTAGATGATACAAGTAGATATTTTTTTCATTTCACTTAGGTAAATCAATCAGCATTAGGTAGGGAATCATAATAAATTGAAATAACCATTATTTTATTAACTTTTTATTCTGTTCAATTTTTGAAATTAATATTACAATATTGAATGCGGGCTTCATATATAATAACCCATCTATTTCTTACTTTAACACGACACAGTCACGTTGATCGTACATTTGATTTCACTTGACTTAAATTAATTTTATAAACTTAGTACCTACTAAGCGAACTAAAAAGGTAAAAAATATATGTGCAAAATTTTATCACTTTAAACAATAGTTCAATGTGATAAATAACTAAAAATATAAAATCAACTCAGATTACATGTTACTTCTGGACAGTATTCGAAATATGTAATTTCTAGTTAATTGACTAAGTTGCTATATTTGAAAATATGAAATTAGATCTATATAAAAATATTATACTAGTTTTAATTAAAATGTTTTCATATAAAGGAGTCAAGTGAAATCTATGTAAAACGTACGATTCATTACATAAATACATAACATAAAACAAAATATGAACAAAAAATAATGCGCCACATAACACTTTCACGACTATTTACATTACTTAATAATTAAGACAATTTAATTACTATTCTCGAAAATACATACATAGCTACATATTAAAATTAAACGGCCCTTAAGACCTAATAGAACGGAAGTCTTGTAAAAATAAAATTTAATATTATTAAATTATAAAAATATTTCCGTAAAGGGTTTATAACTTAACAATGTTTTATAAACTTAAATATATTTTAATTTTAGTTAGACTGGGTAATTCTCAGAATAGATTTAAAGGAATAAAGAAATTTCTTAATATCAAATAATAGGGTATGTATAGATATTGAAGTGTACATTCAGCAAGGTATTGCAATACCTATAGTCTACGAAACTAGCAATATGGCAAGACAGCATTACGGATGGAGGTCGTATATAATCTATTTAGCAAATTGCTCATTGTTTCTCGTGAATTATCTACAGTTCTTTACGAGGCAGAAACAATAAAGAGAACCTGTCATAAATCATCGGACGTACGTAAACACAAATATTACTCACATATGAGTTTTAGTCCGAGTTTTACCTATTGTTAGAAATGAAACTTAATTAGGAATCGCGTAACAGTACAAGATCGTATCACGCGGATAAACTGTTACTAATTTGCACAGACCCATAAAAGTAACGAAACAATATGTCAACGCAAAATTATGATAAAAAAATAAACTTTACTATCAAAACGCAGAAATAACAATTTAATAGTTCGTATACACACATTTAGTTATAATATTTTATTCTCGGATAGATGTCAGTGTGTACAGTGTGCATAGTAGCGCCACTCAATAATCACGAACGATACTAAACAACTAAGCGCTTTCAATCAAATACTTTTCCGGGTTTATTACGCTTATTACGCTTAAATTACCAGTGTCTACGTTAATCTACGCATTATATATACTTATCAAGCCTACATATATCAAATTTACTTAAGTACATCTTGTTCGATTTTCATCCTCGATTTATAGTTAAAAGTAAGATAGGATAAACGACCTATGTTAATCGCTAGTGACAACCTTATACAGTAATCTTACGAAAAGTATGGCTCATGAAAACTCATATTTATTGCACATATCAGGTAATGGCTGATATTACAATAGAAAATTGGGATAATTCTTGTTTTGTAGGTAACTTCACTGACTTGTATGATTAATATACGCCGTTTGTGGACTTCACTGTGCACGCACAGTGAAAATACACGAAGCAAGTTTAGGATTAAAATTGTCTATTTTCAGATATATACTTGAAACTTCATGGTTATATGACATATGTACTTGTAAAATTCTTAAATCTAAGAGGGTTGTGCTAAAAATATCTGATTATATGTATGTATATTACTACTGAATGGTATATTATAATACGAAGTGGACAGATATCTATTGAGTGAATATAAAAATTAAGCGAATATTCTCATTTAATACAAATATTTATTTTAATTTTCTTTAACTCTACCCTGACATTAATTTACGTATAATGGTGACTAACAACACTAAATTTTAAAGACTTAATTCAATATTTGTTCTGTTTTACGTACAAAAAAATATGCTTTGTTCTTTCTGTATGCAAAAAAAAATGTGTGATTTTTATCAATCAATTACAAAATTTAAAGTTATTTTTAATATATTTTGGCACAACGTGAATTTGGAAGCAAATTAAAATCGTTATTGAAATGCGAAGTTCATTTGAATGAATCTAGTAGCTTATATATTTTTTTATTATTTAATATCTGTAGAATATTGAATATATATGTAATAGTCATATATTTGTAAGGGTTACATTATAAGCAATTGATCCTTAATGAAGCAATAGAAAAATATCACCAGGCAAAAGACTCTACAATATGGTAGAGCCCTTTAGCTGTAAACCTTAGCGATACTTCTTAAAGTCCCACCTATGTATAATATCTATGTATTTTACACTTAATCTAAGCAATTTTAAAATTATATGTTAAATTTATTTTATTTATATTAATATATGTATCCATGTTACGTATATAATTTTGAACATTTGATGATTTGATAGTATGGACAGTGTTTGCTGTTATTGTACATTGGTTTGATTTAAACATCTGGACCAATTATTATAATGTAGAATATCATTAAAATACTTTATTTATTTAATTCCTTGAAAACATTGAATAAAAAACTCAACTTTCAGGTTAAAAACTTACCCGCAATTGTACTTCAATACGTATATAGTTACAATCATACGACTTATTTTCAAATGGAAATAGTGATATATGGGTGAGATGTATATATTTGAAGATAGAGTACAAAATAAGAATTACAATTCAAACAACAATTAATGGACTTAAGTCGAAATTAATCACAATAATGGACAAATAAAAAGCAACTTTCGAAATCAACTGATAAAATACAACAAATTTTACAATCATAAAAATTCGAGCTCCAAAACAATGGATCCGCTAAAAGCGGTCAAATAATAAAATATACATCAAAATGTACATAATATAATATCTATTAATAAAAAAATATAAACATAATGAATTAAAGTAAGTGGTAGCAATAAATACTATGAGATTCACAGATTTTAAATCTAAACTAACAATACCGAAGTTCATTCGGACGTGTAAACCTTAGAGCGATACTAACGCTGTAAAATTTAGTAAAATATTATTGCAATACATGATGTGGTTATGGCAACAAAATAAATGCTTAAAGCACTTCACCAGCCTGTCCACTAGCGAACGACACGAGGCAAGTCCTCCGCACTAAAGGAACATTAATACAATTAAAGTCACGAACCTCCACAACGAGGCAAAACTCCTATTAAATCAGCAGCAAAACATAAAACTAGTGGATACGATAACGCTGCCCGCAGGTCCGTATGGACGTAACACTTCCATTAATGTATTCACACTATATGATACAGTATCAGTCAGGATTTACTAAGCGGTTTAAGGTTTACGTCGGAACTTTATTCACTTTGAGGATGTCGCTGGAGCCCTTGTCGATGGGCATCTTCATGGGGTCGTGGTGGTGGGTCACATGGTGGCCATGGTGTTGGCTCTCCAGCTTGGCTTGTTTCTCCTGCTGCTGTTGCTTCATTCTGTCTTGTTCCTCCCGTTCTCTGCGAGCCTGCTCATTTATTTCCTTGACGGCACGCAATTCTTTCTTTAATTTCATGCGTCGATTTTGAAACCATATCTTTATTTGTCTCTCTGTGAGACAAAGAGCATGTGCAATTTCTATCCTGCGCCGGCGAGTCAAATAGTGATTGAAATGAAACTCCTTTTCTAACTCTAGCGTCTGGAACCTCGTGTATGTTTGACGTCCCCGTCGCCGTGGGCAGCCGTTGGGTCCTGAAGAAAAAGAATACGTAAATTAATATCACGCTCGCTACAAACAACGGGACTTTGACCAAATTTTTATGTTAATAAGTACACATTTTTTTCACATAAAAGCGATTTATTGTATCTATATATCAGTGAGCTGTAGTTTGAGCTCCGATTCGCATCGCAAAGGCTTCGAGCAAGCCATTAAATTTCACTTTTATAGCGTCTTAGATTTTAATAGCTCATTAATATTTTATTGCAGCTGTAAAGTTAATTTTAGAGTTATCCGCTACTGGGACCAACCTCAAAGTAGATCAAATATCGAAATTAATAGATTTACAATTAAGTTAAAGCGTAATGTGATTTTTTACTAAATATAATAGAGGATAAATAGAAAGTTAGCGGAAAGGGTTAAAATAAATGGACCAAGTATTAACAATAGAGCTTTCTAAAAGATCTTTTTTAAAAAGTTCGGACGGCAAGGGTTGCGTAACTTTCTAAATCATTGTAAGGTGGCGCTTTTTGTTAGATTGTCAAAGAACCAAAGAAACTGTTAAGGCTTCAATTCTATGATAATATCAAAATAAAGCGTAAAAGATTAAATTCTGCGTTGACAGTTAAAATTTTCTATTAATATCGTTCTTTAACTGCTATTTTCGGAATTGGTCTGTGTTAGCTTTAGTATTGTCATTCATGCATTTTGTAATAGCAAAGGAACATTATAAGTGGTAATACTATATAGTCACTTATAATTTCTTCTTAATTTCTATATTACACATATAAACCTATCTTTTTAATTAGAAATACTTGTTAAAATAAACAAGATTCATATGTCCATCGAAGAATGTTGTATACTGTATAGTTATGCATGTATTCGGGTCTACTCACATGGCGGCGCGGCCGGGCCCAGACTGGTTTTGAGTCAACCAATAAATAACGCAAGATAAATAGTCTTCTCTGTGTATATAATTGATAGCAGGCCAACCGTTGGAATGTCGGCTTAACGAAGTTAACCAAAGAACATATTCTCGGTTGAATAAAGGCTATAACGTTAAGTTCTTTTATCATGATTTGGACTTTTGATTATTTTAGTACTATATTGCTATGTATCATTAATATATGCACTCTATATATTTTCACCTATTTATATAAATGAATTGAAATTTATAATCTGTTTATATATAAATATTATTTTATTAATTTAGCTCGAAGCAATTATGGAAAAATTTATTTAAGAAATATACATAAAAAATTAAGAACAATAGAGTATTAACATTAAGCGTACTAATTAAAATGAACTTTATTGTAATCAATGTTTTTATCTGGTTATATTGTAATAAAAAACGCCCGAAACTTTAAAAGCCATAAATATTTGTCTTTGAATATAAAATATTAACAAATCATGTAGCAAAACTGTTATATCAGGATATCGCATTTTATAACAACTATAAATTAAAGTAATTGCATTTTTACAACCGCAATAACATTTACGACCCATCCTTATTTCAACAAAAACTTAAAACAATGATTGAAATACTCTAAATAGAGAATGAATAATTATACTAGTGCAGTCTTCGGACACGTGACAAGTGCAATACGCTGAAACGAGACAACGCTAGTCTATCTAATTATAAAAAAGCAAAGATGGAACCCAAAATACGATACACACGTCCCAATTATCCTATGAAAGTTAAAAGATCGTAATGGTAGCTGGCCATTTTATGAATAAACTCCTGTTGTTGATAACATAGAGTTCAAATTGGTTTGTGATTGTAGTGAGAATATCCGCTTTTTGTTGAAGCCAGTAATATGTTAGCGCAGGCAGGTTGGCCACCCTTCGCTCGGTCGCCATGACAACGGTCAAAGGCACCTCCCGTCAGCTGGGTCCCATTATTCTCTTTTGCATTGTAGTCACAGGGAATAAGTCCGCCATGTACGTTGTACCTGTTTTTTTATTTTAAATTTCCCATGCATTGCTTATTGATGATATTATACCCGTGACAAATGAGTTTTTAAAATACTGTAAGTTCTACAGCAAAGACAAAGTAATGGAATAAATCTTGATCAAATTTATTGATAATTAAAAAGATAAAACAACAATCATTTATGTGTAATCTAAGAATTAAAAATAAAAGGAGCAGCGAACACAATATATTTCGAGGAGGGGCGGCGGCATTAATTAAAGACGTATATCGAGCGCCGTCACCGGACGACTATAAACATACGGAGACAAGACCTGGCTCTTACCTCGATTTTTTCTTCAAAATAAATCTCACCGAATGCTCTTGCTTATTTATTATTTTATTTAACTTTGTATAAACTTGCTCGGCTTTTATATTAAACCTGTTCTACATAGTTCGATAAATGCCCCGTCGGGATGGAATATTTAAGGGTCCGATTGTGAATTATAACGCGGCCTGCTAAGAGGGTTATTTATAGAGCGAGCTCGGATCAGCTTCTGGAGAATGGTGGCTAGATAGAACACAACAAATCATGAGAACACCCTGAGATTGAGACTTATTATTACGAATATTTGTTAAATATGGAGTTTTAAATCTACGGCTTCAAAAATGAAATACACTTGAAATGATAGTAATTGTTCTAATTTGGACCAAAATCTTCTCTCGTCTTGTTTTACTCTCTTTTTCTATCGAACTTTCTACAAGTAAATTGAATTCTACAAACTATTATATAAATATATAGATATTGATAATTATCAGAAATTTATTAACTATAGGTAGACGGACAGATCTAACAAACTTACATAGCAGCTGAGTCCTAATATATATGTATGTATTTATTACAATATTGCAATTGATTCGATAGTACTTAGTAATTAAGAATCTATATTGTCCCAAATTATTCAATTAGCTGTAGGCGTGTCAACAGCTAGGTGCGGTAAGTTCAATTAATTTAATCAGTACGTTGATTATATTCTAATGAATAATTGACACTCCACTCGATCATTTATATAAGGTTAATTGTACCTATATGATATATGACCAGAAATATATCTAACAACCAATGAGTTAATAAAAGGAATATTTTTTTTTACAAATATTCGTTAAATATTTTTTTATTTATGATATTTTTCTTATTTAAAACTGAAATTCTTGATTTTAAAAATTCATTAAACAGTTTTTGCCACAGATTATCAAGGTAATACGCTCAAGTTGTTTTCTGTTATTAAACGCTTAGATGCATTCGTATTTTTCAAAAATTTGTTTGGGTAATAATTAAAATTATGTGCGAATAAAATTTTGTAGGATTTTTTTTACTATGCTACACAATTTTCAATTGTCTGGCTATTAAAATAGTCGTAATTCTAATTTATAATCTAATTTGAATAGATATAACATGTGTATGGTCATAAAATTACCCATTAATTTATTATTCTCAGTAAAAATTACTACTGAGGGAAATAACAATGTATATATTTCACATTTTAGGTGAAAAAGAAAATCTCTATTACCCACGCGCTTTGAATTGTTTCGGTCGGTAAGCTTAATTTTAATGTCGTGAAACACGCTTTACTTAATTTGTAGGTATTCGAAAGAGCTACATTCGGTGTTACAGACTATTATTTCAACATTTACATTTACACCACATAAAAAGAGAACGTTTAAAATTTCATTGTTATTTACGTAACATGAAGTAGATACTGATTCTAATAATATATATTATAATAGAATTGAATATATCTTCATGAATATCTATTTAAAATAACGAAGTGTATATTTAGAACTGCATAGGGCGTTTCTCTAAGGGCGGATGAGGCAAATTTCAAAGATATAGTAATTTATTTAACTCGAGTTAACATTTCTAGTTTGCGAGACGGAAATACCTATTTTTGCTCACTGCGAGCCAGTTAAATCATCACAATGTTGTTCTGTACTTCACTTAGCAAAAGGACATTGCCTTGAATGCAGGGCTGGTATACGCATATAGTTGTAGCATTATTACTTTTATTTCACATCCACTCTAATTTTTGTATAAAAATATAAATCTATACCGTTATTACATATGTACCTATACTTCATATTCTCAAGCTACTTGCTTGAGAATATGAATTGAGAATGTGCAATTTCTTATAATAAATACCAATAAATTTCTTTTTTATAATAATATATGCTAGTTAAAAAATAATGCTAGTGGATCATTAAAATTGATATAACTTATATGTACTCAAATAATAATAGCTATTTTAGCTAGCTTACGCAAACTTTACAAACATATTTGAAATGAAATGTTCTTTGATCTTCCTTTTGCTGATGGTATGATTTATTGATCTTGTAGAAGAAACTCATATAATAATGTGTAAAGTATTTTAATTTATGAAAAAAACGTATAGATTGTGAATATTTATTTTATACAGAAAATGATGGAAATATGTAGTGTCTAATAATAAAAGTAAAAAATAATAAGAATGGTAGGGAAATGATAGAATAATCATCATGGCGCAGATAGAAGTTAATTTTACTTGGAATTTGTTTACGAAATGAGGTTATTTTGCATAAACCTATCCACACTGACTGTAAGCTTGTTAACGCTGCCGGTCTCCCAAACTAAGAGCAGACAAGCTGATTTAGTGCACGGGGCAACGACTTGATCACTTAAGTGCCTACAGAACTACAATATTGTTAAGAACCGTATCCCTTTTAGAAAGATACGCGTACTCATTATAAATTATTTGAACGTAGGTACTTGTCAAAAACTTCAATTTTGGAGATATTCACAAATTATTCTTAAAATATAAAAAAAATCTGTCAACGTGTTATTGAAAAGCGACGAAAGAAATAAGTGAACATTACAAATGTCGTTCCAAAAACCTAAATATGTCACTGTATTTAGGTCAAATTTTAAAATAAGTGTCTGCCGCATTACGTATAAATAATCGGTGAGATTGATAGGTGATTTATTTATTAGTTTATTTTAGTATAGTAAACAGGGTAAACAGGCAGAGAAATCCTGGTGTTAAGGCATCCCACATTCCGCCTAATTTTCAAAACTACACATTTTGTCTTCTTGCCAAAGCAAGGAAATGAAATTAATTAATTCCCCCGAGTAGGGATCGAACTCATAACCCACCCGACCCATGTCTCGTTGACAGTCAAACGACTTTTGTACAACATATACATTTTTATATGTATATACATCTCTTCTATAGAGCTTTTAAAATGAAGACAATATTTCTTGGTATTTAGTTTATAACAAAGTAGTTCATTCTAGTAAGTGCAGTGTTTATTATAAAATGAGAAAAATATTTGCATATTTAAAATTATATATTGTGTACAACATAAGTAATTTTATGGTTAAAAACTTAACAAAAGCTACTCTAACAAATTATTTTTATTTAAGAACATTTCAAATTTAATTAATTAAATAAAATATATAATGAGTTCAAGTTATTATTAATCTGTTCACAATCCGGTTTTAAGAAATCTCAAGTGAGCTGGTAACTTTTTATTTTGACATATTTTTATAGATGTAGGTACTAATTGCATTTCATAACTTTTATAGCTTTTATATTAAATATATAATATAAATAAAATAATATTTACATTATTTAGTTAAAAAACACTCGTACTCTTATAGATAATATCATTATCATCATACATATTTTATTCAAGCCAAATATAAAAGGAAGTACGGTTAATATTAATTTATTAATAGTTGTGTTCATTAAGTCGTACAAAGATACATGTTCATAAGATTTTAAATTTGAAAATAGTTACCAACTAAAGAGGTTTTAATTAGCAGATAAATATTAAATACTAGCGTTATTATTGAGTAAGCTATCTATAGGAGATAAGGCAAGTTGTTAGTATTCAACTACTTGATTATATTTACGTGTTACGTATTGCTCACAGTGGTCTTCTTGCAGATTGCATATATCATCGCTGTAAATGCCATATATTAACTTACAATATAGGCATTGTGGAGCTTCATGACACCTATTATTGAAATTGATGGATATAACCGAGATAAAGGGGTCATATACGATATCGCAAATGACACATAATATTCGATTTAATTAGCCTGAATGTTTCCATTATAGTAAGATATCTATGTATGAGTGATATTTTGATAAGAGTAAAGTAAATATTGTTGCATATTTAAAAATAATATATGTCAGGTTATTTTTATTTTCAAGGAAGAAATTTTATTATATTAATATTGAATATTTTCACATACTAGATTCGGTGCACCGACCACTGAATCTATTCACCATAAAAACAACGGACACATCTTAAACAAATTTCATTTATTGTTTCAGCTAATGTAAATTATAGTTAAATCTCGTCGGTTAACATGGTTTATTTATATAAGTTGTCGAACGAATGCTGTATTTACATTGCTAGATAAATATTTACATATAACATTTTATGAATTTGTTATTCAATAATCAAGTGGTCGTGGAGAGTTTTTAATTAACAATACGTTATATAATTTATATGTGTATTCATATGCGCTTGCAAGGTGCAACCGCACACTTGCGGCTAATTATGCAGAGTTGTCCCTGCGCTTGCCTATTCATATGAAATTAATATTAATTTCATATTTTATATATTCTTGTATAATACACAATAAAGTGCAATTTATTTATATAGTAATACAGACAGAATGCGTTTTTATTTTTTGCGAAATAGTATTTAATGAATAACAACATCTATTTTTAATATATTATAACGCACGTTTAAAAGTAAACCTAGTTCCTTATTTTGCTATAGTTTGAAACATTATTTTAGATAAGCCTTAATTAAATAAATATATTCGTAAGCCAACAATAAAAATTCACAAAAAGAATTAAGTGTCTAAATCTTAAATATCGCAAAAAGGTATATTTTACGAGGAAAATGCAAGTCGAGTTATGCAGATCTCAGAAGGCGTTGTAGATCATTGTCTTGACTGTAAAGCAGTAGCCGACAAACTGGTTTCGACTCTGAACATAACCTGCCCGGAATGGGCAATGAAAATGTACGAACACGCAAAACTTATGTGAATGAAGCGTCCACCATACTAAGTTATTAGAGTTTTTTTAAAATAAAATAGTATACTACTGTTTTATTTTTTGATTATTAATACTATATTAGTATATTGTTCGCAAATATTGCCATGTTTTCTAAGCGATTCGATGAAAATTGACTTGGTTAAATTATAATGACTTATGTACAAACTTAATGGGTATTCTGAATCACAACAGGTGTAATGTGCTGCAACCATAAAGAGGTAAAGGAAAATACACGAAGTCACAAACTTTTTAATTATTCCAATGTAACTACGAAAATGCGCTTTATACTAAAAGCTTTTACAGGTGAAAGTTAAACTCAAAATAGAGGCTACGTGACATTCTTTCCAGCTTAGTCCTTTGCACAAATAAAACAAATGCAGTATACGGCGAGTGAGTTGCGTATAATCAAAATTCTCTTATACATTTTACAGTAAAATTCATATATAATGGTTACATATATGTTTTTAACGTATGTCTGTACATATATATATTAGAAAAACAATGTAAATTTATTCTATGAATTCACCTAACAATCTCGGATGTCCGGAAACAATCGGCTTATACAGCTTTAATTTTTCATCATCAATATTTACTCTATCCCACCACGTGTTAATACTATAACAGGATGTTTAAAAGTTTAAATTACCGTGCTAAGTACGTACTTCAATACCTATTACATATTAGTTGTGGTTATTCTTATTTGGAGATAAGCTGCTTGGGCACCCAGTATACGTATACATAAGACTTAGAGATCATTATTTTTATAATATATTAATGTGTAGCGGTCGTACATTTTCTTGACAAGGAGAGAGGGACGTTTATTTTTGAAAATGACTCCATCATTCACCGATAACGCGCTTTGAGAGGCACAAAAAACAGTTACGCTCAGTATTATGTGTCACATACTATTTTCAAATAACTAAATATTGTAGCCGACGTTAATGGGCAGTATGCGGACTCAAACGCGTTTCAGGTCGACTGAAATGATTAAATATTCATTTCAATAATTTAGGATCTTTTGTTGGTCGTTATGAGGATTTATACTATCTATTCTTTACATGTTATTAAGGTTTTACAAGGGATTTTAATCGCCAAATGAAAAAAAAAATTAAATAGATTATCTTTTATTTATTTCTGAGTAAAAGTTCTAATACCATTTGCTATGTAAAATAGCTATAATATTATTAATCGTTATAATTACATAGTCCTGACATTCGAGGTTAGATTCAAAATCAGAGAAGCTGCAGTTATTAGACTACGTACAATAAAAGAGCTTTTAAAAACATTCCTCTATCTAGCCCATTGAGGCGGTCGAGTTACGAGATGTTTTGAAAGCGCACACAGCGATTACGATTACGTTTCCAACGAAGTGTCGACTTCGGATTACGTTTTATATCGTCATATGAATATCATGCTCGGATGTTTGGTCCGAAATGCTCGTTCATTTGCATTTTATGAGTGATACGGCCGATAAAAGTGGAGTAAGAAGCATCAACGGGTCATATGATTTGATAGACGCACCGGGCCGCTGGCGCAGACTACAGGAAGTTGATATTCCATTATTGAGCTATATTCATTCATATCAACGTTTCTTCATTCACTCAATGGGCATTATTGTATGATTCAGACGTTCTGATGTTGACTTTATTATAGGGGGTAGTAATTGCCGACACTATTGAGTATTATTCTAGTATTATTTTGATAATATGACTCACGGTCGTAATGTATTTTACATTTCAATGTGTTGGACGCAATCGCCAATTTATTATCGGGCATAGCCTTGGCAAATGAGTGCTATTAGTAAGAGATATGATTACTGCAATAAGAAATTAGTTTGAAAATAGGTCTTAATATAGATAAATAAACTGGTAATGTGGCTTTTTCGTATTAGAATGTAAACCAAGCGAGAAATTATACTTCAAACTCGTCCTGTATTTGGCAAAAAGGAAACAGCATCATAAAACATGCACGTCCTGACAAGCGTTTTCAGACACAGAATTACCTACATCCTTCAATACACAAGGCGTACACTGAATATATAATACATTCGTACTAAGAACTTTGGTTAAAATTCGTTTACGTTTCTAAAAATTCCTATAATCTATATTTCTATAATATAAATATATATTTTTTTCATATTCTAAAAACATATTTAAAACTGTTCGTGCCAAAATTAAAATCGATTAAGCTTTGCAGGTGAGTCCAATCCGTGAACCATCTGCTTTTGATTGCGATTGTCCACGATTCAATATAAGCAACGGTTTAGCAGCAGATGGGGGGCGCGAACATCGTAAAATTTTTTAGAGCTACTGTCAACAAAACGCGAATCATAAAAGTAATTGGAGCCCATTCATATTAATAGACATTTACGATCTCTTGATCATAAAACTGAGATTATCATCGCTTGCGCAACATCAGTTTGAGCTAGCAACGACAACGAATAGAAATTAGTTCATTTGTCAAATGGTTTAGTATTTGTAAATCATAATGCTTGACTTATTTAGATAATTACATAAATTTTTACTATTTACTTTAAAATGTATCTTCAACTATATGTTTATAAGACTTCGATATATTTATGTATACATTTTAAAACAATGTAAAATTTATATTGATTTGGTAAATCTATAATAAATTTTGATTATGATTTGCAATAATAATAGCTACTTTATATAATAACGTCATATCTACATAGATTCATACGTGCGTATGATTGAAGAAATCATAGATAAATAGAAAGAACATTAGGCTGCAGCTGTCGCTCGCCCGAACCTCCTCAGGGACTGTCGCAATTTTCCTACCCTTAGCTTGATTCGAATCCCGAAGGTTTTCCCCGATATATTTATTATTACATCTTTATTAACGTTCTCGTTCCGTTTCATCTTGCTTATTGTAAATAAGGTTTTTATTCAACTCAAGTAGGGTGTTGTTCTTACTATTATATTTAAATCCTCGTCTTATAATAATCTTATTCTTATCTTATAATAATTAGCCATTTACTCAAGTAATATGCAAAAAATACCTATTTAAAAGTGTTGAAATTAAAATGATGCTTATTACGTAACAAATTACAAGTTATTAAGATTAAAGTATAAAAGGATTTTTTTTACTTCTATGTACGATGTAAATTTATATATGTTTTATTACGTAATGTATTTTAATACGTATGTATTTTCAAAGTTTGATATTGTCATGTACCTATGTAATATCGTTACATCAACTTCCAAGGATGAATTGATTTATTTTATTAAAATATATGTATGATTAAGCAATCAGTATTTGATCAATATGGATTTATTCAGTTTAATCGTAATTCCTGTCTGTAATTCTCTATATATGTAATGTCATTTATAAATTCTAAGCATCTCGAACAAATGGCGTGAACGTGGGCTTCCGTATAATTTACAATTAAGCATTGAACCTGAAGTTTATCCAACCCTCTCCCGCTGTTTATATCAGCAATATTTTACTCCAAATGTAATATCGTAACGTAATTTAAAACAAATTAGCCTCCCCTACAGACTACCGAATTTGAATACCGCAACGCTCGCGCCCCATTCCAAACGTACCTGATACGTTTTTAAAAACAAAGGGAGGAACATTGTTATATTTTATAATATACATCCACAACCTCTCAACGTTCACAAATGTTCCAGCAAGTAGACTCCATAATGTAAAATAGCTAGATAGAGCTTTGTGTAAAATTTTGCTCCTATTTGGGAAATGATTTCAGAGAATATTTATATTTATTGGCTTGGAGTTTCTAAGGGGTACTTTTAAGTACGGTATGGTTTTATATATCAACTTATAGTGCATGGATAACTTAGAATTTAGAAGTTCGTAATATATCTATATAATATTTAAGCTCTTTAATGAACAAATTATAAAAAAAAATAATATTACTATAACTACAATTTTTTTTATTACCTATATAAGCTTAAAACCACTAAATATGACAACGATTGCCAGCTGCATTTGATTAACTTCACCCTTGCACTGACCAAAAATGGCGTCAGACGATTCTGACATGGACAAGGCGGGGCGAGGGTATAATAGGGTTGCTAACATGCAAATTTAATACAAATTAAAATGGCAGCACTGGCCTCCAGCAGCGCTCGTTAGTTGTCCTATTGTGCGCTTATTAATTCAACGACGTTATTTATAGACTATGTCGGTTCGCATAAATTCCCTTGATTGGAAGTTAATGCGGGCTCAAATGTGCAGTATGAATGCAGTTAGAACGTTGATTGGTTCAACGAAATTAAAAATATTGAAGGAAACCGAAATGACTCACATGTGTGTCATTAATCTTAATTCCAATATATATTGTATAATACTTTAAAAGCTACATCAAAAGGTCTTTAAATTAATTTTGTTAGAGTAATGTTATTACCAGCGTCAAATTTAATAGAACATTAAATTTAGGTACTTGCACTTATCCTCGTCAAACTGTTGAATCCTTCTCAAGAGACGTTGCTATGCTCATCCTACATAATTGTCCGTTTAGAACGTTTTAATTACAAGAGCTCTATTCCAAGGGTGTGATGTGCTCTAACGTGCTTGTAAACTATGTTACGGCTTAATTATGTGTTATAACAGTCAACGTAAATTACCAAAGGCTATTTTACTTGCGTCAATAGGCCATTGGCTTTTGCTCTAAAGTATAATTTTTTTTAGCATAATATCGTTTTATACTTCTTCTTAGATTTAATTTTAAAGCGATCTTAAGTATTTTTCTCGAAAAAGATGACATAATTTTCTTAGAATATTAATAAGTGAAATGAAGTTTATATGCAATAATGAAGCCCTTCTAGCTCAAGAATGCGCGTTATGTGTCCCCCTTCTTTATAATCGTAGTGATTAAATCGCATCTCAGGCATTCAGGCTGCGTCTCTCAGAGAGGGTATCATTTAATACTTTCATTACAATTATAATTAAAAATTTATCCATTTATATAATAATTTTTCATTTATGTTTCTTTATATATATTCCACAATAGTATTATATAATTCTAGCACAAAAATAAAATTCAAACATTATACTCATTTCTCTTAAATAGGTGGCTGTACTCATAAAATTACACGGCGAATTGCCCAGCGCTGTTATGTTAATGTCGGACCCTTACGAGAGCAAAAAGATAGGATTGCAAATTTCGCTGCCAAAAATTTATGTGAGCTCTGTCGATAGCTGTGCAGTATCCCTAGGGGCGGAGGGATCCATTGGAGCTCGGGAGCTCGGTCGTTTCCAGTTAAAATTACTGTAAACATTTTATTTAGCAATCACACCGCTTTTATAATGCTATATGATTTTTAAGCAATTATTTAATGAAAATAATCATAATCAAATATTCTTTTAAAAACACATGAAATAATTCAAAAATACGTAGTTTACTCAAATCTATAAATACCTTCTTATCAGATAAATGTTGAGAAAACGTGTGAAGGGTGAATAAAATTATGTATTACGTCGAAGGGAAAATTTATTAGGTACTGATCTATTAGCACCCTTGTGCATTAGAACAAACAAAATGTATACAATACTCCTGTAATATGGCAAGGGAAAAGTCTATTTATATATATAAGGTTCGATAAATACTTTTTCTTAATTATATTAAAAAAATAAAGATACAGTAGAACTCTGTCCTCTGAAACCTAACAGTTTAAGTTTACGTAATGAAATGTGAACAGCTAAATTTACGCGGATGTTTTCTTTCAGTAATTCAGCGTAAGTGCTCTTTTAATCTTATACGCTATTTGTTATTCGTCCGTAAGATATATTTATGTTTTTAATCAATTAGTTTGATTCTATGACTCGTATGAAATTTTTGATTATTTTGATAAATGTATATATTCATACATATATTTCGTACGGTTCTATTTAGAGTGAATAAATATAATTTCTTGCATTTTTTATATCATATAACACGTTTGTTTGTAAATATTTACTTAAGCATTAGAAGCATATTGTCCCTCTGTCGTAGTAATAGATACGTATCAGTATTCCCACATTGGTATCTCCGAATGTAAGTATGACACCCCATAAACTGAATGTTTTATAGGCTGCCTCTACCATCCCAATTTATCCTGGTCATTTTTTACTTCGAGGGTGTCCGATTTTTAGGGGAGAATTTATTGCTTTTATTTTACCTATAGGTACTTGTTAATACCTCTATACCGTTTAGTCTAGTCCAAACATTTAAACATTTATAAAGTGAAATATATTAATATTACTTTTATGAATTTGTTCGCAGTGGAAGATTTTCTTACCTGGCATCATAAAAGTATATCATGAATCAGCAACGATGAATGAATCATAACCTACTTTTTTAAATTTATTAACTTCATCTGCCAAGTTGAACAAATAAAAATATTATTAAGTTTTTCAACATCGATTCACCTTTGATTATCTCACTTAAATCTTGCGCCAGTCCTTATATACCTAAATACCAAATGTAGAATTAATTAATATTAATTAAGACAACAAGTGTCCTTTACGTGCGTTCTAATTTATGATTGTATAAAGGTACAATATTGAACAGGTACCAGAGATAAGTGATCATCAATTCACACGAGTAGGACATAAATTGTATAGAGTTTGCAATTGATCAGCGTACGGAGCGGTATCGGCGAGCCTTCCCGCATTGTAATCCGTTGTTTAGGATGCGATATCGGGTGAACTAACAAAATATTCTGATCTCGTACCGATGTAACGCCCTTCGCAGCGCCGGCCCCTTCTATTTATACCACTGTTATTGGCACTACTTCAATGTCAGGCGCACCCTGTCCTTGCCCCTCGCCTACCCTTAGTCCCCCATATTTTCTTGATCCTTGTAACATACATTACGTTACACCGCGCGAATGCTAAGGTCTAAAACCCACATAAAATTATATTAATCCCATAGATTTTATCGCGGGATCACAAATTTAGATTTGACACCTCCTTATCTATTCCATGCGTGTTCGACAGAAAAATTACTTACATACAACATTGGCCGGCTAAAGTAGCCGACTTAAAATGTTTGTCATCTAAAGCTTGCATTCGTATAATAAAGCGCACACGATATGTAAATATTATTATGGCATTTATCTTTACTATCCGGTCGGTTACTAAGAAGTATGTTAATATGTAGTAAATAAGTTTGCAGCTTTACCTGTATCGGTTTTAATTAGTAAGAGTTATTTCATTTGATGAGTATTGAGAAGCTTGGCATCAATTCGCAATTTCGTTTATTTTATTCGTCATAAAGGATTAAATAAATGGCTACTTACGAAGATATATTTATTAAAATATATAAATTTGCTCACAGTTCATTATAGAAACAATAAAATGTAGAGTGGAATATACATACCATTTTAAAGATTTACATTTAAATTTAAGTAATAAATTTGATATCTTTGCAAGCAAATCAACTTGAATTATAGTAATTTATTATCAAATGTGTTTACAGAAATAAAAAACAACAATATTTCAGGAAATTCTTTCGTTCACTTTAATTACTATGAATATTTATCAAGAATAAATAGATATAATAATGATGTAAATTATAATATGTATATATATATATATCGAAATTATTTCATACCTACAAAGCAAGTTGCAACGAGCTTAGACGATCAACGCAAATGATCATTTCCCGCCAACTCACTATCAAGCCTCAATATAATAAAATTATATCTTAATTACATATTTACATCAATTAAATTCGTTAACATTACCTTATTAAGCTTGAATGGCAACTTACAATTTCCTTTTATTGCAAGCCGAGTAGCAAAGAATAAATATCAATGAACAAGCTTTTTTACAATCACATTGCGAATTCAAGTAAATTAAAATGTCTAAATAAGTTTACTATATTCTTGCTTTATTAAATTAATTTAAATTAAATAGGCTACTCTATACGATCTTATCTGGTGTCCATGTAATAAACAAACGAATATCTTTTGAAGTTTCCATTCCGCAAGCGTATCGTACAAAGGTGAAAATGTCCCTTTCCATCTAGGTACATTATATCTGGGCGTTATCTGATGTAACCGCCACACGATGGTATCGCCGAGATTAATGCGTTGTCGTAGCACAACCTACGACTGTAACGTTATTCAATCCCTTTATCTACTTATTTATTCTCATTCACTTTATTTATTTATACTACGGCTTCCGCCGCTCTGTTATGTAGCGTTTGATTTAAATTAATATTGACTGTCTCATAACTTTGTTTAGAAATAAACGAAAAAAGATTAATTTACTTTCTAATTATATTTTTGATTGCTACTTTAATTCAATTTAATGGCTTCCTAGTAATCTGAATAAATATATCGTTATATGAAAGTTTTTTTATAAATAAGAACAATAACAGTTCCTACAAAAGCAAATAAGTTAAGCAAGACTCGAGACTGAGTATCATAGCTACAATATTTCTCTATAGGCAGCACAAGCGGCGTGAAGTGGCAGTAAATCATATTCGGGCGTGTCGCCCCGCTTCCTTGTACGTGTGTAAGTGCCTAACTCCGGGCAGCGGCCAGGCAATTTGTTTTTATTGAGACTACCCTCCATTTATGCAAACCGGCTGAAACGCTGAGCGCTGTAAACAAACATATGACCAGTCGTCGCTGACCTTCGAAAGAAAACTCTTTCATCGTCCGTAATGTAAGACACGAGAACAGAGCCGTGCCAGGTGGCAGTTGCGTATGTTTTCCTAAACGCGTGTGCTCCGCGCATGTAAACAATACTTAACGCTAATAGAGATATAAATTGTAAGCAATACATTTAATTCCTTTGAGAGCTATCGACACTTATGCATTATGAAACAGTTATCGCGTCGGCCAGGCTTCTGAAGTTAATAATAAGTTGACTTTTGGGTTTCGCTATATTTACGCAACGAGAGTAAACGTCGCGTCGCCCCCGGCTTACTCGCAAGAATCCTAAGCTAACAGCCACTGTTCTAATACAATGTATAAACACATAAAGTCACTTGTTTATGCTTCCATAGTTAATACGTTTTAATAAACGTTCCGTTAAATTTCATATAATAAACCATCTCGAACGTGACATTACCATCAGTATGAACATCTCGCCTCATAGCAGACGAATAAAATAAATTCAAATTGGCGTAGTCAAAGACAGCAGCATTAAAATTATCATAATGTTTTTGGCATGGAGAAAATTCGCTTGAACTTATAAAGGGTCATATCATGTGACAAAAGCACTTTTCAAATCTGTATATAAATATAAGCCAGTTTCTTCTCTAATTTTAAGAAATTATTGATATTGATTTTACATATTTATCTAAAAATTAAAACTAATTACTTACTGAATCTCTACCTATTATATAAGGTAAAAATTCTTTTAAGAACCTATGGGTAGATATTCACATTATAATACATATAACTTAGTATAAGGTATTGTTCTCAAGAACCTCGTTATTTAAATCACAAACAAAATAAACATGTAAATTCCATACACGAATACTTCAGTCGAGAGTTGTCGTTTAACATATTAATATAATGTCCATTATGTTGAAATGAATAAGAAAACAAATGGTATAATTAAATAATATACTCGTAAATATTAAAATGACTAGATTAAATTATAAATGCAATCATCGTATCAAGTGAAAAATGTGGATAGTAAGGTGACTTTGGACAATTACTTATATCATAGAATATTTGTTTTAGTAATACTAAGCCAAAAATATATTAACTGTAATTTCAACTTCAAGGTATATTGTTCTTTACTTTACTTCTTAGAGTATACAGAGAAAACCAATTGTTAAGATATTCCGTCTTTCAATTTTCACTGGAATTCGAGATTTTGCAGGTTGAATGGTGGAACTATGAGGAATGTAGCAGTATGGACAATAAAAAATCCCCAAGTTGAAATCGAACCCACATCTTTCGTGTTTATTGTTAATTTAACTAACATAAGACTTATTTACTACCATTGAAACATAAAACTACCGTTGAACGTTTACCATTTCACTGAAGTTGAGATAAATGACGAAATTCAGAAAATGTAACCTTTTCATAAATATGTATGTAGCTATAATAAAAGACTGTATCATATGAAGCATTTCATATTCATGTGTCGATACAAATTGCAATAGAGAAATGTAAACTATATTTTATTACTTCGCTGGTATCAAATTTCTGCGTTTATCTTTGATCTTCTTTATTATTTATGCGACGAATGCGACTGTTTTGCCAAGCTCCATGACTAATATTGCCAAGTATTTTGTGTGATTTATATAAAAAAAAAATATTTTCATTTTGTGTTATTGCTTAATCATTACATCAACATTATATATAACTTGCAAATTGCTAGCCTTCATGTAATTCAGATGAAAATTCCATTTACTTTTAATAATACCAATTCTTCTATTGATTAAAATTCTATAAACATTATATAGGCACCATTTGTAGTTGCCTACTACTTTAACCAATGATACTGTTGTATTGAAATATCTCTTATATTATTATTAACCTACGTAGATAGGTATACCACTTATGCTTTTATACATAAAAACCCTCAACCTCAAATGTTTTTTTAAAGGAAAATGTTTAAAAATTCCCCGTTCTGTCAATAGGTGTCATCACAGCGATTCTGTGAAAAGATTATTAAAATATGTTTTGCAATTTCGGTCGTATGTTATTTTAAATTTATTTCTTAGTCATAGAGCTCTAAATAATAATAAATTGTAGTGGACATTTCTGTATACCTTTACCAAGCTTTGTGTCGTAAATAGTGTAATTGGCTCAGTCTCAAGTCATAATTCCCATATTCATAGATTGATTTTATATGCTACTATTGTTCAATCTAGCATCCGGTGATACTTGTTCACTTTAGAAGTATTTATATATTGAAAATATATTCAAATATAATCACGTCTAGGTGTTGCTTACAAAATTATTCTAATAGTTGCTTCTTTACATAAATAGGATATGACTATAAATAATTTTATGTTGTTATCTAATATGAAAGTTGTTACTAGATAAGTTTGATACTAAAATCATGTGTGTCATCACCCTATGTACCGTTGCAAGTATTAACATAAATAGGTATAGATTAAAAAAAATGTAATTAATTTAAAAATGTAACAAGTGTTGATAAATCTAAAATTAATAGATAAACGATATTATAATCGATATCGATCGATAAATCTAAAATAACGAAGTGTTTTAAAAAGTAATTTATCTATAATTGCTAAATATATTAAGGCGTGAAGCTAAAAAAATATCTTTAAAAGTCATTTTTAAAGCAATCGTCATACAACGTGGGAAAATATTATGATATATTCCACTTTAGCTTAAGCAACTAAAGTATCTAATATTACCGAAGGTCCAAATAAAAATTATTATAAGATTTTATGTGGAATATTGGCCAGATATTGCAAGAGCACCTACGTTAAAAAAAATCTATTAAAGGTTTAATAAAATGTTATATATTATTCAGTAAAGGTTCGGGTCGAGTAATACCTATTTCAAATTTACTGACCAAAACTCATATTTGATAGAGACCTTTTGACCCTTGCGAAACAGCAATCGTCTGAGTAAATTGCGCAGCGTAAATGATACGGAATCCAGTAGAACGTCGAGCTAGAGAAATTGTATCGGCATTAAAATCAATGGAGGTAAAGATGAATGACTATAGTGGATCGCCACTAGAAAGTGGATTGATATTAGTTTATTGAGATTACTTCACTTAAGTTACGGCGGAATTTCCAATGCACTTAAAATATATTTCTAAATAGTAAATAAATCGACTAAGCCGTCACAATAGAAAATTTCCCGCTTAGGACGTATTTTGTAAATGCTCTCTTACCTTTAATCTGTTGGTGGCTAAAAATAAAATCCATTAAATACTCGAAATTGTTGAATATATGGGTGACGATTGTTTTAGAGAACGCGGAGATTCTTAATGCTACTCAATAAATATTTCAGAATTACTTAAGATTACACTAAATTATGTTATTATATTGAAAGCGTATTGAAGGATTGCGGTTAAGTTGCTCAAGCTAATTTTATATCACGTTAGTATATAAAACAAAAAATTGTAAAATAGTATTTTTCTATGCATCTTTCATCCTATAAAAATATTTTAGAAGCTATAATAATTAAGAACACTACTCGAGATTGTATATAATATAAAAAAATATGAACGGAATGAAGACAAATTTGTTTGTCTTAGCAAAAATATACCTCAGAACCGCGTAGTGGTACATCCACATTGTGTGTACGTATATTATCATCGCGAGATTCATGCACTGCATAACATATTAATTCGTTGAGGTCGACAACCCAATTGCATTTTGGAACGTAGCTAAAAATACTTGTTGTATAACACATGTAATACCAACAACTACAGCCTTGAACGACAAACGTGGTCCGTAGATAAGTGTACGGAACTCCACTAGCAATAGTGAAGTGTGCCTAATGGAAAGTTATGCGTTCTGTGCGAGCGCACAACGCGAACACCACGTCGTGAATAAACTGGCATTGACATTTGTTTTTAAATAAGCACGCGTACGTAATCTCGTGAGCTCTAGAAAATAAGACATGATATTGTTTCATGGTCACGCCATTATCGTTATATTTATTTCAATGTGCTCAACTTGTATAAGAGATATCTTGTTACTTGAAGCTAATGAGTTTATTCTATAAGTTATATGACGTGAATTACTATATAATAAAAAATCGGAAATTAAAGTGTAATTAAAGTTGGCAATGCCAAATTCTAGCTTAATATTTATAATGTGAAACGGCTTAATACACAGATGTGAAACCAGCTGTTTCTATGACAGTCACGTTCACAAATCTGGCGGTATGTTTATACTATAGTACTCCACGGGCTTGCCTCGTTAAATTTTTATTGCCGCAAGGTCGCCACTTTATGGTCAATTCTGAGATGTTATTGTTCGCGGATGAACTTTTTTTTACAGCACTAGCGTCTATTGCTTTATAACTGTAGAGTTACGATTGACAGCGATTAGTTATTAATTGTTATAGCGCTATAAACTTATTTTATAGAGATTTAAGTTTTTACTTTATATACAAAATTGATCTTTATAGTTCTGATTAAATGACCTGGGGCTACTGTGTAATGTTTAAAGCCAGTCTACATAAATAATATTTACTTTGATACATATATAAATATTTTAAGAGCATAATAATTTATTCAATTTATGTAGATATATATTACAATTATTTACGAAATTTTACTTCTAATCTTTCACGCCGATACCACTATAAGAAATAGTATACCTATATAACCTTCAAATTGTTATTTATAATATATTTATTTTTCTCTATAAAAAAAGTCTTTATTTTAAATAACTGTTATAATAATACTGTTACTATAAAACTGAATCAAACAGATAAACCAGTAAATATAAAATATACAATGAGAGCGATTATTCTCTTGAAATGTATAGATACGAATACCTAAACGTAAGTAAAGCTGATGTAACCTTTATCGTATAGGTACGTTTAACTCATTGACTATATATTACTTCATACTGTCATTTGATAACAAACGATGTTTTGACTGCGATTTTGGCTATATTAACTTTCGCAGAACGGTCGTGGAGAGTCGGGTAATAAAGCAATTTATGAGCGTGCCAACAAAACAATGGCTGTTCTAAGCTTATTTTAAAAGCTTTCGACACTGTGATTTAAAACCCTTTGACTTATACTTTATTTGTAAACATCAAATGTGTACAAAGGATTGCTATTTTTAAAAAAAGAGAAATTGCGCAACCCCATTGCCGTGGATCTTTTGTTTGGTGTTTCTTTAGTAAACGGTGAGAGTTGCGAACGTAAATGTAATTGTCAGATAAAGGGATCCGAAGCTTTTAGTTGATCAGGTAAGTAGGCTTTGCTAGTTGAAAGCTACTGTATCTATTTTATTAAGTCATATTACGTTTCTACAAAAAAGGTCTATCGATCCGTATGTTACAAGTAAGGAAATATAAATTTATATGATAAACTAAATAAATACCTACATTAGTTTCAATTATAAAAACATGTGCTTAGAGTTAATATTTCGATAGTACTGCTTAGCTAATGGCGTAAGTCCATATATGTGCCAATAATAAAAAATAACGCTGCATTCTAAGAGAGTTACAACACAATTTTTTTATATTTACTACCTTAATAATTTGGTGAACGTTTTTTGCAATCTATTCACTATTGTCTTCGGTGAAAGTTGTTGGTCTTTACTTTAAACCCTTTCCGTTACTTTTTTAACAGATACAACAAAACAATTGGTCACGGTCATACAATAATGTTATTCAAAATCTTACAATAAAGATGCTTTTAACTGTATAGTACGATCTGTATCACGATATATTCGTAATCTAACAAGTAACGCTCATCTTCTTTATAAATTACAAAGTATCAAGAAGTACGCCGAATATAGCATTCACAAATTTAAGTAATCATCAGAACTAATTGAAGATATTTCATTGTTTACAACAACAATTTTCGCGCTATTATTAAAAAAACACAGTAGAAACATCAATTGCAATGATTCAACGAAGCCATATCAAATGAATAATTGCAAATAAACGTTACGGAAGGCATTATTTAAAGAGCCCATATACACGAGCGTGACAATACGTTCCGTTAATTGATTAAAATAATACTGATTACGGTAAAAAAAAATCGTACTAATTGTCTTACGTACGTGTATATTGGCTCTCTAGCTTCTACTTATTCTAAGTACTTAGAACTAAAAGAAAATAAAAATTGAAACGATAAATACCATTGAACTCACCGCAGACCACGCGGTCGAAGGGACTCATCCAATCTGGAAATGGAAAATCTATTATCAATCGTAATGAATGTTCTTATTCAGATAATAAAACATGCAAAATTAATAAAAAATAACGATATCATTGATCTTTGTATGCATAAATAAGGAAAATCACATCAACAGTTTAAAAGTAATTTTAAATTGCATGCTAAATTGTAAGTAAAACATAAAATGATTACAAGAAACATTAGGTAACCAATAAAAATGCACAAATTCATTTGGTTTAAATAAATCGCTTTAACGAGAAGGCTTATGATTGATCATTATTGTTCCTCACTTCTGCAAAAAAATTTCAGATGAAAATTTTTATCTCAAATATTTTTTACATTTTATTTTTATATAAAAATGAATTATATATTTTAACAAAGCACGCGTGACATCAACAATATTCACATATAAACATTTTCTTTAAATACCTAAGAAACGTTTTTTTTTTTGCTTTAAAATATATTTTCCATATTGTACCTACTCGTTTACTTTTTTAATATCAATTGCAATTTTTTTTGCTTCAAATAATGTTATCACCTCTATTTCATGCACAATACTTTACAATACATTTAAATGTTTTGTATTTATTATTTATTTTATTTGTTTCGTGGATTTTAAAAGTAGGTGGTCGTGCAAAATTGTAACGGTTGATAAGATATTAATTCAACGCGCTATTAAAATAAAGGCTTAAAATAACACTTATAAATATGGCATATTTATATTTATTTTGTAGCCAAGATTTATTATCTTTAAACAAAATTCTATATAATATGTTATATGCTAAATATTTATTGAAATTCATTCATTAAAAAAATATTTAAAATATACCCACATCGGTAAAAAACCACATATGTAATGCCTATGATTACAATGTGGGAGTAGGTAGGTACACACGCAGTGCATACGTTATGCTAAAAAAAAGTCAAGTTCAAACAAGTGACTGATAAGTGGTATCAATGAAAATATATGCACAATATTATCTGGACTTTTAAAGTACTTGTATCACCAATTAAAGTTCACTTCGGTTTTTAGTACCTTTAAATTTACTGAATCGTGTCAATCGGAAACATAAAATGCATTGATCGAATAATCTTTAATGGCTTCAAGCTCAATTATTTGATACATCGTAATGGCAAAACAAAATTAAAATTACCACACAAGTTTTTGTAATAGGTGCTCAAACTAGTAGTAAAAATGAAAGTTTTTTCGTATCTGAAAATAAAATAATACCTACCGATGAAATGTAGATAAAATCAAAAACAAATTGTACGGTTGTTTTATGAAAAAGTTTTCAATACATTGGTAGGTAAATTTATAGGTATAAATATATAAATTATATATATAAATTTACCTTTACCTAATTATTATATTTAGTATATTTTATATTTTTACGATTATCATGCACGTAGACAAAAAATATATGACAAAATAAACTGTAATTGCAAATGAAATATTAAAATAACTATTATATAAAATATAATAAGAAAATATAAAGCGTACCGAAAATATATTTTATAACTTTTTTATATCATATTGTTTGATAATTGCATTACAATTGCAGTACATTATAATCTGTAGCAAAACAGTACTAAGTTTAACAGTATTAATAATATTATTAATAAAAATATATATTGTATATACCCATAAATATATATTGCAAGCAAACTTTTTAACAGTACAGTAAAATAACTCTAGGTTACTATATTATATATAGTACAGTATTAATTATTTCATTAATTCATTTCCATGATAATGATATCATTAAATTATGTTATATTAAGACATAAAATATAAATTGGACTTTCTATTATGTGTTTTATCAATATCAATAATATTGAATTTTAATTTTACCCACTTTTTAAAGAGACTTTTCATTAAAACCTTATTGAAAATGTAAATTTAATTAATTTTAGGTATATTTAATAGTTATAATATTATAAAAATTAATTTAATTTACCATTAGTAATTAGCAACGTGCTACAAATAGCAATCAATAGCATTAAGAGCCGTCGGTATAATATAAGCGGGTGTATCGCGTCCTCTGATTGGCCAGCAGCGTCGGCCATGTTTGTGGCGCATGCGCTGTGATCACCCGCACACATGTGACCGGCTCATCTCTAACGATATATCACGGTTGGGATATATCGTGCACGATTTAACTCAAATTTTTATATTTAATTAAAGAAATTCGTTTGATATATGTTTAGAAAAACAAGTTTAATTTCTATTTGGATATTATAAATATCTTTCTTTAAACGACATGTATTGCTTTTGAATTAAATCATGGAAGAATTTTTTGTTGGATTTTTTTAAGTTCGCACTGTGTTTTTCTTTAAATAATTTTATATTAGTTTAAAATTTGAAAACTATACCTACATACATAGTTTATAATTTTAATTTTTAAAAGTGATGTGTTATAAAATGTTCTTAATTTATAAATATACCAGTCTTAACTATAAGTTCTAGTTGTAACAATATATTATGGTCTAATTATTTTTAACTTAGGTAAATAAGGAGCGAAAGTTTTTTTATTAAATTAAATATTGCGCTAGATATACGTCAAATATAAATAAAATAATAAATTAGAAGAAATTTTATTAAATAATAAAAAAAATATTACAAAGACAAAATAATAAGGATGTTTTAATAAATTAGAAGAAAGTTTTAAAATAATAAAAAATATTACAAATAAAAATAATAAAGATGTTTTAATAAATTATATTCATTGTTAAATAGATGCGAAATGTTGAGTATTATTGTAAATAAACGTCGTAGCGGTGACATTTATTCTTTGGCCATTTTAATTTTGTAAGCTCACAATGTCGCCAGCTACTGATATATTTTTATATTGCTCCGGTAATTCTCATAATCTAGCATTGCTCACAAATCACCAAAATGAACGCGTTTAAAACAAGAACAAGTCGATTATAGGCTATTTCGTATAATTTTTGTGAGCTACGAGCCGTTACTTTGGCAGGTCGGCTTTGGTTATGGTGTCTTTTATAATTTTACGTTATTGATAACCGTCATGTGTTAAGAAGGCCACGCTCTACAAGTCCAATGGCCAATCTTTATGATTCACAAGTATGTTTAACTCTACTTCAAAGCTTTTGACGAAGTAATATACGTGCATATGTTTACTTTGATTTTCCGATTTTTAATTAAATAAATTTAATGTTTGTTTATTATATATATTTAAACACGCAAGGGTATCTTGAAGATTTTTTTATTTACCTAAAATTATACTAAATTATACAATTATTTTATTATTATTATTATTATTATTATATATTTAGTAGTACTATAAAAATATTGATTATTATGTATTTGAAAATTAGTAAAGACAGTTATAAAACTGCGTATATAATTAATTGTGCCATTGTATTCAAAACGTACAGGCAGTTTGGCTGTAATAGCTCGTCGTTTTTGAGTACAAAGTGGACCTCACATGTCATTGTAAAGTGTGGACGCGCGGTCTAGCGTCTATTGATGACCTAGGTTAGTATTGTTTAGGTGATTATACAGTTTTTTGAAATTTTATTCATTATTAGATTATAATATTATATTAATATATTATTTATTACCATCAATAAACAAATATTTTGTGCTAAGAATATTTTATATAGGTAATATCTAGCAGATAATCTTATTAATTGGAAGTTCAATTAGGAGACCTCAACAATGTATAAAGATTAAGGAAAAGTGAGAGACAGAGACAGAGAAAGCTTATTACATAAGAAAGTATCCATAAAATTAATAAAAATATTATACTGATAATTAATTATGATCCATTAAAATTAATAGTAGATAGTTTATATAATTTATTTATTATTATTGTAATAAATTTATATTTTTGATAAATAAAGTGTTTATTGTTTTTATTTGCTATCATTTTAATTGTGCTTTTACTTTAGTATTAAAATTTTATAGTTACCTAAATCGTATACATTAACGTAGGTTTTTATTTTCACTTTATATAATAATAGATAAATATTATCATATTTATTTGCTAATTAATATTATAATAATAAAATTCTTGACTAGATTTATAATTTTAAGTTAGAAGAAAATGATGTTTATTTTCTTTCGCCGACGCTAGTCACGATGCGTTTTTTTTATTATTATCGTCTTTTAATGTCTTATGACAAGTAATTATTGTAATTCAACTAAATCTATTGTAAATGACGATTTAAATTTAAGAATATAACATGCTTAAAAGTTTATTCATTTTAAGCTAATACAAATCCCTTTGTAGTATGAAGAACTGTTAAACAAAAGTTTTTATTGTTGAAAAGCTATAAAAATTTACTTATATAGCCATTAAAGTTAAATAAAGTAATTGTTAATAGTTTTCTTATTGGATTCTTGATCATAGAAGTGATTCTCGTTATAATAAATGCTTAAATCTTGTTTTGATTAAATATAATGTTTATAATATATACCCCCCACGTAATGTTTTATAGGTTATAGGAAATGAATTTTATATTACAGCACACACACACATACATTACATAAATGAAACCTTAAAATAATATTTTATAATGCAACATACGTAAAAGCTCTACCTATAGAAGAATTTCTAACTTTTTTGATAAATACATAAAAATAAAAATAAATAGAAACTGATAAAATGTAATGAATCAGAATATACCCACTACTTATATTAAGTAAATCATTTCTATCAAATTGTGCTTCATTAGTAATAAATGCATATTTTTCTCTTTCAGAATAGAATCCAAAAGCCAAACTAAAAGTCAAATTCATGCAGCGAAAGAGTGAAAGTATTACCGGTGATGGACATCCAAGGGTAGCGCGGTATATCGGGCAGTGGTTGAGCTGATGGCTGTGAGCAGGCGGCCCCCATGGCATCCACAGTGGCAGCCGAAGCAGCTGACGCAGCAGACGCTGCAGCCTGGTGGTAGAATTGGGCCGCAGCCGCCATGCTGGCCGATGCTGCTGACACCGCGGCTCCGCCATTGTGTTGCCCCAGTGCGTAGTTGACCATCGGGTCACCTCCAACAGCAGTCGGGTAACGGCAGCTCTTGTCGTCCGCAGATAGCCCACTGCCCGCAGGGAATGGCACCGACCCACCGAACTGCTGGTGATGTGACACGTAGGGGTACATCCTGGCCGGTGCGCCTGGTGAAGCCGAAGATGACGAGGAGGAGCGCTGCGGGCTCCCAGCGCCCGGAGAGCCAGCGCCCAGTGCTGCAGCGCCCAGACCTCCAGAAAGCGAGGACGACAACGACGTCGATAGCGACGACGACAGCGATGATGACAGCCCGGCTTCGATTGGGGAAGCCCCGGCGCCAGCGAACAAACTCTGGTGGTGAAACTGCTGGTGGTACTTGGGGAGCATGCTATCGATGATGAACTTGGAACTCATCGCTCGGCGGCGACGCGGCGCGCGACGGTCGCCTCGCGGAGATGCGTTTATCGCCGACGGTTCGGATCGATCCTCGCGCGTGCACCTCTACTATGGCCGCGGATCGTTTATGACCCGCGTATGAGGCTCTACGACTCTGAATTCCCGTCGTGGCGAGCGTTACCGCCGCCGCGGACGCGCGCGAGACGGCAAAACAAGGCACGCGCGAGCGAGCGAGACGCCGGACTACGAAGGCGGACGCGCCGGTTCCATCGCTGTCTCATTAATTCCTACCTGTGTATCCTACATTAGACAGAGATAAAAGCTATTCGCTAACAAGCTCCCAGCCGGCCATTGTTCGCGATGGCGCCGAGCCCCGCGCGCCCCGCTTACCTCGATTCTACGCCAATAGTGATCCGCTGCAGAACATTCACCGCCAATCACAAACCATTCCGGCACTTCTAGCTGTCAAAATAAACAGTTTTAAGCGATAAAGCACCAAGAATTTTATATACTTTCGAATTTGATTTTGTATTTACATTATTTGTAAGTAAAAAAATATACAAAACTCTATGAACTCTAAATATTTAAAATCAATGAAATGTTATATCAATCACTATCTGGATTCCAAATAAAGTT
This sequence comes from Dione juno, assembly GCA_037127375.1. Lineage (NCBI taxonomy): Eukaryota > Metazoa > Arthropoda > Insecta > Lepidoptera > Nymphalidae > Dione > Dione juno. Next base: position 2,631,665 of record JAXRJS010000020.1, on the reverse strand, counting down.
TTATAACAATAGTATAAATATTTAAAATTACTTTTATTTATTTATTATCATCTAATAAATTCTGAAAAAAAATTTTTATGTGAAAGTCATTAAAGATTATAAAAAAATTATAAAATATAAAAAAAATAAGTCTTAGTTATTGAAATATATTATAATATTATTGGTTCACTGACTGAGTTCTAAATATGAGACAAATTTACTTACTTCTTATTAAGGTATGTGTTAATCAATAGGACGCACTTCAGATATGTGAAAACGTATTATTCCATACAAGTTTTCGTTATTTTTTTATATATACTCTGTTATTTGTTAATAAAATAAATTATTTCCAAATAAAAATGTTATAAATATAACTTATTCTTTAGTCTAAAATCTTATAGGAAATCAAATAGCAGTAATTCACCAGTAAATTCCAATAAGAATTGCACTAAGCTGCTTTACGCCGGCCACGTGGTCGAACTGGATCATTTGTCCTTTTTCAACGGTTCTCTTACTCTGTCGCACATTTCATTCATTCTTTTAAATCGTAACCGCATCCAGCACGTGTAGAATAACAAACTTAACGACTATTAAAATAAAATCGTTTATTGTATGTGACGTTTATTTATTTAGTACTATTTAGATCGTCTGGTAGAGTTTAGTGCATGGTTTTTATAGGCTTAACTTGCCTTTTCAGCTTTATCAGGCCGGTGGTACGGCGGTGTGGCAGTAGAACATTGCATAAGTATAGGTTTTATGTTGTTATTGTGATGTTTATGCCGTAAACGTATATAGAGCTTGATATGGCCAGTTTAGGTCATTTATTTTACGATTGGGCCATTTTTTATTGGTCTGTAATTGATTTTTTTGTTGCAGCGTAAAATATTATATATGACAATTTTAAGTTCAATAATAATAGGTTATGTATAATTATAGATATGTTATTAAGGAACCGTAATCAAACCTTTGCAATTTTCTGTGTAGGCACAGAATTAAGAGCCATGTATTTCTTAAGCTACTTTAATTGCTCCAGCGCATTTTAATGCGAAGCTTTTTTTAATAGAAAACTTTGAATTTAAACATATATGATTTAAAACCACAACTTAATATACTACCAACAGTGACATATTCAAAGGATTTATTATACCCTGAAGAAATAAAATTAAGATTATTAATTAAAATATTAATAATGTCATATATACAAAATATCTACAATACAGATGAAAAATAAAATATATTTTTCATCAAGTCAATATAGTGTTATAAATAATAAAAACGGCTATTCTTTGATATACTAATAAATAAGATTCTTATATGAGCTTTGGTCCAATGTACTAGTTAACGTAAAACGATAAAACGTTTAGATCACATTATTAAATTAAACTTAGTACTTTCACAGAACCATACAATAATTATATTATTTAGCGGCGTTGAGTTCCGCCACTCACACACGCAATGCCTCGAAAGGCGGAAATCGGGGAACAGAGGGTCTTAACACTAGGTTCCTCGAGCCTACGGTTCCCTCTGCCTACCCGTATGTGCGTGAAGCTAAATTACAGCTAAGCATTTTTTTTTTGTTATTCCTATTAGGTATTTTTTCTAGCTACTAATTAATTAACTTATCTTAATTCTAATTTAGCTGAAATATATATATATATTTTTTAATTTTTTAAGGAACTGGATTTCAAATTTTAATGTAAATATATTGAAGATTGGTTAAAAATTGACTTTAATCCAAATAATGTAAGTAGGCTTAATTTAAAAGTTCTATTAAAGCTGACAATAACAGTAGGTACCGTTAGAAAGAAAGTGCATAATATCCAAAATATTCAAAATATCCACTTGCAAATTTTCCTTTGTACAAATATTGGATATACACATCATAGCGTATTAACATGGAGACATAAAAGTGCCAATGTTGATACCAGTGAAAAGTGCAAAGAAGCGTGCTTGCAACTAGAAATATCTAAACTGTGCGTATCGGTTTAGAGATGTTTAGAATCAAAAAGGAATTACTTATTTATAGGTACATTAAAATAGTTATTCTGTTATAAAATAAGTTGTAGTAATTTGTCATGGCAAGGTGTAATTTATTGTTTATTAAGTTTATTATTATTAAGTGAAAGATATTTCTATAAATAATCATGAATAAAATACATTATAAAAACAAATAGCACGTTTATTGATATAAAAAATGTACCTATACAAACATGATGTAATCATAATAAAATAGTTGCATGTTCATTTTCAGTAATAAAATTAGTTAGCATATATTTAATATATTTGTTGGTATTAAATAACTTTAACATTTAATTACCTAAGTTTATGCTCTGAACAAATGTTTATTTAACGATTTGAGTATTAGAATTTATGAATATTTAGTTTTCTAACTAGAATTAGCACATACTATATTTAGAATATTTTAACAAATTAATATTATTTATTATTCTAAAATATTTATTATTCTAAAAAATACTTATTTATTATTCTAAAAAATATTATTTATTATTCTAATAGAAAGTTATCTCAGTTGAAATATATTTCTATTAGAATAATAAGAAATATAATATAATATATAAATAGAATAAGAACAATAATAAATAATATTTTTTTTAGATGTTTATTGAATTTCATCTTATAAAATGATATTCACTTACATCTTTGCTATCTCTATATTTACATTGGCTTTAGATAACAGCTCTCAGCAATTTACACGAGCTATAAAATCGAAATTGTGTTTTATTATGTACTGAAGTTGTAAAATTTTAAATGCTAATAAATAATTGACTAAAGATATAGTGTGTAAAATTTCGTTCAATGTAAAGAAATGCCGACAGGCAATGATGGTCTGTTTTATAGAGGATCGATGTATAGGAACCATCACATAGCCGCTAAACCCCAGGTGGGAGGAGCGAATGTCCATCGTAAAAGTGCTCAACTCTTCAGAAAATTTACAACTCCGTTCTGCGAGATTTAACAGCCAGTTTATAGAACCAAGCTTTTAAATTCGACATTAACTTGTTTTGTCACTTACATCAACGCTCATCAAAGTGATAAACGACGTATGTAAGTGATTATGTGATCTTTATGTCGATTTTATTCGTATTTAAATGCTGGAAATTGTTTTCATAGAACACTGATTTTTTTCTACTAGATTAGGTTAAATGTATTACATTTTATAACATAAAACGGTCAGGCGTATTTCTTATATACCTTATTAGCATAGATACTATTATGCCTATACAGTAGTTGATAATAATAACATATTATTACATAATATTTACATATTACTTTATTTATTAATTGTTTTGAGTTTGATAAAGTTTGAATAAAAATTAATTTAATAAAATACACGTGTACCTTTGAGAAGAGTTGCTAAACTTATTACATTATGTGGCTTACTTTTTTTCCGTATTGTTACACCAACATCAACTGTTATGCCACCTGAAACAAAAAAAGATATATATATATATAATATCTAAATATAATAAGTTTATATACAAGATAGTATGTACCTGGTTTTTTTATAAAAAAAATATTTGTCTTTACTTTTTAAAGACATAATATTACAATTTTTTTGAAGTTAATAGAAAAGTCAAAGGCTATATAGGTATAATTCATTATAAATAAAAAAGGTGTACCTATCTGAGTTTGCAAGCTTAACTAGGTAAGCAACAATATTTATTAAGCTATTCCTGTCGTATACAGCGGGAGTAAGTAGGAAATTTTAATTTCACGTCTAGAGGCGGCCGGGGGCGCGGAAATTTGTGTGGCATAATAAGTGAGATTGTTGCGAAATTTGCTACAAGAAAAAGAAGGAGGGCTCACACCGCACCACGTGGTAAGGACTATGAGGGATCAGATTTTTTATATCTTATTTTGTGTTGGTATAAATTCAATTACAAATTAAGCTACAAATATTTTTTCTTTGAATAATTTCCATGATTCAGTTCCTTTGTTTTTTTTATTTGCCGATTACCTACAGGTTTTTGTAAATTACTTGACTGTACTTCAATGCGGGTTTTGTCTACTTTGAACACTCTTAACCGATAGAAAAATAATGTTTATTGTATATATGGGTGGGTACAATACATACACAAACATTTGTACGAGTATTTATAACATTAATGATAAACGAAGTAAGTTGATAACATAAATTTTCTTTAAAAGTATTTAACTTTATACCTAAAACAAAGAGAATCTTACAATAGATATAAAGTAGTCAGGTAAAGACAAAGTACAGCACATAAGTAGTTTCTCTTTGTGAGATCTTTAGTCATAATTACCCTTTCTTTAAGTCTTTTTTATAAGAAAATATCTTATTATTTTAATAATTAACTGAATTTTGAAATATTATTACATATAATATATTCAGTATATAACGTAACCAAATCATAAATCCGCTACATTTTTACTAAATTAAATAGTAAGTGAAACTTATAATTATGGCCTATAAAGTAAATTACGTTACGTTTTACTTTTATAATATAATATTTAATATAATAGGAATATCCGCCCTACACTATCACTTCGTAACGGGCGCACGTGTAAGTGGCAGCTTCAATATTTATGTGCAATTTTTCCAACGCCCTCCCCTCGCCCCTTGATAAAGGATGCAGCGATCTTCCCTCCAACAAAATTACGCATACACGACGCTGGTTACTCTGCAGAACAATTAATAGATATACAAAAAATATTCAAGATTAACAAAAAATATATTAAACAAAAAAAAATATATATGAAGTAAATTTCATATATATTTTTTTTTTAATATTTTTTATCCACTAAATAGAATCAAAAATTATATTGCAGATGTTATCATTTCATTAAATGACTATCAAGTCCATGAACATCATGTGAACTAAGCACTTGCATGCATTAAACCAACGATATTATTCAATAAGAAGCCACCGAGTGTGAAGAGTGACCTCGTAAAATAATTCAAAGGCGGTAAGCAATACAATAACTATCATTTCTCAATCCACATAGAGTCTGGTATTGTAATATTATTCAAATAAAAACAATTTCAATTTGTTCCCAAATTGAAACAGAGAGCAGGCGGCGTGTTATTACATTTGGGCGTAGGTTAGCTCCGGTAGAGCGTGTAAAGTGCCGATAGAGCCTTCCCTCTCGGCCTTCTCATTGCCTATAACACTAGCTTCGAGCTTTCCTCAAAAGCCTCCAAGAATGTTCCAAATTTAGCGACTTTTCGCTTTCAATACTTTTACGAGATATTTAAAAGATAGACACGGCTAAATAAATCTTTATGCCTGTATTTTTCTCTTATTGGATATAGTAAATTTTTATGCACCTATTGGTATTATAAAAATGTTTTCGTTTTATTTATTATTTACATATGAAGTAATGAAAGTAATACCATAAAGATAATTTTAAATTAACAAACAACATTTTATCTAAGAAAAAAACATGGTCTCAATTTTGCTAGAATTCAGTAAAAAATATGGCTTACTATAGATGTGAACGTAACGGCTTGTCGGTCCATTCTTTACAATAGAGCAGTTGTGTGAGACACGACTATCAAGACGGTATTTCTCATTTGACGATAAATATCATATGTGTATTTTTTATTTAGGTTATGAACATATAATAACAAAATCGATTTTTGTTTACTCTATAAATAGAAAGTATATATTGAAATTAAATTATTAAGTCACGATTGTGGCCGTCGTGGCAGCATCTGACTATAAATGTGACGGTTGTGGGTTTTATTCCTACTTGGGGAGAATGAATTATTTCATTTCCTCGCTTTGGTAAAAAGACAAATTAGACAGAAAGTGGGGAACGGAGGGAACACTAGGATCCCTCTATCTACCCAGCATCTTTCTATTTATTTATAAGTAAAATGCTGAAATTATAGAAACTACGATAAAGGGCGGAATATCTGCTATGCTATGCGCATTCAAATCAGTGCACCGTTTTAAGTCTCAACATATATTTTTCTAGACGCCGTCGTGGCGCAGTTAGATTGTTAGTATATTTTTGTTTCTCTATTCTAGTCGGACAATTTCCAACATTGGTATCCTTCAATCGTCGAAAGTGGAGAACAGAGTGATTTGTAACTACTTTTCCAGCCAATTTCAAATTAACAAATAGTAGTGTCGGTAAGCGTGACAATTTGTTCATATGTAATATAAAAAGTAATAAGTATAATATAATATTATTCTATATCTCTCACTTCTTGACTGAATCTCCGTTTGCTACTTTCGGCACAACTAAACATTATGCTGAGTGGCGGAACTTAGCTTTGTCAGTAGAGAAATGAGTATAATTAATTTACATGTGTGTCAATCGAAGCCACGACCGTGATGCTTATTTTCAGTCTCAGACGATGTCCCAATCATTTCAACAAGAACGATCATATGGAATTACCTAGTCGAAAAACGAAGTTTAAACACTAGAACTAGAATACTATATGTATTTTCGAAATATTTCAACGTTTTATATCTAAAATTAAATCATTCCTAACAAAGATCACTAAAACAATTTCACCTACTAAAAGAAGATAGCCAGAATGCTGAATGTAAACATAACTGTAAAAATAGAATATCTCCGTAAGTTTTTGCCACAAGCGTATTTGTGACGTGATTTACTACTAGATAAACCACTATTTTTGACTTAGTAGGGGGTAATGTTTACTTTTTCAGTAAATCCATTCCTTCTAAAGTAATTTAGAGATGAGGAATTTTGATTTTTAATACAGATATGGTGCAGTTAATAGTTGCCTGTCTGCTTAAAAGTCAATATACATATAAATTGAAATCCTATTCAAATTCAAATTCAACTAATTTTATTCAAAGTAAAATTACATGATTCATTTTTTGAACGTTACCACCACGTCAAAAACATTACCACCGCTTCACTAAAATTAATGCCTCAATATTTGGAGTAGTATATCTACATTTAAAATATTTATGAAATTTATAATGAATATTTATAAACATTTTCGATGTTCTTAGAAAACAAACCGTGGTGGGCAAGTCTTAACACGTAGTATTTCTTCACGTATATTTGAACGAAAAATTGTGAACAAAGAAATTTTCCCCGGATTCTTGTTATACGCCCACGTAAGAAATATGAGAACTAAGCTAACAACACAAAATATTTAATAAATGTATTTTATTTACCAGTGTGGCTCAGTGGCTCAGATTTAAGATATACAAAGATTAAATAGACAAAATTATAAAAATTCCAGGTCTGTGTTTAGTCTCTTGTTTAAATTACATAATATTTTACTTTTATTTTTTTTATGTTATAGTGCCATCTATGATTTTGTGGCGTAACTAGCTTAAACATGAAGCGGATCTGGTCACCAAATTTTGTTTCATTTTAAACCGGCATATAAATATGCATCTTATTTAAAAAATATATTTTCATAGTAAAATTTAATTAAATCAAAATAAACAATTATAATTTTAATACGTAAATCGAATTACAAAAAACATACAAAATAGTCACTAGCGCCATCTTCTAGAGGGTTGATAAACTTGCTATCAATGCATGCTGCAGAATGCAAATTGTATTGCCACCGTTTCTAAAATATTGATTAAAACCTCCTTGTTACTTAATTTATTATTTTTATAATTTGTCCATTTAACATTAGTTCTCTTAAAGGTCCACATCAGATGTTCCAAAATACACTTTTTTGTAATATAATTTGAAGTGATCAGAACGCTAAACAAGTTCTGCTTACGAGCCATTTCGTTATTATCAATTATACCCTATCTTAAAATCAAGTGCAATAGCTATACAAAAAAAAATTCTTTCAAAACTATTCAGTAGTTTCGACGATAAGCCCATGATCCCACAGATCATTTGGTTGTTATTATTTAATTATATGCTATATTAAACTATATTCTATAATAATGATTTATGTGGTATAAATTAACAATATGTATGTATTTAATAAAATAAGTATCGAACCGTCTAAATATGGATCGAAAAACTACCTAACAAGATAAAGTGAGAATATCGATTTGTTATGAAGCTTAAGAATATAATGCTTTATGCTTTTTAGCTAATTTGTCTGGCTGTCAAGTTCATTTCATTTCCTCCAAATAGAACAAAAATGTACATTTCTTCCAGTGGACATCGAACCCACCATCGAATCATCTCTTTTACGGTTAAACGCTATTCCACTGGACTATGATGGTATTGCTAATATCATATTTGGAGGAAATGAAATGAACTTGACAGCCAGACAAATCAGCTAGGCTTCATTAAGACTCGCCACTCAAAACGCAACGATACCTCAAATTTGGGTAGAAAGCGGAGAACGGAGACACTAGGTTGTCTCTGCCAAATGCAAAACACAAAGATAAAAAAAATATGTAACAATAGTAAATTTGCAAATGTTGGAACCGGGAACGAGCGTTTCACTTCAATATGGTATATAGGTAAGGTGCCTACATGTAAGAGATAAATACGTAAATACGTACATATGTACCACCTATCAATAGTTTAGTTAGATGTATTATAGTTTGCTTGTTTGTTATTGTAGTTGGTATACCTATTGCCTATCTACCGACTACCTGTAGAGGTCATTGGGGTGCAAATCAAATTACGTCAAATAGATTAATAATTATAATAAAGTATAATAAAGTAATACTTAATTAAATTGTTTTCAATAAAACGACTAAGCATTGTAGGTGTTTTAAAAAACGTCGTTTCACGAGAATTTATATAGTTTTCATTTAAATGCAAATGTATTGCCTTAACATACCTGCCTTTAGTTTCATATACAACCAATCAAAGGAGCTATTTAATATTTACTGTGTTTGTTTTTGTTACTTCAAAATGTTTAGGATAATATGCGACTCAACAATAAGGTATCGATAATTTTTAGAAATAAATATAGTAAATTTAAGTCCATTTTGATATTTGTTAAGTAAGATAGCTAAGATTTTTAGTAATGTACAAGAATCAGCAATAAATATATATGTACATAAAGCTTAAACAATATTGCGGCAAATTCAAATTACTTATTAGTGTTCAATAATGAATTGAATTATTATATGCATTTTATATGGTCCATAAACCAAACATTATCATTATATTTAATAGCTTCTTTATTATAATAATTAAAATTTTGCGTGGAACTATAATCATAAAAGTCAAATTCAATTTATGTGAAATTAATATTTGTCACAAGGAAATCTTCATATAATAGGTATGTTATACCTACTATTAACTGATTTCTTGGAGCTGTCGCTAATAAATGACTTAAAAAGACGTATGTAACATAAAAAAACATATAAGACACCATACATGACGAGGTAGGTATACTTTAACAAATTATTTCTTGCTTAATTAGAGGTCATTACTTATATGTAAAACGCAGTTATGTAGCATAAACCGTACTAGCCGTGAGTTGTAGTAATAAATTTAATATATTCCTATCGTCCGTTTTATCAACAGTTTTGTATAATACAAAAATGCTATCAAGATTTCAATTACACGGCCGTTTCACATCGGCCCGCGTGCTACGCGAACATTATAGAGGCTAGGTGTCGTATCGCGTTCCGCACACGTCGCATTGTCTAAATAATGAATCCATTCGCACGTTCTCCACTGATTTACAGCCCCGCACAGAACCGCTATAAGACTCCATAATCACACCTACCGCAGCCACTTTATTTTTGGACCTTTACATTTTTTTCACACGCGACGATTTAGAATTTTTATCACGTAAATTTTCCGCCTGCAAGGGAAACCCCTATTGTCATTCGGTACGTACCGCCCGTTTCCTCGCTAACACGTGTTTGATGATGTTTATATACTTTCGTATATAGTGTAGTTATTTGAGTCACGCAATATCGTTTCGGCGAGTTTTAAAATTTCGTTCGTTGCTGTTATAATGTTTTTGGTCTACGGTGACTCATCCAACACTAATTTATAGGAGACTGACACACAAGAACAATTTATACCTAAGGTGATGCGAAACATTAAAATTTTCTCACATTAAATGATAAACTCGCGTAGTTACAAATTGTTTATTTTTTTTTTACTTAATTATTACATATTTTAATAAGGTTTAGACTTTATATCAATTAAAAGAAGTTGTTAAATAATAAAATTTTGTAAATGCATTAAATTAAATACTAATGTAGGTATATCTAGCAGTTAATTTTATTTTACACACTTATTATCTTAGAAGTAGCTACTAAAATAAAAATATCATTAAGTCAAAACGCCACAATCTTGTGGAGTTTATGTTTTGGTAATTTCAGTGTGCGTAATTTCTTAAATATTATAAAATATATAAAAAACAAGAGTAAGTACAGCGTTTTAGAGCTCACCATATATTTTACAGCAAAAATATAAACTTTACTTTAATTTTGAAATTTTTTTTATTTCTAAGAACCTGCTTGTGGTGTTGGCGGAACTCAACGTCGCAGTATATCTTGCCATAGTGGCGGAATTTAAAATAATTGTTATTTCTGAGTGGACATCCAACTCGCAACCATAGTTGCTGGCAGTATAATAGCTTATAGGCTTATAATCAGACTCTGTTATACTGCCAGCAACGCCTCTAATAGATGCATGTTTGTTCAAGTTCATCCGTCACGCATGATTTTAACCATTTGCGCAACGTAGAAAGCTAGAAAGCTCTCAAGCGCTCCCGTTGTTGCAAAAATTTTTACTGTTACTTCACTCCTATTAGTCAAATCATTATGTAATATAGCCTACCCCTTTCCTCAATGTAACCAGTAGGTCCTAAGAATAATGCGCTTTATTATATCAGTATAAATTATAAGCATGCGCTTCGCCAGCCGCGCCCGCCGCACTCTATCACACGGGACTCGTACGACCTACGACGAGACGATCACTCTATCTCCATATTTTAAAACTATAATAATGTCAAAATATCAACTTTATTGATATATTGTGTAAATAAAATTAATCTATATATAATCATACAACGATTAATTGGATAAAAAATAGTACTATAATAAAAATAATATTATTGTTTAAAATATTTATGTAAATATTTCTTTATATTTTGTATTTTTCTTAAATTTAAAGATGTTAAATTATTCCATTATATATGATTTTTGCATACTTTAACCGTTTACGCAGCGTACGCACGCAAGCTCTCTAATTCTCCAATTTTTTATTAGTTCTCCAATCCTAAAGGCAATCGCGAGATATAATATAATAACCGTCATCGATAGATGGACATCGGACACAAAACGAAAATTTCAAGTTCAACCAGAGACTAACGTAGTTCCGGATGCTAACGTTCAACCAAACAACTCTTAAGCTTTATAATATTCGTAGGTATAGATCTACAAACAAATAAATTCTTGCACGACAAAATATTAAAACAATACAAATAAAAACATAAGATGAACACGATCTGATATTTGTTGTTTAAATTATATGTAAAATTAGCTAGTGGGTAAGTCTTTAAGTAACGAGGTTAGAAGATCCAGTGTGACACATTAGATCATATTCCTGATTTGGCAAGGATCTATTGTCCCTTGCATTTACTTATATTATAAAGAAAAGAAACAAGAATGAGAATAAAAACAAGTCCTGGATAGTATGAGAAAATCTTGGAAAGATAAGTACTATACTTCTATCTAACTTAAGATCCCAAAACCTTTGTTTTATTCTTACTGAACGAACAACAAATTACCGCTGTGGGCGTGCATGTACTTACACCTGTGCATCTGGCCAAAATCAGAATAAGGATAAGGAGGTTACTCATTGTGTATGTGAATGTGGCCTGGACGAAGGTTTCACTCCAAAACTCTTCCGTCCAATTTGTGTTGAATATCCTTGAAGTATTTTTTATGTAAATATATTAAATATACTAAGATCAAACTATACGCTTACACCTATATGAAATAGCATCTAGTACTAATCTACAATTTTGTGTATATAATATAAATATCTAATTGTTTTCTTGAAGGTTGTATTCTAACTTGATTTCACTTCACTTTTAAAATGTGTTCTCTTTCTGTGTAGCTTTAATCTCCTTTTACCGTACAATCTTCTTCTTGTGTTTTGGTCTCGAGATATTGGTGAACTGATTTATTCAGCTGGAATACTTGGAACGTCATGATCAAAGAACTGGATAGAACTGAGATCCTACCCGAGATAACCACCTAGTCGCCTGAGGATCCCTTTATGTTTGACGAGAAAGAAACTCTTAATCGTCTATTTTTAGACTTTCAAAGTATTTTTATGTTTTTTTTATGAGAAAAATTATTCGGTACTTAATTGTTATAGGGTGTTATATTCAAATTTAAATTGTGACTAATTTATATTATTTTCTTATATAATAATATTATGATTCAACATTTTAGCGCTATGAAATATAAAAACTAACATAATTCAAATTTATTAAAGATAAACTCGTGAGTGGCAATAAAATTAAATATAAAAACTATTAACTACCTACATGAGGTGTTACATTGATGTGCCATTATAAATAATATTTTTGATTAATAGATTTATACAAATGATAACAATCATTATGTATTTATGTATGCAAATGCTTGACAAAAATTTCTAAGCTGTTTATTTCATTGGTTATTCATCAGTTACTTTTTATATGCTCAGTATTACAACAATTTCGTGACCATTAATTGTAATGACTATATCTAGATAAAATATATAAAAACATCATAATAAGCCTTACTAATTTGCATTTTATTGATAATTTACGATTCTTAACATTTGGAAAGATGTAACATTTTCATAAGAGTATTTTTGTGGAATAGAAAAATTATATATAAGAACTTATAAGACTAAAAACTTATATATAAGAACTAAGAAAAATATGCATGCATTTCTAATTTTTTGCAGGCGAATCGGGACATATAGAGCTATATAGGGAAATATAAGAATTCCCTAATAGATATTATTTTAATTTTGACAAAATAGACACATTGAATTGAAAATGTATTATCAGAATATATAAACAAACATTGATGCTATAGCAATATACGGCAAGTAACCGGGTAGGTACTTACCTATATAATCTACAAATTATACCTACATGAATCACCAATATATGTAATTTTGTGTACGTACTTAGTACTGACATACACCTTCTAGAGAAAAAAAAACACGGTAAATGTTGTAGATTTTACAAAGATTATTTTTAATTAAGTTCCAAGTTTGTAAACTCGCTCAGTCTTAATCTTGTGAAATATTATTGAGATGAGCGAATAAGTTTTAAGATAAGTGGATAATGATCACAACATCCTTCAAAATACCATAATGTTTGTAGAATTAATTAAAGGCAAATTAAACTTCTCACGGATTTGGAAAGAAGTAACATAGTTGTATGTAAATAGTTACTTACTGTTTCACATTAATATAAGTACTTTTACGTCGGTTTAACGGTTATCTTGGTATATTTTATATATTAAAAGACATATCTTCATTTTTGAAGCATAAATAGAAGAACTAGTGAGCTCAAGATTCTAGCACTTTGCATATGTCGGGAAAAATATGTTAATATCAATAAATTGAGTAATAAAATGCCTGTTTAATTATTCATGTCATAATCTATTAAAGGGATTCGATATATTATTCAATTATATATATATATATATATATATATATATATATATATATATAATATATATATATATATATATATATATATATATATATATATATATATATATATATATATATATATATATATATATAACCTTTAAAATTGCTTAACAAATATTGCAATATATGTCATTCGTGTTTATTTTCAGTACAGCAGGTTTCGTGTTTTTTTATGCATATAGCAGGGTAGACAGTAGGAAACTAGTGTTAAGACACTTCATCTCCCACACAAAATCCGAGTCATGGTGTATTCAATTTTGCAAAATTCCAAGTGGCGGAACTCTACTAAAAATATAAACATGATGTAGATTTCGTATCAATTTTGTTAAATAAAATATTACTGTAAAGAAAAATGGAGTTGCATAAAAAGGGTATAAAATGAAAAATAAATGAACGTCATTTTGGCCTTGCGAAAATTGTAGTATGAAAGAAAATAAGTCCTTAGGTACCGGAAATATGAGCAATTGAAAATAATGTAGGTGGGTCGAGATATTCAGAGCTGGCAGCAATAAGTATGTCAAGATGCCGGCATTGCAATAAATTAATAAAGATGATGCACAGGACATATGCGTATGTCCTCAAAGTACGTACTTCGTTTATGTTAGATTTATATTATTGAAATTTTATGTGAGATTTATTATTATTTTCTTTATAGGTAGTTCTTGGTAATAGATATTTAGATAGGCGAATTAACTATTGTGATATATGATTGTCAAGAAAACTTAGCTAAGTTTAGCTATTCCAACGATCAGTAATTCATTTCTAACATATAATGTAGTGTTTTTCTTATTGTGACACATTTAGCACTTTGCGTATTCGGCAGACGGAATCTGACCCTCGTTTACAACTTTGCCATTTCAGTTTTGTTTTTTAAGGACATGCTGTGGTTGGCAGCACTCACGCCCAAGTCACTTTTGAAAATTAGTTGGATTGGTTAAAGCGGATAGGTATATGTAAGTATTGGTGTTTTCATTACAAAAATAAATAAATCTCCAATTAAATTCTGACAATAATATTATAACCGTGTAAAACCATAACACGTATTTGAGTGATAAAATATTAAACTAAATTTTTTCACGTTGTTGTCAACTTGAAAAATAATAGTTTAATATGTTTTATCAACCGTTATTCACTTATATTAAGATATGATTAGATAAACTACCATTTACTAATTGTTAGCTTACTGTTACTTGTAGTCGTTTAAATTTCTAAAGTGGTTAACTTTCCAACACTTGCACATAAATGTCAAGTCAAATTATTTCCATAGTTATTTTAACAACCCTGCTTGAAGATTTCACTAATTAAATGCTAAATTAATGGCGGCTCTTAAAGATTATTATCATTATTATAATATGTAGGCACAGTATTTTGCAATATATCGTAAATAAAGTCTCGAGCTTAACTTCAACTTAAAATGTAATAAAAAAATTATAAATATTTATAAATCTAATTATGCTTACCTTGAGAGTTTTTCCTAAATTAACTTAAAGCTGGTCTTTAATTATAACATAAGTAAATCTTTAAGCTACGTCTTCCATATTAGTAGTAACTCATGATTTGCAAATAACGTATTAATTTATGATGATTCGCATTTGTAGGTATAATTATGTACTATTAGTTATACTATATATATATATATATATATATATATATATATATATATATATATATATATATATATATATATATATATATATATATATATATATATATATATATATATATATATATATATATATATATATATATATATATATATATATATATTTTAAGAGATTTATTTAGTTTTTATAATAGGTATACCTATAAAGACGATCATTATAAAAATATTACGAAGAACTACTATTTCGTTTCATATTATTAATATTTTTTTTTATTTAGTTACCAAAAAATCTATATAACTGCAGTACATGGAGTTACGATATTTACTGACGAGCTTTATTTAACATGCGCTACCCCCTTATTGCAGTGGGGTTGGCAGGGGTGGCGCATAGCTGCAAATACTAGTAGGTATTTTGGTTAGATGGGGCTACTGTATTTTGCAATATTGTAGCTAGTTCTGCTTTTGAGGAATAGATGGAGCTTTATTCGTTTTTTTAAAATATGTTTTTGATTTATGATAATTCTATAAATATATAAATAACTAATTAAATTTATGAATATTTCCTAGAGACATATTAAGTAAGTAGATACACTTTTTCGATGTACTTAAAGTTAATCTTTTAGAGTTAATTATATACATTTTCTACTATATCAATATTATAAAATTGAATTTAGTGAATAAAACAAGATAAGTAGATACCAATCGGGATATCAAGTTTTCACAATTCCACATCAAAATAACTTCTCCTCTTGTGCAACCTATTTACTTAATTAAAATATATTCGGCATTATTTTAAGTAAACTAGATTTTTATGTGAGATGGAATTTAAGTGATAAAAATTAATAAATAATCACCTATTAATCCTATGGGTACCTATTATTTAAAATGTTAATATATATGAATATAAATATAATGACTAATGTGGATGTAAAGAAACTTAGCTACGAATATAATGTTAAAATATATTTTGATACTACACTTAAAAATATGTTTAAAATAATATTCTGTTTTACGCTATTACAGCATGATAATTAGAAACGATTACACATATTTGTCAAACGATTTTTTACAATGATTTACACATTTTTCTATTATGCTAAAAACTATTGAAAATAAATTTCTGTACAGGTACAAACACATTACCGTTCTACAAACAATGAACTGCACAATTGTCTCTACGATGATTCCCGTTTGATGTTAAAGGGTTGAAAATGATACGTCTTTGTCGTTCTTTCTCAGTTATATTCTTTGTTTGCGGCCAGTGGTTAATTATTGGTCACAACAAAGATATAGCGGACCCAATATTCTTAGATACATGAAATTCATATGGAAAGGATTATTTTTTCTTAGCTATATTTTCTTACTCTATTCCACACTGTAAATGTTCATTTTCTATATTAAATAAACATAACAACTATTAATGTTTTATTTATATTTTTAAATAATTATTTACAGAATATCTTCAGGCCTAATGTTGTAATTATTTATGAATAAATATGTGATTTTCACACATTTGAGATAAGGCTATTTCATTAGAGAATATTCATATATTTATGTGTAACATTAGATGTATGGCTTAATCAACTCTAGTAAGTTCTACAAACTAGTTCATTTTAAATATTAATTATGTAAATTTTATCGTTTGGTAAAAGATCAAAATCAAATATAAACAAGTCGACGTATACAAAGGTAAAACACAAAAGCAAGAAAATTGCACAAGTAAAAGCCATAAAACAATCATGCTATTACCCAACCCTTTGAGGTGTAATAAATATTCCCGTCAGTACTTTATAAATCTTTTTACATAATAACTTAAATCCTGCCTACGGCTTTTGGAACAAGGTTCAAATTTAATTGTTTTAACTTCTTAAGGTATGTACTTAGAGTGTATTGTTAAAATTAACTGCTAAAGTAATTACTGAACAAAGTATCTGAGGAAAGTTAATAATCACAGGTATTAGGGGACAAACCACGAATCTTCTCAGTATACTTTTGGTTGTAAACCTGTACGTTTTTATTATATGTAGTGAGATTTTCTATAAATCTTTAGTTTTTTAAAGCGAGTGTTGACAGTGTTTTTGGTTGAGGTTAGTGTGAACTAGGACTGTGCTTAAATATGAGGAATATTCAGGTATGTTACCGGCGATGAACTAAATGTTGTAATAATTTAAATTAATTAAACCATCACTTGTTTCTATTTGTAAAACTTACTATGACAAATAAAGAAAGAATCATAATCGCAATTGAACATCATTGGCTATGCAAATATTCACAAGACAATTTTCTATATACATTTGTCCATTAAAGCCCCTTATTTAGATTATCTACTTCTGACTTCAAACTTAATGAAGCGAGTTGTTATATAGAATTAATACATTTATTTTTAAATACTGTCTAACTCTTTAGATAAAAATTATTCGGCTTCAGTAAATAGATTTTAAAACTTAAAGAATCCATTTCATAGATAAGCCATCAAACGTTCTGTCACACCCTTTTAATTGAGATACACCCATTTTTCCTTCAGTTGAGGAAATGGTGCACGATAGTTCTGACTTAAGTGTGAATATGTGCTTTATAATATATCTACTCATTAATAGAGATTATCATTAATTTGTGTTACGTCAGTACAAAATTATTATTTTAAATAACGCAATATAAAGGTTTTATTTAAAATAGATATCAAATAAATTTTAAACTGAGCCGCGAAATAATTTCTGATAATGATGTTTAATCTATTAACCCTTTTAGTGCCGAATTATTCAATAAGAAAATGTTAATTTCAGGTAAGTTTTGTAAACGTGTTATTGTGTTCTAACCATGTAATGTAATTAGAAAAGATTAACATTATATGGAAATGTACCAATTCATTTTGCCTAGGTAAGTTTGTAAAATTCTCAATGTCTAAATGTTATACTGAAATTAAATACATATAATGCTTTAGATATATTATTTTATAAAATTCATTGATGATTTTGGAATGTTTTTAAGTTAATCATTATATACGTTGGGAGAATAAACGTAACTTTTGGCTTACATACGATTCAATATATATAGTAAATTTTATGTTGAGATAGAGATCCTTGTAAATGAAGATTATGTGTTTTATTAATAATTGTAAAATAATTCACTCATGAAAGTAATTCAACGAAAGTACCAAATTTAAAAACTATTCTACCTAATTAGTGCATCTGTTTGTTATAATTTGATATAGTTATGCAGGTAATATTTTGATCGCGTATAATTTTTAGTTTTATAAATATTATATGGTTTTTACATAGCAGTGTAAGTAGAGAGAGAGAGCCTAGTGTTCACTGGTCCCCAGTTTCCACTTAATTTTGGAAATATTTTTGAATTGTTGAATCGTGCATCTCAACACCACGCTTTGTCACAGAGCGGGGAGTTAATAATAATTTAAGTATAATAATTCGCTTACGCCCCACTGTGCCACGACGGTTTAAACTGATTGCAATTGTTTCAATAACTTAAAACTGGACATTGAATTTAAAATGTTTATATCTCTATATTCTTGATTTTATTATGGTTTTATATTCAATATACCTATGGGAATTTCTGATGTGTTTTATAAATATAATTGCAATTTTAAACTTGACAGCCAAAGGGTTAAATTAATGTATTCTTTAAACGTTCTATAATCTTAATATTAAGCATCGTTTAAATGTTCACATCAATAATGATAATAAAGCTATTTAAATATTCTCGAAGTAGTCGATGATAAAAAAAAATAAATTTATATTACAAAATTATCCACCTAAATTTTAAATTCGAAGATACCTTTTAAATATTTAAAAATCTACTAAATGAGCCAGTTTTGTTATTGCCAAACATAATTATATTTTTATAACTGTTAGATTTTTTTTTTCTATATTTTCGACATGATTAAGTAAAACTAATTTTAGTCTTTTTGAGGCTATTAAGTTAAAATAGGTGTATTGCACAGGAGCAGTAGGTATTCTGCAATTTTATCCTGTAAATGATTATTTTCTAATTTTTTGTGTAAGATTATTCACAACAAATAAGTTAAGTTAAATAGCTGTTGAAATTTTTATGTTTGTTTATTTAAACTATAATTTCTGTCTATGGAAGAGCGTACGAGCGAGCGTATGTTATGTACCATAAGAATGTATTGACTTCAATACGCGTCTTTTGTATCCATATTTTCAATAATCTAGAACATTTTTCCAGATTTAACTAAGATCATTTAAAGAGAGAGAATAGTTACCAGAATTCAATTATATCGATATTTGATTTCGTATTTTACCACATGCATGTAAAGTGAAAGTTTCCTTTTCAATTTTCCTTACAAAAAATAGTAATTGATAAATTGAAATTAATTAATAATAATATTATATACCTATTATAAAATCCAACTTTCGTTAATATTATTAATATTAATTTACTACGGTGTTTATATATCAATATTCGTTTCTGAAGTTTCACCACCTTTAACTGTCCCATAAAAGATTTTATAGTCCATACATACACACATTAAGAATATAGGAACAACAATAAATCATAATTTATATACGTTATAAACAACAACTTGTGGCAAGGGTTTGTTTGCGTAAATAATTTGCAGACATTTACGACCTCTGAGTGTCTTGCAAATTTTATCGATAAATTTCATTTAAATTAGACCAAGTTTGATTTAAGTTTCCTTCTGACAGGCAAACCTTACAAAGTTGTTATCGAGCGAACCTAAATTTAGAATGTTTATTTCAAGTCGAATTGATTGGATAAATATATATTTTTTTATTAAGTTATATTGTATAGTTACAAACTAGAACTAAAATGTGTATTCTATTCAATTCTTTTGATTATGGCGTTTCGAAATTAAAATGTTTTTAAATTTTCCAGGGGCACCAGGGGCACTTATGCACTTGGCGTATTTATAGATATCATTAAAGCCGCCTTTAAATATAAAAAAAAAAACAAATAGATGCGTCTAGTATTTATTTATTTAACCTAGGTATACCTACATAATTTTTTTTTTGTGAATATTAAAAAAAAAGTTTAAATCAACAAAACATGTATAATATCTAGGTATATTAGCATTCTGCATACGGATCGATACTAAGTCTCATACACAAACACTTTGCTCGCTCCTACAGTCTGCTAAAGGAAATTACGGCCACTGCCTTACAATGATAGTGTCATTATTTTCCGTGTATTTACGACATTGCGACCGTAGATAATGAAACGGTCTCGTAATTGTGCCATTCGGTATTTTATTCAAGGGTATTTAGTAGTAGGTTTTATTATCTATCAATATTAATATAGCATGTAAGGAATATTGTTTCTTAATTATCAAATTAAACATACCATTATACAGGGTCCTATCTAATCTTTATTTAATGAATAAAAAAGAAAAATATGTATGTAATTCCATTTCAAACGATTTTATTTCGACTTTTTTATTCGATTTTATCGTGTGTACCTACATATTCGAATAAGTATAGTAGGAGTTCCGATTCACACGAGAGAAGCTACACAAATTTGAACAAAAGTTGATGAACCCATATTTATTTAGGCCTGACTTCATATTGCTTGTACGGATACATACGAATACCTTATAAAATGTCACGTATCGATATAGGAAGATATTAAAATATTTTATACTATACAAATACTCCAAGCAACTATAAAGTTTTTATTTCAAGCGCATAAGATACGAAATGAACCTGAAAAAAATTCTGCGACTGTAAATAAACAGTAATAAGCTTGGATACATTCCAAAAGGCGCGGGTTCACTACATGCTATGTCCAAATTCGTATTAAATTGAAATATTTTTCTAAATTTATCCAAAACCATTTTATATAAATCTATTTTTTTATATCATTTTTACATATTTTTGTTTACTTTCAAGTACCAAACTTATCATTCATACTGTCAAACTTTCACTCACACCTTCTATGGATCTTTTTGCGAATACAAATCTTTATGATATTTTCTTTTTCTCATTTTTTTATTGAGAAAATGATAGTACTTAACAAATTTTCCATATTAAATGTCTAATTTTCTGCGACTGTCCTATGAAACTATTGGACGTTAGAGAGCTAAAAATCTATAAGCAGTATTTTATAAATTAAGTAGATTTATGGAGAGGACGATGATTCAACGTTATTGCAAGCTTTGTATTTAAAATATCTTTAGTTATTTAGTTGATAATGAACTAAAATATTAGACATCAATGCCAAATATAATTTAATTAATTAATTAACTTTCCCCACCACCTATGTCAGCATGAATATCAAATCCATTGAAAGCTTTACATAATATATTCGGTTACCTACTAGATAAGGCTTTACATTGATAACTTCATTCTAAAAACACTGTTCGGTCGTCTACCTGAAGTTTATTATTGAAATATGTAAAGAGTATCTTTCGTACCTCTGTAAGGCCTTTTTCTCACTACACTAACACGCCATTGGTCACAATCGCTAATATCTTCGGTCGATCAAGCAATAAATTTGTTGAAGATTTTTGTTTTGTAAGGGTTTTCATTTAAATTGGAGGGGAGTTAAGAGGTTAAACATTGGTATATAAAAAGCGAAGAGTTTAATCTGCAACTTATTGTATTATTAATAATATTATAGCGAAACACGGTGTTTAGGCAACATCTGGGAGGTTCTAGATTTACAATACTAAAATAGTGTTGAACAATAAACTTATTCGGTAAATAATTTTGATTATATCTATATAAATAAAGTAAATACTTTTTTTACAAATTTATTTTATTGTAATGCGAAAATAGTTAAAGTGTAATTAAAGAGCAAAAACAATATATAAATTTTTTCATACTAATAATATTTAATTTTCATAATAAAAAGAATATGGTAAGATTCGTTAACAATGTTCTATACGTATCCTAAACATATTTATGTCCATAGACTCTCTTTCGTTCACAAACTGGAGTTAATTATTGTGCCCCTATAAGTAGAATAATCATATAAATGTATTGTAACAAGAACAACACTTTGATTAGAGCATCGTCAAAATATAATATTACGAATTATCTGTAATTTAACAATTCGTTTACTTTTCTTTTGATAAGCAAATGCATATGTATGTAAGTAGGTATGTCGTAACTAGTTAAATGTATATTGAAATAATTAATATCATTATCACGTAGGCAATGTTTACCTGAACGCTATTGTTGTCTATGCTTAGTATTATATATATATATATATATATATATATATATATATATATTTCGATTTCCCTTCGAAATCTTAACACTGTGAGGAGAAAGAGGATTGTTAAATTCATTCAAGACACAGTGTCTTAATAATAATAAAAATATAATATAATAGTCAGAGAGAAAAACGCCGCGGTCCTTGCATACCTCATTAGCCTCGTCCACTGTCATTAACCTCTATATACATGCTCTCCGGGGTGTCCCCATGCTTTTTACGTGACCTTCCTCTAGTATCTGCGATACTGTGTTTTCAAAGGTCAGCCAAGGTCCCCACTTGCCTCTCTTACCATTCACTTTTGTTTCATATATATTTTTTACCATTCTTTCATCAATCATCACTCATTCTCTCGACGCCCAAATCCACCTAAGCAAATTCTTCTTCATCCTTGATAACTAATAATTCTTAATAACTACATTACTTTTTATTATTTATTCCTTGTTTGAATGGCCTTTATATAATGCCATCATTATTATATAATTTTTTTCTGTAGCAGCTAATTTATAACTTTGTACCATTATTTTAATCAGGGATTCCAAACTGGTTTTCATTATTATTTACAGGGACCACAATCTTGGTATAAATAAATGAATGAATTTAGCTTCAGTCAAATTTTGTACTGTGAATACTGCACTTACTTATTTACTAGTTTATTACTAACAATCGCTATAAAAGGCTTTATTTTATTTGCATAGAAACTCAACTTTAAAGCTAATCTACAACCGAATGAGCTGGAATTTTGTATGCACGCTTAGCTGGCATGACAACGCATGGTTAGCTGTGTATTGAGTTCATTCTAAATCCAATATGACGGAACACCCAAGATGCGGCCTACTTATTTCTACGTAGGTAATATAGGTAACAAATGAACTTGAATTCTTGAATGGGCGGACTTCTAACAATGCGGGCTAAGTTTTTTATGGTTTCCTACAATATAGATATCAATAATGGGACTTGCTTATAAAAGGAAAGCAAAAGAAAAATTATAACTAAAAAAACTTTTAAAGGTTTTTTGATTTTCGATGCGACATTAATAACTGTAAAAGCTATCTATAATCTCCAAACACTTAATTTTTAACCAAAACTATATATTTTAAATTAAACGTTCCTCCTTATTCCTCCTCCTTAATCTTAAAAGAGGATAATATTTCAAACTAATTTTCATATCCAATTTTACGTAGGTATGACTTTTACATTATACAAATAATAGTTTTGGCTATAGATTGGTCTCTGTTAGGATAAAATCATTTGAAAGGCTCTTTATCAAGTACTAACAAGAGCTAGACAAGACCTAACTTTCCATTTACAATTTGACTGTAGCTACTTAAAGATGTACGGCATTTGCTTATGTATTTTACACATAAGTAGTACAGAATATAGGATTAGAGGAATATGGTAAGAAAGCATGATGATATAAATGTCTTTATAGAATTTATTTCAATAAGTTAAAAGTTTTACTTATAGTTACTTTGAATAGTTATTACATTTACTTTAACAAAAATTAATATATTTTATTAATCATCTTCACATTATGAGGCTAAAAAGTAAAATATTGCGAGCTGTGAAAAATGTGATAAAAAGGAAACATCGAAACGAAATGATCATATCTTTTGATTGCGTTGATTTCTGTCGGTAGGTATATAGAAGTCTGATTTTTCTGTGTTCCAAGGGTTAATAGAATTAAATATTTGATATTAATTTAAATTTTTCATCTCTTTAGGACGGACTTTTTTGATTTTCCTGTGAGGAACAAAACCCTACAAGTAATACATTTTAAGATATTTATAACTAAGTAAAATTTAAGTATATAGTTCCTACTTAGTTTTTAGTAGTTTCAGTTAGTGGTCAATAAAGTAAAAATTCATTCTTTAATATATTGACGGAAAACCTATTAGATGGAACCATAAAAAATATTTTTCATTAGTTAAAAAAAAAATTAAGATAATATTCTCATTAAAAATAGGATACAACAAAGTAAATTGACACAATAATTTATTTTATTCAAATAAATTATTTTCAGACTATAACGAAAGGTCATCGTCAATCACCATTCTTATTTTCTATAATCAACAATAGTTTTATCTTAATTTCAAAATTATATAACCTAACTATACAATAAATAACAAGGAGTAGACTCGTTTCATTAGTCTTTTTAGTATTTATATGCAAAAACGCCTTATTGCTAGTCGTTAAGATATTACCCAGTTCATTTTTAAATAGTGTGTTTTAAAATTTTTGACAAGTATAAATGAATAGGTAGAAACTCTCTATAACTTTGTCAGTACTATAAACAGATATATAACATAAAGTCCAGTAAGTACCTATCGAAACAAACAAACTTTTAATTATATACGTATATAAAGTTAAAATTAAAATATTCAGTACGGTAAACAATTCAAAGTGAAGGTGATTGTAGAAAATTGGAAAAGTTCTAAGACAGTAATGGGGGGTACGTGACGGTGCGACCTTAATTAGTGGCTCTCATTAAATCGCCAATTAACAAACATTCGCCAGTTTGACCCTAATATTGGACTTTCTTATCATGTTGTGTAAAGAATTTTAACTATCTATTGGTTTTTATGTTGAGTATACATTGAAATAAGCTTTCTAATTTTATTCTATAGGCACAATACAAATTAAATGTATTTACTTGTAAATACATATAGGTATATATGGTGCACATTTGGAGTAAAGAAGACAGAATAACATTTATTTCTTGGTTTTACTGAGATACTTAGATAATTATGTTGATAAGGATAGAGCATAAAATATTATTCATATTTTGATTTTAGCTTGTATATTCCAGATACACAATTTTATACAATAAATAACCAAATTTGTGGTAGGTATGTAAACGTATAGTCCATCGTGCCTTATAAAAAGATTTTCATTTTCATTAATTCATATTGTTGGCATAATAATCGTTCTTATAAACAGATTTGTTGCCGATTTTTTTTGCAAATGTGTCAATCCAATTTTAAAGGACTAAACATTTTAATTAATAAAAACTATTTTCTATATTAGTAATATAAAGCCGGAGACGAATTCAGAAACGACTGCTTTAAATAAAAAACGCTTTTTGTGTTGGATAGTAAGTACATTTATCGAGAAATGCTATATACACTATGTTAATAGTTTCAATGTTAAAAGTTAGTAAAAAAAATAAATATCCTTACTTTCTGTTAATATAGTATTCACCCCGTATTCTACATATACTAGGATAAGCAGAAAAAACTTGTGTCATAGCAGAGAATGGAAAATTATCACTTTCCTTTTTAATATCGTATTTTTTTTGATATTTCAGATCGGAGGATATTATTTTTCTATTTTTCGACTTGATAAATAAAGTAATGCAAGTAAATTTCTTAATTGAAACTGTCTACAATTTTGGTAACTCTTGGAAGACAATGTTGAAATGGTCCATTCTACACTCTATTTGAGCTACACTTTATACACTAATTTGAATTTCTCTTGAGTTTCACAAACTTGTAGCAAATTTTGTGTAACTTTGAAGCTATGTGGAAAATATATAGGACATTATGTTTTCCTGCGGTTTACAAACATTAAAATATTATAATTAAACTCTAATCTAATATTTAAAATAATTTAAGCTGAATAAATTAATTACTACAATGGAGATCATTCAAAAAATTCTCCAACTTTCAATTATTCTGGCTGTAATTAAGTAGACGGTGAAAACGACGTCTATTGAATTGTTTTACTTTTATCGCTTACGGAATCGACTTCATTTTTGTAGATGTTCGTACGAAGAATCCGGAGATTTCCTTGAAATTTTCACTCCAATTTCGTTAGGAATTTTAATAGATTTTAGTATTGTGCTTACGAAAATTGTCATTTTAGGTTTAGGTATCTTTGTATTACTCATTCATATTTTATATATATAATGTATTTTTTGTAAAATTTCTTGTTATTATAAGTATGTATTACATAAATCATTTATGCTGAACATATCCACATTTCAATAATATGTAATAAACATTTTATAAAAATATGGGGCAGGAAGTTGGTAAATATATTCTCGCATAAAAATCGTACTTTAAGATAAAGTATTGTAATTGATATGTCATTAAAGAAAAGGCAGGTAACTTGAAGGTAATATTTGTTAAACAATAAACAAGTATGTATCTGAACGAATTTTTATACATGTCTAGAAAGATATTCAATATACCTACATAGAGAAGCTATCATAAAATTGAATACCTATTGACAGTATTAAGTACGAATCCAAAGTGTACGTATGCTCAATATTTTCTCCTCAAATTACTACTTAATTATATGTGTAAAGCGCATAAAATACTAAACATATGTACCTACCTACATATCAGTGTGCAAGTTATAAGATATTTGAATACATTATGACTACTAAAATATTTTAAATTAAAATAATCGTAAAGTATTCAATTATGAGTTATAAGTGTGACATTTGACTCAAGAGATAGCCTTTCGCAGCAGCTCAAAATACTTTTTGTAATTTCTTAATGACGCGCGTGCAGAGCGTTCGCGTCGTTCGAGCTGTCGCAGACAAAGTTATCTTTATTTTTAGTATGCCCATTATATAGATGTTTACTCACATTTATAACATTTTGAAATATTTATAACGATGCTTTTTTAAAAATAAGGTTTGTTTAATTTCAACAAATTGTTCACTCACAATGTTTTGAAGTACCTACTATTATATTTTCAATATAGCATGGCTAAATTTACGATTCTATAAAAATACGTTCGAACGTTTTTTTAACACATAATAGATAAAGTTATTAATACCCGTTTATCAATTATTATCAATAGACAATTCGTCAGAGTACGTTTCAAAAGATGCTCAATTTATATACAAATTTAATGACGGCGCTTATATGAGAATATTTTATGCAAGGTAACAGACTCTGTAGGGTAAGTTTACCCCAATTAAGACTTACAATTTAGTTTGGAAATGTAAAGCGCAGCTAGCAACGGGTCGGGCGGCATGTTGACTTGACAGCTTTTAAAATATACTGGCCATTTATTTATTTACGTTACATTCTTATTATGGAAATTACAAATTGATTATTAAGTACAAAACGAATAATATAATTACAAACTAAGAAATTTATATCACGGTTTAAAAGTACTTCGAGGCCAATGCTATAGCATTGTTAGCTTAACCACAAATGACTCTTCATCCGATTAATGTTTTAAAATAGACGCTTTATATATATCACGACTGTTATCTTATCTAAATGAAGTAACATATGAACATTTCGTACCTACTAGTGTGTATAATGCAAACAAAAAACAGTCTAGACGACCTACCTCAACTAATTTCTATCTTCTACTTGCCTGCTCACACCACAAACGCTTTTGGAATTCTAGTCAATAAATGTAATAAATTTTTTTATGTCTTTAAAGATTTGTACGGCGCTTGTTAAATTTATGACGCAATAAGGAAGTGTCAATGCGACGCATATTTTGACGAAAGGATTGAATGGTTCATTGTAAAAGATCTTTGTTAGTTTTTTAAGGTTTTTGTTTTCGTTTTAATACAAATATGTCATTGTGCGCGTCTATTGTTTAAATATTTTGTTTTTATATATTTTGAACATTGTGTTACTTTAGAGCAGCAATTGTATCCCTTCGAAATGTCATCCTTTACTAATTTAATTTCCTTTATCATGTAGCAAAATAAGTTTAATAATAAACGAGGCTCCACGATATAACACTTTGAATATTACTCGTATGAATATATCATGACGGGCCCACGTTCATTTGCAAGGGCCTCAAGTGCATCCGTCTGCGTTCAATGTAGGTATAACGCCGCTCGTATATCAGACCATTACGTCTGATTGCGAACGCTGTGTGCATTGATAAATTGAATATGAATACTTCGATATGTGGCAATTGATGCAAGCCTAAATGAAAATATTATATGCTATTTTAGAAGACAATTTTTTGTTCACTTGTGTGCGATTATTCCTAAGTCAATTTTTAAAACTTTTTTATATTTCAATATAAAATTAACATTAGATTGTGTAATTTCTCACAGTTATACAATTGGTATATGAATTTGTTATAGAAACAATTGATATTTCTCGCAAAAACGCTTGGCTGCCATTCATAATCAAGTGTCTATATTGATCGTTCCGGGCCTACGTGAGATATTTTATTTATATAATATTAAATTTCGCTCTCACAAAGACTTGTCATAAATATGATATAAAAAAAGTACATGTGATCTTGCAATGTTGACTTGCGAATGCTGCCATTCTAGTAATTCGAGCTCTTCTCTCGAGATGCATAAAAACGAATATTAAACACCCTAATATTATTCATTTGTTAATTTTTCATTTGTCCACAAAGTCTATGTAAGCAATATACAGTATATATGCTATATCTTATATCGCATAGGGATGCAGCTTATCCACGGACGGAAGCTGATACTCCCCGAGATGTCGCACTCATTGTAATGCAAATGTGTCCACTGTCTGCCTCCAAATTACGACTCGGTCCAGCAGACGATGACCATTACATCCCTCGCTTTAAACCCGACCCCTGAGCTATATAGACGGGTGGATGAACAACAAATATCACCTTTACACTCTTCACATAATGATAATTTTTCCCTTGTAGCTCATTCTTCAACAATTAAGGATATATTTCATAGAATGTATAGTGTTATGAGAGTCCCTCTAATATGATTAAGTAGGTGCTTACCAAGAGAAATATAACGCGAGGCCATTGTGGGTACATTTATTACGAGATATTTAGGTGTTAAGGCAGATATAACAAGATTGGGGATCATTTCTTATAATTTTGGGCACGTGGATAGTGTACCCACACTATTGTTTTTCGGAATTTATTTTAAATAACAATATTTTTCAACCAATTATAGGCACTTTTTACTGTACCTACTTATCATTTTGTTACCTGAGGGCAGGAGAGATGATATTTGCCATTTTCTTAGCCACAAGTATTTTTTATATACAGAGTTATTTTATATTATATTTTTATATAAAAAATAAACATTGACGTAGGTAATGTTTTATTACTTCAGTTTTATTTCATTTAGAAAGCGAGTATTATTAAATACCTACGTGAAATATGTGTTAAACTGTTATCCTTTGTTGGTGTCAAAATTATAAAGAGAACAGCATCTTAAAACTTTTATGAGTCCACATCAGTGATGGTCGCTAGTTATTTCGCAACAACTTTCTTTTAAATGGAGGTAATTTGCATATAAGGCTAAGAATTGTTAACAAACTAGTTTTAATCCAGTTTTATAACCAGAAATGTCAATTAACTTGGCCGAACATCTGAAAGTATACGAAACAAAACATAAAAGAATCTCTTGAATATGTGACTGTAAATTACAAGGCATTGAATATTGTTACAGCTAAAATTATTTTTTGTTAAATAAAAAGTCGTAAAGTTCCATACAAATCTTGTTTTAAGGAATGTATAATATTTATTTAAAAATATGTTTGCTTTCATAGATAAGTAAATAGTGCATAAAGTTCCTACACAAAGCACACGTTGCCGTATATAGTGTAGGTAACAATGTAAAATAAAGATAAAACGGAAACAATACGAGGTGTTTAGCCCAGACATTCTCCCTTGGGCACAGCTCGCAATTTCATGAAATGACTCGTGTTATACCTAACCTAGCTATAGTCCGTCGCTGTTCTCCGTCCTATCTAGTACAAGAAAACTACTTGGGCTGGAGGGACCAAGGTTAAATGATCTTCCACGTGTCTCACAGTGCTATGGATAAGCCCTAAGAAATAAGCTTTTCTAACAAAACGAAAGCTCAGAATAACCTAGCCAGATCTCAGACTGCAATAACTAGACAGTCTTGTTTTAAATTAAAATGTTTGCTTAGAGAGGGTTGTAATTTTAGTCGCTTTAATTCCTTGACAATTTTAATAATTTCAGTTATGACCGTGTGAGTATAGCAGGTGGAACCTCAATCATTTGTTTACGTTCCTACATATGTCTGTAGCCTTTTACTGGCGTCATTCCAAATGTCACTGTTAAAAGATAACGTCTTCCACAAATTTCGTAAATATTTATAAATAATAAATCTAAATCTAAACATTTGATTCTACTTTATGAAAATAGCATGTAGTTATTTATTACGAGCAGTACTAATGGCTTTGAACGATTAAATTCGAGTTATGAACATTTTTTCCTAACTTATTGTATTTCTAGTCTATTATGATAATATAAATCGAAATAATTAACCAAAGACGAGAATAATTATTAAGACTGTTATCGATTCCACATACACTCGTATATCAAAATGAATGACTTTAGAAATATATGTTCCTAATAGCCTTGTGTATCTCTTTTTAATAATAAAATGCCAATCAAAGTAGATCCTCTGCTGCCGTAGCTCAGCAGGCAAACAGGCTTAATATGACGAGTTATTAAGTCGAAAGAATGCCGAGAATAATCTGAAATTTAAATCTACTATAGGTCACGTTATATTGGTTGTAAAATCATCTTTACGGATAAACCGCAGGCGGCGGTATTATTCAAGCGCGCCATATCGATTTATTTTATCCGAAACTGCCGCAATTATGACATTAATTTAGAACATAAAAACCATAAAACGTTCATATAAGACGTTAGAATCAAATAACTTCATTCGATCCGAAGCCACATGAATGTAAGCTTTTTCGGTCGATATACGTAGTCTTTATTCTGTTATTCTCGTAGACATAAGGTGTGGGAAGAACGCCGAATAAGGCGATTATGTACGGTTGATCAAACACCAATATATTGTACGGAACACATCGATGGAAAACCGATTCCGAGTCAACTGACCATACGTATACAATGGATCCAGCGCAATAGATTTTCAAAGCGAACCAGTTATGGAGATATCGGAGCTATAAGCTCTGTATTTAAAGCACTGAACGTTTTATGTTGGAAGGGTGATTATTTTTGTGGTTTAATTTGCAATCGACTCGCATATTACCGTGATCGTTTTTCTCAACGCACTGACGATGTAGTTGGAAATAGCCTAGTGTAGGCATTTAGCGTTTACTTTATCATTTCGCTTCTTCCATATTTATTTATAAAATATCATATCTATTTGATCTATTTAAATACTACATAGGTAATATTATATAGAAAATATAACTTTATTATAAAAAAATTATAAATATTAATGCAATGTAGAAAGACAGTTTATATGTATGTATTTATCTAATCCCTATTTCGGAAGCACATACAAAGATGTTACAAGCAATAAACTATTGAATATTGGCTGATTATGTAGGCATTGGCTCGTGTTTTATTAGCAATAACATATATTACTATATATAGTATTTATTTGAGACCGATACAGTACCTAATGCCCTACCTTTTGTCGTCGTAATGACGTTTTAGGAGTTATAAAATGACAATGTAATACTATTAAATATAATTTCTATTTTGCCGAGTAATAATCATTCCAGTGCAATTCTGACAGTTTTATTCTAAAATAATAAAATATAATATTTAGCGCCAAGCGGACGGTCTAAAGAGATAAAGATGCCGTTAGCTTCGAAGGTACAGAAAGGGCTGATTTGTGGCCGTTGTGGGATCATTCAACTGACAATCTCTTTAAATCACTTGTAGATGCTCCCTGCGGACCGACCTGGCTTATTACGAAGGGTGCGCCCGCAACGTTTTTGGAGGTATTAAGAAATTTCAGCATCTACTTTATATACAATGTCTTTTTTTCATATTATGGTATATTTTATGCTTATCAGTTTTCTCGTGTATTATGCTTCAGCTAAGACATTTAGGAATAAGGAAGTTTGTTGTACCTGTGCAAAATATAACTTACACCAGGTTTGCTTTACGGTACATATACCTATATTATGTATATAGGTAGTTATATATGTTAACGTAGGTATACTTTTAGATCGGTTCTAGGACCGCTCCTGTGGAACATCGGATTTGACTGGCTCTTGCGGGGCAATCTCCCCCGTGGCACGTCTGTCATCTGCTATGCAGATGACACACTCCTGACTGCCCGGGGGAGAAATTTCGAAGAGGCGGCCAGCTTGGCCTCGGCGGGAGGTTCACTTGTGGTGCATCGAATCTCCCGCCTAGGGCTAAGAGTGGCGCTGCACAAGACCGAGGCCGTTTTCTTCCACGGACCTCGGCCGCGCCAACCGCCGGACGCCCATTTCCACGTGGAGGGTGCCCGCATCGAGGTGAAGGCCCAGATGAAGTATCTGGGCCTAGTGCTCGACAGCAAGTGGCGCTTCAGCGCACACTTCAGTGTCCTGTCGACGCGCTTGCTGAAGACAGCGGGTGCCCTCTCGTGGCTCCTCCCGAATATCGGGAGCCCCGGAGATCAATGCCGGCGCCTGTACGCCGGCATACTAAAGAGTATGGCCCTCTACGGGGCTCCGATATGGGCGGACTCACTGTGCCGACGGGAGAACGCCGCTGCCATCCGCAGGCCACAAAGGGCCATTGCACAGCGGGTGGCACGGGCGTATCGCACAGTGAGTTTTGCGGCGGCGTGCGTTCTGGCGAGAACTCATCCTTGGGAGCTCGAGGCTTGGGTTCTCGCCAGAGCGTACGAGTGGAAGGCGGGTCAGAGGGCGCTGAACCAGCGCCCGGACCCGGGAGAGCGTGAGGCAATCCGCCGGGAGATGAGGGAAGCCGCCACTCGGCATTGGGCCGAGGACCTCATCTCCGCGCCGTTCGGGCGACGGCTGCTGGATGCCATCGGGCCCGTCCTGGGGGACTGGCTCGATCGGCGACATGGCTCCCTCTCCCTACGTCTTGTGCAGGTGCTGTCCGGGCATGGGTGCTTCGGATCGTACCTGCACCGGATCGGGAGGGAGGAGTCGCCAGCGTGCCACCACTGCGGGGCCGCAGTGGATACGGCGGAGCACACCCTGGTGGTGTGCCCCTCGTGGGCCGAACCCCGCCGCGCCCTGGTGGCAGCCGTCGGGGAGGACCTCACGCTCCCCAGCGTGATCGCCGCCATGCTCGACAGGGAGGAGGCATGGGCGGCGGTAGCCTCCTTCTGTGAGGACGTCATGTCACAGAAGGAGGCGGCGGAGCGCATGCGGGAGGACGACCCTCTCGCAGCGCCGCTCCGCAGACGAAGAAGGGGTGGAAGGCGGCGGGCTCAACGTCCGTCCTCGTCCGCCCCAGGGGGTGATCAGCGGGCGACTGGCGCGGGGGCGCCACCGCCCGCACCTCAAGGATCACCCCACTCGTCGGACCACAATGGCCGTGCACTCCGGCCATTGTAAAGACCCCTTCCCACGCGGGAGGGGTGTGAAGGGCCTGCCGTAGGGCGGGCAGTCACCGGCGAGGGCCTGGACGCTATGGACTCCCAGGCCCTCTCCACTTAGGTGAGGTCGGAGTGTCGCTGGGTATTTTTAGTGGGTATACCGGGAACGACTTTACCGGGGAGTCCCACATACCCCTCTCCCGCCCCCGGCGGGGAGGGTATGCGTAACGTCATTTTTCCCAGCGTCAAAAAAAAAAAAAAAAAAAAAAAAAAAAAAAAAAAAAAAAAAAAAAAAAAAAAAAAAAAAAAAAAAAAAAAAAAAAAAAAAAAAGGTATACTTTTAGATACCCAGTCAACTGTGCAATTTCATTGGTATTATGGTGGATTATAATGAATGAATGAAATATTTACTATATGTATAACCTAACCAAGCCTATCTACATCGAGGTAAATCGAAGTTTTGTCATAAAGACATGAGTATATCTACCAAAGTACACGTGACGTCATACATGAGTCCGTCGTGGTGCAGTGGCACAACGTCTTTTTTTAAATGAATTAATTTCATTTGCTCGCTCTGGTGAGAAGAGCGTCTCATCACTCAATATTTTTTAATGTCTCGAAAATTGGGTAAAAATTGGAGAACTGAATATTCTAAAACCAGGTTCCCTTTGTCCATAATGCTATGTGCAATAATGCATAAATTTAAGCCTAAGTAGATCCGAAATTAGATTAATAAATATCATTTAACAATAATAAATAGTAATAAATATAAATAATAATAAATATCAATTAACAATAATGTTCCATCATTTATAAATAAATATTATATTTATTTGAAACACCGAAACGTGGCGATTTTGTCATATTCTATTGTGATATTAATTTAATTTTCTATTAAGAACATAATATTACAAGTATAATTTACAAGTCAATAATGCTCTACCATTATGTTTCTCGTGAGATACTGCTTGTCTCTTTCGCCCTCGTCGCTTGAATACTAAGTACCTAATTTAGATTTTTCAACAAAGCCAACGACTATCCGGGAGGATCGATCCCCTCAGTTCCGGTTGCCATTCAAAACTCCGGGACCTTTTTAAATATGTAATAATCCAACCAATTTAAATATATACTCAGAATATTTACATTTTTACAAAATAAGTATTAAAACACAGCATCGTACGCATTTTTAGAGATCTATTTAAAGTGGTTATATTTAGCAGGTAGAAGAAACTAATTGTGTATTCTTTCCTCGCTGCTAGCGTCCTTAATCCGCCCTCTTTGCCTTTCCTCCCAAGTCGCCCCCACAGCAGCGCCCCCAACTAGGCGGAAAGTTTTAAATACAATGCAAATCTGTGTACTCCATGTGTATAATAACGATTTAAAGTTGTTTATGACACATATAGGTACAGGGCTTCCGTGATTATAAAGTTCAAATAATTTTAATTTCAAATTATTTATTTCCTCTTAATCTTAATTCATACAAGAAAAAAAATAAGGATCTGTCTTACATTTACCTATACACTGATAAAAAAAAACTATAAAAACTGTATAAAATGTAACTACAGTAGTTAAAGTAACTAAATAACCGTTATAAATAGTAAAGCTATTCTTAGTAGCAGTGTTTAAAACCTATTCAACGGTGAAGTTACGTGACAGGCAGCCCAATTGCGTAGTAGTTATTAACAGGCAAATTACCCACTTAACCTATATACGCAGATGTACGGATAATCCTGCTTAAGTCTACGTGTTGTAAAATCGCAAGCCCAGCATAATGCAGTGGAACCCAATAACCAAGTCTGCGGTGAGAAAATTGCTCTGAAGAAATTTGCATTTTTATTGAAATTTCCACTCTTGGTCGCGGATAAAAACTATGTCTCTAATACGTACCTTAAGCTTTGTATAAGCGTATTGCTTGTGTGTTCGTACAGTCGTATGTTGTTTTACTTAGTGTGCGTGGTTACATGAGTGATGGAACAAAATTATATCGATAAATAAAATTATTGTAAATGTATAATTTTCTAGTGACTTTACAACTTTTCTGCTAAGCTTTATTTATTCATTAATCTTATTTTTATAGTAAATTTTATCAATTGTGAAGTTATTTAAAGGAATATTGGGCTTATTCTTCCTTATAGATATTTAAGATAGTTTCAAAAGAGAAACTTCTAAACAATTCAAGGTACACAGACAATTATTATTATTAATATCGATAGCTGTAAGAATTGGTGTCCATCACTAAGTAAGGCAGACGATCGCTATAGAAACGTTGACCTATACTGTAGGAAAGGGATCATAATAGGAAATTTTCTCTAGCAAATATGCGCACGGTATCCGATACCCTTTTCACTTGTATTGTTTTTATTTTCTAAACTTAATGAAAGAACTTGTCTCGCTGGCATTTTCAATGTATCCTATTTTACTGGAACAATTGTTTTATTTTGTATTACGTATGTATCATGACACATGTTCATCTAGGTATACTTATACCCACACAAAACGTTCTCATCTATACTTATATTATAAATGCGAAAGTGACTTCTCATATCTGTCTGTTCACCTCTAAACCAATTTTAGGTAAACTTAGTATAGAGATTTAGAAAATTTTGAAAAAGGACATGTAGCGTTTAGACTATGCAACGGATTTTAATAAAGTTTTCACTGACAGAAAGAACGATCCGAATAACTTTTCTGTATTTAATACATAATAATAATAATAAATAAATTTTATTTTAGTAAAATATGTGATACAGATACACGTGGATAATATATTTTAGTGAAGTAAAGATGATTTATTTCTTAATGTTACGTTGTTAAAAAATATTTTTGTTCGCTATAAGCGCACAAAAATTGCATGCCTTATAGATAAATATATAAAAAAAATCACGATGATGTCTAATTATAGCAAACAACACCTTACCATTTTGATCTAAGCAAAGTAAAGAAATTACAAAATTATTATTATTATTTATCCAATTAATTATAAAGATGCACTTGAAACGATATTGTCTACTGATAGTGGTAGTTCTCTTCTTTCTCTGTCTCTAAATGAATGTAAACATTATTAAACTTTAGAAATATAGGAAGTTCGTTCACTAATATGTAGGCAATTATATAATCTAGGAGTAACATAGACTATCTTTTAATTTAAGAAATTTACTTATGAAAGGTATACAAACTGCTTAATTATTGATGTTAAAAATAGGATACATAGGTATTAAATATTCTTACTTAAATACCTTTAAATAAAACTGTGTATGAGATAATATGTAACTATAGGTATACCTATTATAGCTATGTTACAATAAGTGTCAACACATTGTATACCGTTATATGTAACAGGAGAATCTTAATTAAATGAGTGATTCAGAGCAATTCAATTTGTTAATGTCAAGTGGGCAAAACAACGGGTTAACAATCAATATATATGTATTTTAAATAAAAAATTATGATGTTACTGAAAGTATCTGAAGGAAATCAACAGAAACATTATTAGATTACTTTGTTAAGCATCTGTCTGTCCGTCTGTCAAGACCGTTTTACTCACGGCTTGTATATTATTAATTTAAATCTAAATGAGTAAGTACATAGTAGATAAGTAATAAGAATTTATCTGTAATATTAAAATACAAAATCAACGTTATATGTAACGATGGATAATTAAAGAAAAAAAACAAGTAGAAGATGTAAATAAAGAAATAAAAAAATATCGATTTCAATTTGTAGGTTATATATTTTCGTAAACAATAAACCCAGTAGACGGTGAAAATTGCTTTTAGTTTCCATTATTTATAGCATACTTATATAACTTAGGAGAAATAAGTACCCACAAATATAAATTATAAGGGAAAAACGGGAAACTTCGTGGAATTCTATTTCAGGAATGGCGTATTTATGTAAGTACTTCGTTACATATTTTGTGATTATTTATTGATATTTAGTAGTACCTAAGATTTTTGATTAGTATTAATCACGTATCTACATTTTATTATAGTACCTATAAATATATAAAATATTGAGATTGATAAATAAAATCTAATTTTGTAGTCGTAATGATTTTCAATACTTTTAACCCGTCTATATATTTAATTTGCCTATATATTTACATCATATACAAATACAAAAGAGACTATTTTTATTTTCCCTTCATTAAGACTGAAAAAATACATACTACATACTGATTAATACAATTATTTATCTCTACATAATAAAACTATAGACTTGGGAAGTCTAATGTTAGTTGAAAACATAATTTACAGCGTAATCACTTCCGCTATATTGTAAAGATATTTCTTACATGCTTTATCTATATTTGCACAAAAAAATATTTAGTTAACGGTCCATTAAACAATGCAGCCGTAACAGGTCGTGCAAAAAAGCTCATAGTCACATAATACCTGGTTTATAAGGTCACATTTGCGTAACAACGTCGTCATGTTTTTATGACGTAGGGACCAATGTTTTACGACCTCTTATCGAATCGAAAATTCCCTTTACTACAAACGAACGTAGAATTTTCTTAGAACACATACTTAACATATTACTTGTACAACTCAAAGTACGATATGTATTTCTAAGCTTGTGAATGTTAATTATTAATAATATAATATTAATTCTATTTTTATATTATGCTATATTTTCATTTCGAAATGTATAAATAAATACATTTTTAATTATTTCAGTAAACCTTTACCTTGTTTATCATGTAAAGTGCCGTTAATAAAAATCAAATTTTCTTTCAATAAACAGCATGAACACTCGTTGCAACTATAAATATTTAAATAAGAAACACAAAATAAGTTGGTTATTTTCTGTAAAATCATATAATCGCAAACAATTCGTATTCAGCAACTATTGCATGATAACAATCTAAGTTATTATTCATGTAGGTACCTAATAGGATTACAAGAGCAATTGAACTAATAAAACTGAAAATAATAATCAAATTTTTATGTTATTGTAAAATTGTAAACTTTTATATACAAAATTGAGTATAAATAATTTAAATAATGTAGAGCCTTTTTGAAATATTAACAAATATAAACACAGATTTGCCGAAACGTTTATATAAAAATTTATAACATAAACAGCTAAAATGTTGGTCCAAATATTATTATTTATAAAATACTTAAAAACTACATTTAAAATATGAAGACTACATCAGCATATGATAATTTAATAATTTCATTTATATATTCTATATTAAAGCACTCTTTAAATAATCATTCCACGATACAAGTTGGGTGTTCCAGAATTTCTGACTTCACTAATATTGTTATTTTAAATATTTTATTTTGTTAATTGATAAAGAGATCATTTGAGAGCACGTCGTACATGACTATATTAAATTAAAAACACGGAGTTAATGCACGGTTAATAACCATTTTTGATTCTGGCAATGAACGAGTATTGCTCGATTTAAATGTAACTCGAAGGGTGGCCGCTGACCTTCTTATAAATGAAAGAATTAAATTTTACAATAATTTGAAGTAAACTACTATAAGACAGTGAATAGTCCGATAGCTAAGAAGTAATAAACCGTTTGACACTGGCTTACCTCTCTTTACCCATAATAAAGAAAACACCGCTTTGAGAAGATAAAGAGGAGAAATCGACCGCAACTATATAAAGGTTTGCGGCGATAAAAATAGCATGTTTATTTGCACGTCCTACATCAGATCAATCTCCGTACAAAATAGTTCTATGTCCACAATGAGTGTAACGCTAAAATACGTTTTATATTGGTGAAAATATGAGCGATTTTAACGTAAAATTTGCAATGATTGAGGATGTGTTGAAATAGTCCTATAAGAACTTGTGGTGCTTCGTATCAGTAAATTCGGCTCCCTATCTTGAATTTTTTTTTCTACGACGTGGATTTAAACTTGCATCACATTTTACTATGTTTTATCTGGGTTGCATTGTATGCTTATATTTAGCATAAATAAATTTGCCTTAATTCTATGTCAATAAGATAAACTACACATGTACTTTTATATTTTTAGTACATTGTTCTTTGTACAGTGTTAATACATTTAATGAAGCGCCTCCTTTATTTTTAGAGCCCACGTTTGTTTATATTATCTAATGCTGTTCTATAATAGCGTTTTAGCTTTAACATTTCAGCGATGAAAGCTTAGATATGTTCATAACATAATCGTAGAAACTTGCATTCAGTAATTGTAATGAATATCGATTTCCTTTTCCCTTCCATAAAAATATGTGACGTGGTTTCATAAATACTACATTTTATATTAGATGCGTTTCAACTGCTCCTTAATAAATGAAATTGCGTGTTTAATACTCACTTCTTCCAACATCTTGAATTTCTCACAGGCTAGAAAGAGACAAACGATAATAAGGCAAGAAATAATTCAGTGGCGATATGACGACAGTCACAATACTTGAAATTATCTATTAATTGGTTTGTTTATAGCTCTTCATTGATTTTGACGCGTTTTCGTGTAGTATTTGACGTAAAATGTATTCATTTCAGAATGTATTTTTATATTTATGCATCTCATTGTTACAAATATTTATTACTTAAAACAATGTGTTTTTGTTTAAGTGTAAGTTATATTGATATTAAAATTGTAATGTAATGGAGATAAAATACGCAGAGGCAATTAAAATCAAGACTAATTTGTGATATTACGATCTTCACCAGTGTCCATCCGTAGGGACTGTAAGCTTAAATCTCGAATTATTATTAATATTATACAATATTAAGATATTATATTGTCATTTACCCAGCTCATGATGACTTTAGAGTAAGAAATTCCGGAGTGGAATGATTAATGGAATTGTTCAATTAACTTCCTCCGTCAAATATGAAATATGAACAAAAAAAATAATTTTTGTATTCAAAGGTGCGATTTATCTTGTTACCAGAGCAAGGAATTGAAAAGAACTCAATTTCATCGAGTTGGAATCAAACCCAGAACCGTGTAGAGAACCATTTAGAGGTTGCGCAGCTTCGCCAAGACGGTCTTAATGATGTTTTTAAATATAAAATTATCTCTTAGTGAATTGGAACTCTAACGGAGCAATATTAGCAAATTTATTTTTATTAGACAAATAAAAGCAATTCAGAGCCTCGTAAAGGCGCATAATAATGGACACATAATGTATGCTAATGATACATATAATTGGCGAAACTTCCTTCCTCGACAGAAACATTCGATCATATAGATAGACGTTAAGCGCAGTTATCAGCTGAGCTCATAAGAAATTCCAATAAAGAACGCCATGAAAAATTCAATAGGTCCACGGTCACGGCGTCGCGGGGACGAAAGTGAAAAAAACAAAAACAATAATGCCAATTTAATCAGTATTCAGAGTACGTCGTGTACAAAACACAGCTGTGGTTTTTGGCGACTCGTTGCAACTCTATATTTGGTAGTGTCCCATGATGTTCTTGGTGTTAATATTAACTATATATAGCTTATTTACACAATTACTTAGGTATTTCAATTAACCGGATATGGGTAATATTAGATACCATAATGTGAAATGAAATTCACGATAAATTTCATTTGAATATGTTACTGAAGTGTATGAAGAACTTAGGTATGTCACTTCTAAAGTCATTACATTCAAAGCATGCGACAACTCGGTCAAATACCTGCTATTTGAAATGGATGCAATGTGGTTGTCTGCAGTTTGTTAGCCAAAATTACTGCTTTATTACGGTCGATAAAGTCCTGGACTAATTTAGAGGTACGATACGTGCGAGTAATGAAATCGGGCATTACTTATACATAAAAGTAATATTCCAGTACACAAAATACATTTATTTGGCACTAGCAGCATGTTTTTGTACAATTTGTAAAGAAATCTATTTGATAATTCCAAAGTATCGTTTCATTTATGTACAGATCATTTAAATACGGTGAGCTTTCTTAAATAATTTCCTTACGTCGAAGGTTCCTTTTGTATTTGGACCTTCAATTACCGAGATGGTACAACAAAGAGAATTTGGGCGATCCCAGCAGTTTTTTATTAAGGCGAAAAACAAAGATCTAAAAGGAGCACAAATAATATCAAGTAGTCAATCTCTATTTACTGAAATTTTACTTGTAACATAACATAAAGCCCAGTTTTTAAATGGCTATGTTTGGTTCAATTTACATATTTCTATAGACACATTTTATTTAATAACTAATATTTGGAATTTATTATTATGATACAGAATATTGTTGTATAAAGATCACCAAATCGTTATAAATTTTGTTTAATTTGATGTTCTTAACATCGTTTGATTTAAATTACAATGGTGTAAAAATTCTACAAGCACTTTGAAGAAAATGAAAATTTAAATGAGGCGAAATTTATTCGTAAAAATGCTAATAGAATGCTGGCTCTATCTATAATACGATCCTACTAATTTATTCTAATCTTCACATCCTTTGAAGACCGGAGTTTTCTTAAATATATTACATTTAAAAGTCAATGTAAAAGCACATTCAATTACCTACAAGCAAAGTGTGTTCCACCATAACTTTTCTTGAAGAAGACTTTGAAAGTTACACACAATATTGAATTATTCAGAACATACGAAACACTTTGTATTGGCTTATGTTACAAAGATGCAACTTTGATGCAAATTATTATTATTATTACACATAGTTAAATATGCAAACATTTAATAGCAAATATATATTAGTATTAGTTATTTAACCTATAATTTACTAAGCATTAATTCTGCACCATTGAAAACGTTATTATTTCACTTTCAAAACTATTCTAAGAATTTTCTAAATTATTTGACTTTAAATTTACAGGTACAGGTACGTTTGTTAGATGCTCACGTGCTTATCGTAGACATAATGAGAACGATGAAAGTAAATGTTAAGTAAGCAACCCACATACCTCAGTCGTCGACCCCGCAAGGACGGAATCCGTCATCGAGCGGGTCAAGGCCACTTGTCATACGTCACGAATATCTGCATCTGTGATCGTCTACATAGATACGGAGTGCACACTGAGCAAATGTAGTTCTTATACCCTTGTTATACGAAAACATAAGAAGACGAGAGTAAAAATAGTCAGTGCAACGAACTCTGTTGAGCTAGGCGCTTCAATATGTAAAGTTGTTAGTTTAAATGATATTTCAGAGGCAACATTTCTGGTTTTAGATGTGTAACTAAATTTTATCGGTTACGTGTTTGGAATTGATCAATTAGTACTTTTACTGAATGACTATATTATAGTTATGGATAGTTTAAAATTATTTGTTATAGATGAAACGAGATAGGTGTATGATATAAAACATAAAGCTATTTAAGTTATATTTTTCAAAATTTAAGCGTCTATGATTAAGATGGAATATGATATACATATATTGATGTACATATTAAGTTAAGATTTAAGAAATACACTCCTACAAGTATAAAAACATTGATCTAAGAATGGATAGGTATAAATAAAATGCGTTTCAACATTCGTAACCATTCGGGAAGGGAATGGGTGATAATAACCATAAATTTGCGATTCCAAACAAAAATTACAAATATATGGGGCTAATCTGTAGACTAATCACATAAATAAAGGAAACAACAGATGCGCGTATCCCTCCGCCCGTCCTCCATATTTATTCCGATTTTTATAACAATAAATTTTAGAAAAAAAGGGAAAAAATTAGAGTCGGCGTTACAAAGCAAGATACAGTTGTTAAGGCTGCACGGTGGTCTTTAATTATTTAGGATAAAAATATGACAGAATTTCATTAGACAGACGCACGTAACTTCATTGTAATAAATAACTTCGTTTGACGTGTGCGTGCAAGAGAACAAATTATAATATCACATTTTTGTTAATAATTAACTGACGTTTTTTATACTTTTGACCTATCTTATAACATCATCATCATTGTAGATAAAAAATCGCGTCACTCTTGAACGAATTCTTTTGATGAAATAGATATTTGTAATTTATGAGAAAAAAT
Organism: Dione juno; assembly: GCA_037127375.1. Taxonomy (NCBI): domain Eukaryota; kingdom Metazoa; phylum Arthropoda; class Insecta; order Lepidoptera; family Nymphalidae; genus Dione; species Dione juno. The sequence goes on along the minus strand of JAXRJS010000020.1, from coordinate 2,588,087 downwards.
AATATGTTATATAATTTTATTAATTTATAAAGTAAGTAAAATTATGCTTTGAAAATAATAAATGATATGTTAAAGTATCTTGAAAATTTAATTGTCATTCAAAGTAATAAATTTCAATTAGATAAGTACCTATCCTACCTACCTAATTACCTAACAGTAAAATATATTTTTATTGTATAATGAAGGATATATCCTTGAGATACTTTTTTTTTATTATTATATTTATATTATTACAATTATGTGGTTCAAGTTTAAGTAGTGGAAAGGTCAACAATAGCATGTGTTTATTAGTTTATACTTCATTCATATCAAATCTTCGTTAGATTTTACCCACCTTAGGTACATAAAATGAATTAAAAATATTAAAAAAAACACATATAATCACCATCAACATTTTAAATGCTTTTATGTACACATGTATATAAAAATTATACTTATTAATAGTCTTAAATAGTTCTTAAAAGATAAATAAACGAGATGAGTAATCTTCAGACTAAAAATAATTAACCTTTGCCATCTCAAGGTTTAGGTGACTAAAATCAGCAGGCCATTAAAATCTCTCAACGCGTCGTCATCTACTCTTTTGACTTTAAATGTTCCCCTTGCCCTATTAGAATGCATCCTAAAAGGTTCAAACGATAAGTTCAACACAAGAATGCCGGTTGAAAAACGTAGATGCATAAACTATACGCAATTGTACCTAAGCAGATCAAATAATACTTATTTCAAATGTATTAAAGGTCATTATAGAGTAATTTTAAGTAATTTTAAAGTTGCAAAATTTGTAGCAATGGTGGATCAGCATGGCGCTCGTGACGTCACTCAACCAATGAGCGCGACGTACGCGACACCAGCGCCACAAGATGGCCGCCGACGGTCACTTGCCGCCGCCTCCTCTGTTTAGGCCTAAATGTCAAACAAGTTTTTATTCTCTTGTCAATGTTACGTGCATTATAGTTATAGATTTAGGAAAATCATAAATTTAAGCTATTTTTCCTTTGGTGCTTGATTTAATGTAGTTTAATATTTGTGATTTGATTGGTGATCATGTTAATGGTGAGTATTCTAAAACATTTGTTTTTATTTATATGTAATCTGTGTTTCTTATGAAAATTTTTCTTTTCATAATAGAGAATACATTTAAATGTTATCTAATATTTACAAAATAAAAGAAGTTTATTAATAAAATATATCTTTTTCGAAATACGTAGTATCTATTATATATAAAAATAGAGTTATGTTAAAGGACTTAATTCCACAAGCTATTTAGGTAAATCGAACAAATTTTCTTACTGGAAAATTTTATCATTATTTCAATTTCAAATACAATATAGGTATTGCTGCTTGAGATTATTCAACTTTATTAGGTAAATAAGAATAAATATTGTTATTATCAGCAATAAATAGGTACCTACATAGGCTTATACCTATATATGTACCTATATATACTTGCCATAATTTATTGTACCTATATTATTGAAAACGATTTAATTGTTAACATATGATCAGATACAATAAACAATTGAATATTAATTAATTTAAATGGTTATGCAAATTATCCGTGATAAGTACCTACTTAAATTACCTACTAATGTTTCATACCTTACATTACCTTACAATTATATCTACAAACATATCTATACATTACCTATATTAAATTTTAAAATGCACGCTTCATAACATTTCCAACTATCTACATATTAATAAATGATATGATTATTATATTATATGCATATATGGTATACTAAAAGAACTATGATATGAGGAGCTTTCTATTGTACTTTCATCATGATACGAAAATGTATATGGAAAAACCCGTCGGCTGTAGGTATATAAGTTTAAATAACTTTTAATATATTTTTTAAGTCTTTCAAAAATCATCGAGAGTGTAGTGTGATACTTTTAGAGTTTACGTATGCTAAAATAAATCATGTATTGTTGTGGATTATTACAAGAATAACATTTAATAGTGTTGTAATAAATTAATAACAAAATACTGTCAGTAGTGATAAATCTGTTTTAATATTATGTCGTACATATATTAAGCGCAGAGTTGAACTATAAATTTGTAGAGAACAAATCCGATTTACTCTATATAAATTCTATAAAAATAGAAAAACGTAAAGTAAAAAATACAGCATTTAGATGCACTTTCGAAAACGATGTACACAATGAATTATTTAAGTTTGTAATCATTTATATCGTTTAATTAGTAATCGACTTATATATCGATTATATTTTATTTATATTAGTAGTGGCAGCTAGGTATTAGCCGAATACATTGCTAATGTTGTCAAAGTGACTCAAAGCACAATAATTCAAACGTTTCACTATAAAGACTTTATAAAATATCGATATTGATGCTCCAGTGTAATTTATTGTTGGCAGAATTATTCATGCAATGTTCACAGTTAAATCGCTTCAATTTATGACTGCTCGTCCGCCCGCTGTAACTTACTGAGATCAAAAGATTCCCTTAGAATTTTCATAATATACAACTTAAAGTTAAAATTATATTCCCGTACAACAATATACTACATTTCTATTTATATTTTGTAGTGTATTGTTTGAGAACGTGAACAAATGAACGTGTGTTTGTTTTAATTTACGGTTGTAGAGTCCATTATTGCTTAAATATTGCTAGAAATTGCTTATTAATTTAATATTCATAATAAATTTATAATAAAATTATTAATTTAAGAAGTTATTGTGAGATTTTAGTTAATATTGATATTTATGTAAGGTAAATTTATCCAAAAAAATAACAAAATAATAAGTAGTTTTTATTATTTCACAAACAAAAATGGGTAAAAGTCTGATCTTGTGCTGACTGTGTTAATTGCAGTTAAAAGGTACTGCGACAAATCAAAATTCTTTAGATAAGATTATTTACAATTTTATGTTCCAATCCTGTTTCTAACTCCTTATCTTATTAGTTTTAGTAAGCGAGAACATAAATAACTGTTTCAAAATACGTTTAAGATATTGCCGATCTACATCATTGTAATTTATTAAGTCAATATATTTCCTACCTGTTTATTAATTTATTCAAATAGGTATCTTTAAAATCTAAAATTTAAGTGATGTTTCATGTATTTTATAATTAATATATATCTAGAAAAGTAACAAAAAATCCCAAGTAAATAAAATATATACCATATTTTAGTAATATTTTAGCATGTAATATCTAGTTAAATTGTTACAATATCTTTTTATAATGTCGGTTAAAATACCTTAAAAACAACGCACCGATTTTTGTAGGCTTACAGATTTGCAAATAAATCTTCATTTTTTGTTGCAGGATGGCGCGATTAGCGGGGGGTTGCAGCGTTTGGTGCCACCCTCATTTTTTGGAGTTTTAAGCCCCACCCCTATATTTCACCCCGTCGAGTTAATCGCTTACCAGTCGTTGTATAATGTAGATGTGGATAACATTCAACTTTACAAGTAATAGGACAAGTATAGACATTGGGAAATATGTAAATGTGATTATGTAACTAGATAGATTTCTATTTCCAATTATGTTACTTATATATAAATGATATTGAATTGTAGAATCGAATTGGATTACATACTTCATGGAGTAGTTTTTGGCTTAAAAATATTGAAGTCATAAAAATTAAACATACACCTAAATTTTTTATTGTTATTATGAAGAGAGAGTTTTATTGTTTTAAATTATTTTTATACAGGTACATTTAAAAATATAATGCTTGTGAACGAGCAACCTTTAAAAATCTATGTCTCTCACGATCAATTTCTGAAAGAATTTGAACAAATATAACAAATAACAAGGGTAAACCACTCATAAAAGCTAAGCCTACACCTATGCTGCTAGAATTTTATTAAAAACTAGTTATATCTCGTAACTTCGTTGCATCCTTGCCATAGTATTATGATTAACCTGTCAAAAAAGAAGACCAGTTTACAAATATTTTAATGTTGACATTTAAGACAACTAGGAACTTTAGCGCAGTGTTAGATAAAGGCTATATAGCCTTGAGCAGATAAAATATTAGCTGATGAATGTAATTATCATATACAAGAAGAGTTTTTGAAATCCGATTGGTATATTCAGAGATAGGTCGTTAAAACAAATAAACAGTCTCTTCGGGCTTATTACATTATAGTATAAATAGATATGGTGACAACGAAAATCGTTTATGCATGTAATTCTCACGAGGAAGAGTAAATCTTGCGATACCCACTCCGGCAAACTTACGTTTATATTTGTAAATAGCCGATATGTCAGTAATATAGACTAAAGAAATGAAGCGAAAGCCTTATTTTTGTTTTAAATATTCTGATATATCTATAGGAGACCGTTGTGGCAGGACGGCTGGACGGCGTCGTACTGTAAGCGCGACCGTTTTGGGTGCGATTCTCATTCGAGTGAATGCAATTTTTTTCGTTCTGGTAACAAGACAAAGCGCGGCGTTGAGTTCCGCCGCTGAACACACAATGTCTCAAAAATGAGGTAGAAAATAGAGGACGGAGGGTGTTGACATTAGAATCCTTCGGTCTACCTTGCTATATGTGGGATACCTATATAGCTACAGCACCTACTGTACAAAAATGGAAATTAAAGCAATAATCTTAATATAACATTATTTATGTAAGTTTAAGCTAGCGATGTCAGCTTAAATGAAATATCTTAAGCGAATTTAAAAAAGAAGGAGGATATAAGTGAACGTGTCTTGAATAATAAGCACGGCTAAAATATTACAAGAGCGTTGCTGTTTATACGATAGCTAATACCTTACTTTTTTTGAATAGTTTATATCATTTAAAAGCCTTAATTAAATATGCCTCTGTTATCGCTGTTCACACGGACGTTTTAAGTGAAAGGAAACATGCTCATAAATACAATCTATTTTTTGTTGAGTGGCTTGTACCTATAGCTTCAATTATCGAATTAAACACAATTTAATATAGGTACAATTCCGTACAGAACGAACAAAAGATAAAATTACAAACTTATCGAGCCATTACCGCCGTTAGCGTAACCGACAAATACCAAATTTCACAGGAGTAGGTTTGTGTTTGTAAGCTTGTTTAAAGAATATGTCATTACATCGTACTTTAATAACCAATAAGGATTTTAGAATAAAACTTGAATTATTGCTTCTAAATAAATAAGTTTTGTCTTCATAGAATTGTAACTTTGATATATCAAATTGGATTACGTTTTATATAATTTTACATAAAGGGCAATTACGTGATGCGTGTAACAACAAACTGGCTTATCACGATAACCCACACGGTTACCAGAACCTACCCTGTATTAACATCGGGATCTAAAACATGTAAATACGTAGAAGCCTAAGTAAACTATCAAAAAGCATTACGGGGTGCAAATAAGATGATGGCGTAATGAAATCTTGCATTGGTATTATTCGTTGCGGCGCGCGCCGAGGGCGGTATTAATCGATGGCGGGCCGGGACGCGCGCCCCGACGCCAGACGCACAGACGCCCGACGACGCCGAACCCGAACACACGTCTCGCGCCCTCCCAATGTTTACTTGTGTACCGAACAGCTGACCGGTAAGTCACGTGCTTTATCCGAACTCTGAAACCGAGCTGTGAACTTTTAGATGTACCATCGCGCTGCGGACCGTAAATTATCTACATAATGCACTCCCTTTTTTATTATATTCAATCCCTCGGGAGTCTGACATGTATAGAATTCCTTTTAGTCATCTTAACGAATGGTCGCTTTTGTAATGCATCCTTTTTGTGATGCAATGGCTGTGGACAAAAGATTGTGCCTGCCATTGTTCCACCTTGCCCGCAGTTAAATTGAGCTCGCCTGGCTACCGGTAGGTAGTAACTTTGCAAAAATAATTTTTGCAAGCCAATCCTGTCTCTCGCAAAAAGCCTAGAACATGTTTGCTTTGTGATTGGTTTTCTGACACATAAAGCGTCATTGTTTAAATTATTAAATGCGCTTTCTGAGGGCTATTTATTTACTGTGTTTTTCTTATATACATCCCTTAAGGTTTCGATAGTTCAGATAGCGAAACATACGTGCTATCAGTGTAACCCTTTTGAAACCCTAGCGTGTTATAAATCGGTTTTTTTATTTTATAGATGTTGATCCCCGAGGTGCTATGATGGGAAGGGACGGGGCGCTCTCACGTTATTGTGTGGGCTACTATGGCATAACGTTATCTATTTGACATTTTAGTTTACAGGTTTTTAAAGAAATAGTATAAATTATATATTAACTCTTACCATTTTTTACAGATGGTGAATGCGGCAAATGAAGATTACGCGTCGCCTTCTGTACGTATACTGAATGTATCCTGAGTGTCTCATTCTTTCCGGTATACCTTCAGTATACGTAACAGAAGATGACACTGTTCACCGTGCGAAGAAAGAAGATAGAAGACAGAAGACATCCAGCGCAACACCCAATAATCTTCTTTTGTTCTTAAATTTCTTATTTTGTGCTAAAATATTATCTTAATTTTTATCATTAAATATTTTACTATTGTTTGTTCTTTTTAATAAAGTATTCACGTAAAATATATAATTGTTTTGTTATTAAAATTGTATAATGTTAATTAATATCGTATTAATATTATCGTATAATAAACTGTGAAACATAATGAAAACTAATTATTATTATACTTTATTGCTTTTATATAATGTAACTTGTTTTAAAATATTTAAATACACTTCAATTGAACAATACATACTTTGACTAAATTGTGTTTGTTTTATTAATTAGTCATAACTATATCTTTGTAATATATAACGACACTTAAAAAAAAGGCACAGCGTATAAATCTTAATTAACATTTAAGACAGTTAATCTACATTTACAATTCCAAATAAATTTTAAAACGAGATAAGATATCATGGAATTTCAATATGTGTATACCTACCTAAATGATGAACAAAATCAAACTAGACTTGAAAATATGTATGCCTTAGCATACGAAGTACTTACTTCTATTGTTTCCTTATTTACAATAAGAAAAAAGTTTCCAAGAAACGTGGGTTCGAATCTCGCGACGTAAAATTATTAAAATATTTTGTTTTCTTTAGTGTGTATAAACATTTTAAAACGAAAAAAGATTCATAGGAACAAAGCTTTAGTAAGACTTAGTGTACCTATAGTATTTATTTATATATAATGTCCGGTTAAAATTACCTTTCATTGTCAATATCATATAGATTGAATTTAATGTTTTAAAAATTAAGTGAAGATAGAAGAAATAGTACCTAATACATAGTTAATGGATTCGACGTTTGTACTAAATAGGTTTTCCTTCTGCTTTAGACTAAAACCTTACTAAAACTCTAATCGAAATTTAATATTCTAAAATAAAATTTAATATAGATTTCAAAAATTATCAAAGATCATATTACAGACAACACTTATTAATAAAAAATAGTAACCTAAATTAAAAATAGAAAAAAATAATTCGTCTGTTTAAGACATAATAATACATACTAAGAAAAAAACATACTTTTCTTCAATATAATTATAATACAAAACTGGTTTATTTTAGATATATCTCATACAAAAAGTATATCTAGTAGGTATGTAGATATCAAATAGAATACCTATTTCCTACGCCGGCGCCGGGAACACTTCCTGATCTCAGCCGATAACTTTTTACGATTATGATTGCTTGTCAGTCATGTAAAACAGCCTTTTTGGATGGTTTACAGTAGCGTTGTGTGACTTGTGCACATGTGTTCACACCCTAATTTTATATATTATGACATTTATTTGGTATAAGAACATACATAGATAAATATTTGCATACGTAGTTTAAATTTACTTAAGCTGTAATTAAACTTACCGAACTTTTACTACATACATTTTCTTCTCGATATAAATAATAATTTGGATTAATATTAATTTACCTCAGTTAAAAGAAAATAAATAAATAGCTTCTGGCTTTTTACGGCATATAGGTATTGTTGTTAGACAGACGGAACCTTTATTAAGACACTCCGTTGCCCATTTTCGAGACTTTGCGATTTGAGTCGCGGAACTCAACGCCGCCTTAGTCTTCTTGCCAAAGTGAGGATATAAAATAATTCACTCCCCCGAGAGGGAATCAAACTCGAAACACTGCCCCACGACGGCCTACTTCAGTTCCTAATGCTTATCTATATAAGCATGGAAGTGCATAAGCATTTCATATGAAACTATTAACTTAAAATTTAAAATCTTAAATGAAATATGCATTATTTCATTTTATCTAAAATATTTTATCAACAAATGACACTTTAAAAATAATTTTTCACAATAAATTTAAATATAGATTATTAGCAGAGCAGATTTTTTTATATTTTTTAAGTAGCGCCATCTATGTGTAAATAGTGGAACTACGTCATATTATCAAGGTTTAAAGTATATCCTGAACTTTTTCATTGAAGCTAACTTTATGACGGCATAATATATCATGTTAGACCATTTTAAATTATAAAGAAAGGTTAAGTAGAAATATATTTTGCTCTTAATTTGTCACTGATTTTCATGAAGCGTTAAATATACATACATGTATAATGTATATATAAGTATACTAAAAGTGGAATTTCAAGTAATTTTTACTTTTAAATCTTAATCTTTATTTAAGAAGATTTTATTTCCTAAATCTGTTTTAATTATTTAAGTATAAAATCTATTAGAAAAACGTATAAATAAATAGTACAAAATAGGTGCGTCTATTTATAACATTATCGAAATATACCTAAATGAAATATTAATAAATATGGCCTTTATGGTGTCAAAGGGATAAAATAACAAACCGTTTTTTTATGAGAGAAAGTCCCAACCCTATTGAGGTGCAACCAGGAAGTAAAACTGTAACAAAAAAGAGAAAGTTTTGAGGTAAATAGGGTATATTTTGTGCAATGGGCCAATGGTAGGGCTGAAATGCAACTTTCTAATTTACTTTGAAATTGAATCATCCTCAATCATTTTAACAGTAGCGTTGCGAACGTGTTGCACTTTCAGTGAATTTATTTTTAATAATTAGAGTTAGTATTACAGTGCAGTTACGTGATTAAGTGATATGTTTCGAATAATATGCATATTTTACATGGTAAAAATTTCATATTATTTTTCACAAATCAGTGCAAAATTTAATGTGAATATTGATAACGTTAGGTAACTACTTTATTTTAAAAATATGAAGATAAGGTAAGAAAAGTAATGCAGGTGTTCGCCTTCAGTGATTATTTTATTAGCCTTATTTTTTATAAATAATTAAGTGTCTAAACATAACATAAAACAAGCTAATAATCAGTATTATGTGATTTGAATTTTACCGAACATAAATTTCAAATTTTTCGATAAGATATCTGTCGTTTGCTTCTCTGTAGAGCTTATTTAACATTCAAATACCGTTCAATGTTTAATATCTCATATTTCTGACAAATTTTTCTAACAAGACTCCATTATCGCTTGCTCTACAGTTGGCAGTCAGCCATAATACTATAAGGTAGAAGAGATGTTCGTTGAAATCCGGGCCCAGCATCTGGATAGTTGAAGAGTAAGCGAGATAAATGTATCTTTGAATGTGCGACTGCAAAAGCGGAGTATCGAGCGAACGGTTGTCATGGCAACAGACAATGGATTTTGGGTGCATAATATTTTAGGCTGCGCTGAGACGAAGCGAGAGGGGGGTCGAGCCGCGGCCATCTTTAAAATTATATTTCCAATTTGGTCGAACTCCTTCGGGCTCTAGGGCTACTTTTTATATACAATCGTATAGTACATGCAAAATTTTGAGAAACGTCAATCTGTTTGCTCGATATCATTATTTATAGTAAGCACAATTAACAGGATAAATACATTGAATAATTTGTTAGTGTTTAATAAAAATATTGTTATTAAATACTAGCAAATTACGTAATAAATACTTTAATAGAAATTTCAATCCGTTAAGTACATAAATGCTAAATTTAAAGTAAATATTAGAGTAGGTGTTAAAAAAAAAATATTATTAAATGAAAAAAGTTATATAGAAGCTTCATCTACCATCTTGATTTCTACACGCTCCGCAGTCAGAGGTTGACGTTTACCCGCACCCTCGTAAAGCCTTCGATTAATACCGATCCTCTGAAGGCCCTCTTCGATTAAGCGATATTTGTACCTGCTTTTTGTCAAATTTGATAGCGAATCCAGTAAATATTTTTGCAAAAATTGTACTAAAAGTGTAATTAACTAATGAAATTAAATGACTCTATAAAGAGTTCATTGCCTTTATAAACTAATTATGGATCATTAATAATTAAATTAAATTTTAATGGATTATTAATATAAATAATCTAGATATAATACAAGTTTTTTGAAAAATTTTATAAAAGACAAGATTTTATTTCATTTTGACTAAACTCTATGGTACGTTGATATCGCACAGTTCAAACGCATGGAGTACATTTAGGCATATCGTACAGATAGGGTGGTCGTAAAATAAAAACAAGTGCCAGGAAATATACTCTGATACAATTGACTTGATAAAGCTGACGCTAAGTTGAAGTGTTACTTTTATAGTTTTGAAGATTTTAAAGTAAAATTCAATTATTATTTGTAATTTGGAAGTTGCTTTTTAAAATAGACAATAAATAAATTGAGATATAGAACAAAGAAAAGGAAAAATTATAAAGCTAATCAGGTTAATATCTTAGCCTTGTTGTGTAATCTGTAGACACACAAGTTAGATGTTGAATATAAGTTATTTCGCCTCCAAAGCGACATGTGTATATGAAGGCTGTCTAGACGTTTCCCCCTTCGATGCCCGGTCATAGCCTCAGGGTAAAGGTCAGGCGTAATTGAAAATGAAATTTCCAAGCGTTGAATCATTGCTCATATGGATATATTTTCTATCCTTTCAATGTGGGATTGTTCGTCTTTATGTGACTGTTTACGTTTGGTCGGCAAAGGAATTGTTAGTAATATTTTATTAAATATAAGTATTTCAAGTAAATATTGCAAATATTCATTTTGTTCAAATGATTATAGAATCCGATCATACAATATTCAAAATTTAAAACACGTACATATGTGGTTGGAAGTGTTATTTAGATTATTTAAGAGCTCTTACTGCATAAAATCCTTATTAACGTTTCCAATTAATAATATTTACATGTTAATAGATAGGTATATTATACGTCAAGATTTTCGGATGTTTAACCTATATATTTTTTATGTAGTCCCAGCCAGTTCTGTAAAATAATATTTCATAAATAATTTAAAGCTCAAGAGAATTTTTATTTTGGTTCTCCCTTGTTACTGTATATCTTTGGCAACACAGTCATTGAATGAACTTTAGAAAATGTATAAACGGGACACGTAAGTGTATTAAGTATGAAATTTATAGTGTTGTCAACTTGCACGCGAGACAATAGATTGTAATAGGTACCTAAGCTACTTTCACATTTAAATACCTTGACTTTTAGGTAAATGCCAGGCATAAATGTCTAATGATACTAAATTTTAATGAGCTTCTAACATTGTTATGATAACATTTTATATAGTACAATTTATTTTTAAGCTAGAAAAAAAAACATTGAATTACTATTGTGATTCGTAAAATATCAATGTAGGCGTAATTTATTCAGAATAGGGAGTGACAGTTCCGTATACGGCCCCATGTAGAAATATGTTCGAGATAATATCGTTTCAAAGGATCAGTTGGCGACACCTGATGCCTCTTTTCCATTATGGAGGGTATTTCTTTTAATTTTAAGCCTTATATAGACGACAGACTTAATAAAATCACCCTGATTTTATAAATTTATATTTAGCTATATGAAAATGCAAATTGTATGCGCCAGCTCTGTAAACTCTGCAAAGAAAATGCACATTATCGTTAACTAATCCCGTATCCACAACAGTATTCCAGATATTATGATTATAAATAAATTAATCTTAAAGTTCAATATAAATCGATAATCATTCGCTAAGCTCTAAGTAGATTATCAGAAATATTTACAATGTTGTAGCAAAGTTTTGTCGTGTATAGAATGCAATTTATACATAATCATACAATTTAGTAAATTACTATACATATATATGTATTTAAGAAATAGTAAGGTAAGGTAAGGGCGGCCTCTAGAAATAAAATATGTCATTTGTTAAAATCAGCTAACCAGATCTATGTAGGTAAATGTCTTCCGTAGTCGAAAGATTACCTAGGAACGGATATACCTAATTAGTTATTACTAGTTTACATGTATGCTGTATAAATGGGTAAAAGTCATTACCGAAAACAATATGGTACAATAATTTCACTTAAATAAATATACCCACATATAAAGATTATAGGACTTCCATAATTTTATTGTAATTACTTCTCTCCAGTTATCTTGTACTATCTACAAGCAATAGTTCGTAATGGAGAAAGTTGTTATCCCTTGTTTATGAGGAGAATTGGAAAGAACTAAAAAGCGAGTCGTAAAAATATCCGGGCGTGCGTAGGATGAGCCTTCGATCGTGGGCTGGTAGTACCTACATATTCTTATATAATTCAACCTTTTGTTGATTATCGTCATATTATACTCGTATATAAGGCGTATTTAAATTTAATTTATATATCTGATAATAAATGGATATGAATTTAATACAATAACTTCATATTGGTTTATATAGCCATTCATTTATATATTTATCTAGTTTAAATATATTTGTTTTAGCTTTACGCTTTATTTTGCACATAGAAGATTATATAGTATTCTTTATTACCAGAGGGAAGAAAATCAGAATTAATTCATTCTCCCTTAGTGGGATTCGAGCACACAACGTGTGTCACACACATAGTGTTTACAGTCAGATGCTGTACGCCGTTTGACTATTTTCTAAGAAAAAATTAAAATTCGGTTTAAAAAAGTAGCGCTTGGATGGATTATGTATGTAAACAATATAAGGAATAACACTATTGTCAGTGGAAAAAATATTATTTACTTGAATATAGTAAAAATATTTTAAAAATTTAAATGTTTTCCACAAATTTGAATAAACGAATACGCTATAAGTACACATGCATAGAATACTTACATATTATGAACGCACGGGTACACGCATAATTACTTATTGTCTTTAAAGAAAAAAAATATTTTTTTTTCTGTAGGTATAACTAGGTATAATGCGTCTAAAAAATTAAAACTAAAATATTATTTTTTATATAGATGTGGAAAAATAAAGATAATATACAAAAAATATATACTATTATATACCGAATAAATACATTAACTTATTAACATTGGTAAAATAATATAAATTAACACGATTATTCTTGTAAATCTAGTATAAGCGACATATCCTTTAATCTACAGACATCTAGTATATATAGTAACCTTGTCTGACATTTACGGTCCTACAGATGTCCTCAATTGACCTTATATACTGAAACTTAGCATAGATAAGCGTAAGATTTGCCTACGTTGTTGGAGATAAGTGGAATATTTTACTAAACCAAACTCGGCTTTTCATACCTTAAGTTAATTTTGTACTTAGCTCATCAATTTCCAATACATATTGTATATATTGTAAATTTCTTTAAAAAATATCAAGAATTTTAAAGACATGAATCTTGTTATAATATTCGCCATTTTATGTATTTATTTTTTAATGTTAAATTTTTTAATGTTATATTTACTGCGTTTCATATCCGATGCTAGTATCTAATAAACCGACTATTGGTACAAAGTAGTTAAAGTAGTAAAGAAAGAATTGTCACTAATCATGGCTTGACATACCAATCACGTGTCCGAAATTTAAATAAATAAATATTATTATTTTGTTCATTCTAAGCCCCTCAAGCTAATAATAACAGCTAAAAAAACTTGTAATACTACTTAATATAATTAACATAATATAGCTAATTGTGAAGTACAAATTAGTGATAATTGTATAAGATATTTTTACTATATATTTATTCTATTTAGCTCAGATTAACTTTAGATTAAGATTAACTCAGATTAAAAAACTACCTAACCATTGCTTATTTTTACTTTAATTATGATGGTACGCAACTCTGCTAGACCAGATGTTGTTAAATTAAGAATTATTTCAAGTAGGTATCGCTAGTCAATAAAATGTCGGTAGATATTTAGTTTTATTTAAGAAAATATATTAATACAACGTTGATGAATGTGTTATTAGTGTTCAATTATCTTTCTATATTAGAAAACTATAGGTGCATATATATATATATGAGAAAATCTTTAAAATTCCGTTTGTTCTATTGTGTTGCGAGTAGCGTGTTAATTACATTACGTGTTTCCACTTTGGAGTTATTTGGTAATTACTAATTACTTTACGGAGAACAAGTGCTCTGCTGAACCCTAAGCCTTCGAATGGCCTGTAATTATGTTAATGCAGAAATAAAGTTATGCAACCGCACTTGTAAGGGTCGACCCAACCCTACTTATGAAACGACGTTTTGCACACTCGCCCTCGTCTACAGTATGCCACCTAAAAATTATTTGCCTCTTACTACTAAATTAGGTATTATAATAAGTATATAGAACATTTTGTAAAGCGATCTTGGCTCAGTTGGACCGGTTTGCGTGTTCGAATATTTTATTTCGACAGTAGGTATAGATTCGAAATATTATTATTATGATCTTAGATAAAGAAGTAATGTGTCGAATAGATTACGGAACACAAAGATATGTTAGAATAAATATAATTTTGTTGATTTTTATAATATTAACTGAATATAGGTATCATTTTCCTACTATCATATTACTTATCAAGTATCATAAATAACAAAACTCGAACTTTAAAAACAGATCACATACAAAGAAAAAGTAATACTAGTACAATATTTATACAAACAAAGCTTATAATTTTAATTAAGATGGCCTCGAAATATATCAGAATGAACCCTTTCGTATTTACTTGTATAGTAGCTGCTTCATTTTGTAACTACTTCACGTAATGTATCTAATATGTAGATAGACGTTAGATCTGGAGACTCTCATACAAAATATAGCTAGGGAGCGCGGCCCGAATATGAAACTGGGTAGGGTTGGAAAATTCAATATAGAAAACTTTTTACTCGACTGTAAAGTTTAATTTGAAATATTTCAATTGTATACTATAGGTATGTACATAGTAACTAACTCACAATAATTACTTGTTGCCATGTAATAAGTAAATGTAGATAATAAATAAATTAAATATAAATATAATAGTTATTTAAAAAATAACTATTTTACGTTACTTTAATTTCAACATTAAATTTATGAGGCAGTAACGCAGCTTTCTATAAAAAATAAAACTAAACACAATACTCATAAGAGAAGTAGCCTTATATGGTTATTATATTGGAAGAGAATATACGATTGTGCAATGAATGATAAGTAGTTCTTGCAGACGCTCGGTGCAGACGGACAGGTTGCGAATGTAATGCATAATGTTTTTGGTCTTAAACAGATGCATGGTTTCTGTTAATACCTGTTTAAACGTGGGCTTGTTTGCATTAGCGTTAGTATCGATGGACGAGAGACCATTTTTCATTGATGTTGTCAAGTATTTTCACTTGGTTACTTACCTAAATGAACCATTTTGTTTTTTTTGGTTAAAAGCTTTTCGACGTATTTAATTTAAGTTTGTCTATTTGTCTTTGTCTATACACAAAAAAAAAACAATTATATAGCTTCCACTTATTAGTTCTAAAAGATATTAAAGCTTTTTATTTTTTCGTTATGTATTATCAGAAAATTTATGATTTTTATCAGTTGAGACGAAAATATCAGAGCATGTTTTGTTAAGTAAACAAATAATAACAAAGCAGAACATTAAATAAGCTTCTATGATCTAGATGATATAACCTACAATATATTTAAACAAATACAATCAATCTTTTATTTATATATTTTTATAGGCATATATTTTATGTATAACATAAATATATAAATCTAGATATAGTAGAAAATCAGTGTCGTCCGTTTGTTTTGTAGGCAGTACGATAGGGTGCGATGGGTTGCACTGATAACAACCATCCACGCAAATTGTGCCCTACCTCATTCGGTAAATTGGTTGCATTCTATGCGAAATTTCGACATGCCAGAAATCCTGAAAATAACCCCATTAGCATTTTGTAGCGGCCCTTTAGCGGTGTGTTATCTCCGTGTTACTCACATTGTTTAATATTTATAGCCTATATCCTGTAAGTGACAGTATTTTTACGTTGACTGTGTTAGATTACATTGGAATATAAATTAGTGTTTAAAGAATGAATCTCCCTCCATACACACTTCTGGTCCCTGAGGAACACAAGGGAATTTCAAATAATACATATTAACTAATTTATATTTGGACAGAATACTTAAATTGTTTTATACTTTTTACAAAATAATGCTGCTAATTATAAATTAGCTAAGTATAAACTAGTTCTGTTTAATTTCATAGTATTAATTACAAAAATAAACAACATGTGATGATTTCTAAATAACCTAGCGGACAATGTCAAGGCGCTAAGAGTAACGCGGAATCCTCTTTTAGAACAAACATCCCGTTGCCTTGCTATTGACGATAAATCACGATTTTGAACCTATATATCCTGGTTATAGAGTAAAGAATTGTATTTTGCTACTAAAGCACGGACTGATGACAGCACAACCACTAAAATCGCTACGAAGAATAATCGGTACAACTTTTATTGATCGTAATTGTTGTCATAAAATGGTAACAAAAGTGGTTTTTACGTTCGGCACAAGTCAAGTTTATCATCCTTTAGTAGATACTATAACAAGCCCAACTTACATGAATTTTAAATAAAATTACTGTGGGAATCTGTTTTATGATTTTTTAATTGGTCGTTGCTGTTTTTTGGTAGTCAACTTAGGTGTTTCCCGACCTAATGACCGAGATAACATAGAGTGTGCTATTTGATTTCGATATTAAACTAATTTTTGATTCTTTATAATATTTATCTCATTTTTTTCACTTTTATACCATATTTTATGGTTATTTTTTATGATAAAATTTCAATAATGCTCAATCAGCGTTAAAATTACCTATTTAATTTTTACAATTATATCCGTGCTAAGATTTAAACACAAATTATACTTATAGTATAACATTCCCCGACATACCTAATACTTGAAGCGGATGAAGTGAATATATTAAAATAATTTAATTATCGTTCAAAGGAATACATTTTGCGAGGCATCTGTTTTCAAGAGTCCTTACAGTGTTGCGTTTTCATGGAACGGACGTCGTCTGGAATAAAAGTCCCCTTATCAAAATTCTATCGGGGCCTTTCCGTGTCATTCATGGAATATGCGTCTTCGTTGTCATTAAATTATGTCGATGGATGATAAAATCAATATTTGTTTGTTCAAATTGGTATGTGTTCTCTAGGGCTTGCTTAGTTAGTAGGTAACGCACAGCTAACGCTGGAATTATGTAGGCGTAGTTCATTGTCTCGTACGCCATCTGACTCATGATAGCCAATTGTTCAATAGCACATATTTAGAGGCGATAATTCAGTGATTTTATGGTCAGCGTTAATAACATATGGGGCGTTGTAAATTACCATTATTTCGCAAAGGTAAAGTAAGGAAAACGTGTTATCTGATGCAGACTTTAAGAAATTTCAAAATAAAACTTAATATTTAACAGTTTCTGATTGCCTCTTTGATTGGTGTTTTCCTGGTAATCTTGTTTTAGACATTTTTAGAATATAAATTGTGATTATATATCTACACATAACAGTACCTACTGCATATCTAATTTAAAAAAAAAACATAGACATATTTAAGTTCTGGTCGTTATCAAAGTTTTATGTAAATTTAAGATAAAGTGTATTTACTGTTACCAGCTTTAATTGCAGAATATATTTATTAATGTTTTCAATATTTTTAAAATTCTTTTGATCCTTTCTAAAATTAATACGTCCTTAAAACATGACTAACAATGGATATTTTGTTTCATTTTATATTATTATTCTATTTTACCTAAATTATATAACTATATGTAATATATATTTATGTAATATACATCTATATAACATATATCTATATTAATTTTAACGTTGTCTTCTAAGAATGCAGTGTTGTTTTAATTAGGGGATCATTTAGTATAAGCATAGGTATTTGTTTCTTGTTTATGTATTTTGTATTTTAATGTAAAAATATTTATCCTGTTAGCGACCTACTTATATAATAAAATAAAATAATATAAAGCGCCTCTTTTTATCTTCTATAACGAACAAAATAATCTAAAGCTGAAATACAATTTACCCAAAGCTGCAAATTAAATTAAATTAATCTATAAAACACGTTTTGTTGCCATTGTTGAAATTTGTCGACGTATTGCGTTATAATTTTCTGCAATACCCGTAAATGTCTCTAGCGGTTTGGTTTGCCATCTTTGAACAACTCAACACTCGACTTGACTTTTTACACTATAAACAATCCTCTTCGCTCGTTAAAAAGAAAGATGGGCTTTAACTGCCCTCGTTTATGGACAGTAAAGTTCTTGGCACGCGTCGTGCAACGCGCGACATTTCTCACCTGATAAACTTGGATACGAGTATTTAAGATGTCATAAAATCACAACACTCCTTTCAAAGTAAAAAAATTAATACTCTCGTACAACGAAACGCTTTGGCGACAAACACGTTATTCTTAGGGTAGATATGGATTAAACAGCAGCAGTGTTGTGGGTTCGATTCCCACTCGAAGGAAGTATTTCATTAAGTTCTTCAATATGGTACCGACATACAGAGCAGTACGCCCCGTTAAATTCCGCCATGCAATGTCTCAAAAAATGGGCGGGCGGGAGCTTAGTATTGTTACACTAGGTCTCCTCCGTTGACTCTGATATGTGCGGGAAAAAGCGTGAAGGTAAATACATAAATGAAAATACATAAATACATAAATGAGACAAATAAATAATAAAATATATATAAAAGAAATACATATATATATATATATATATATATATATATATATATATATATATATATATATATATATATATATATATATATATATATATATATATATATATATATATATATATATATATATATATATATATATATATATATATATATATATATATAATGATTTACAGCCAGATGCAGATTTATTTATATATAGATGCGTAAAAAGATATAGCTGGTCTTCGAATCCTATCCTATCCTATCTAGCCTATTACCTAACGTACTTTTTCTTCCCATAGTGTCGACATTTATATATAGTTATAGTTTAATTGGTCACATACTAAGTGCTGTTTTATAGTTAGCTATTTGCCAACAGTTATCTTGGCCACAAATTCGTAAACAATATGCATTCATTCTTTAAATTATCTATTTTAAGTTTTCTTAGTAGGTATATAATTTAATTAAACTAAAAACTATAACGATCGAGCCAATGCAGGTATGAAGTCACAGTACTTTGAGCTACAAATAGAAAAATAGAGTAAATAGAAGCGGTTAAATCGAATACGAGCCACAACTAATCGATACGAAACTACTCCACTCCAAATTGATGCAACTCCGAGGATAAATACAAAGAAAAATAAGTTTTATATCTAAATCATAAAGTTATTATTACTGTAACACAATTTTCCTGCTTATTTGGTATCTATAGGAATGTGATACACGGAAACTCACACATTCAAACAGGTATTGGAATATAATGACAGTGCATATGTGGAAGTAGTTAAAAGTAAAATACCAACATGGTGAAGCTTCCTAATCTAAGTACCTAATGGAATTTGTAGATTTTATTCACTTTCAATTTATTTAGTTATGCTAGCTTTTGTAGTGGTTTGTGTTAGATTTGGTTCGGATATTATGTAGTTTTAAAGAAGGAACTTAACTATCGGTTTGTTAAATATTGAAATAACAAGTTTGGTGATTTATTTAAACAAACACAATGTGCCAATTTTGCCAATATAGCAATTTACAATATAATATTCTATAAAGCCTAACTGAAAAAGTAGAATCGGTAAAATATAACCTAACCAATGTTAAAACTAAAAATATATTTTCTGAATTTAATAATCTTATTTAACATTTAGGACTTTTGTTTCTTCCAGAGAGATACGATTTCGTTATCCGGGGACGTTATGGGTAAAGTTTTAACAAAATGGGGTCGAGCTGCGAATAAAATTTCCAAACTTTCCATCCTACTCGTATAAATTTTTCAAATGGGAACTCTTTGATACTTCTTTAACAATTCTTGAAAATAGAGAGACCGATGCCATTATTTAATATTAAAATAAAAAAAGGTTTGGGCAACTCCAGCAAGACAGTTATTTTTCTTACCTAAAAAACAGTAGTCGCCTTTTTCTTTTTAAAATAAATATATAAAGGTTAAATTGTTTTATAAAGAGCAAAGATACTACTTTAAATATATTATACACGGAGCAAAAAATGTGCAAAAAATTACAATTCTTTTACGACTCTACTTTTATAGCATTTTTATGATATTCCAATTGCTTTAGGTTGACAATCAGTTTCATATATTCTAGCAAAATATGCGTGTGAAGTGTGTTCAGCTATTAATATGCTAATTGAAACAAAATTTACTACAACTATACCTATTTATTACGATGACTGTATAGTTTTATCAGATATTAACGTAAATAAAATGTACTAACTTTAATATCTGATAATGATATGTACTTATGTTTATAATGAAAAAAAACACTTATTATATATTAAACTCTATTTAAAAGACATATATTCTACCTATGTATTTGTTTCGTTTGAAAATATTTTATTTAGTACAAATACATATTGGTTTTTATATCTATTAAATTAAAAGTTACATTCTCACCGTCAATTTATCACACAAATGGCTTTTGTGATTTAAATTTCATTTACGTATCAAGAGCTAATATTGAGCCGAAAGTACACGATTGAGCCGAAATTAAATCGTTACACACACCTGCGTTTCGCTTTGTACCTTCCTTCAACTTTGCCTCAATTAGGTTTCAAGGATTCTACAGATTTAACCATTGCATATATTTCCTTCTATATTAATTTGATTAATTATTATGTTTCGATTTGAAAATAATATAGTTAAACATACATACATACATACATACATACATACATACATACATACATACATACATACATACATACATACATACATACATACATACATACATACATACATACATACAATTCATATTACATTTTATATATTTAGAGTTTTCATTTAAACTATTCCTGTAACAGTTAGTTAATATTTATAATATATCACAAACGGCCTGCTCTGGACTGGGTTTCATTCGTGACGAACTAATTCATAGCAAACATGCATAATCGAACGATTAGTTACACATGCTGACGGAGATTTGGCTCCATATTTATTACGCCCTACATTTTTCCGATCCCAGTTTTTCTTAAAAATATTTATCCAATCGGTGCCGCCTCATTACTTATGAAAAATTGTTTCTCTTTAGAGAATCCTCTATAAAAAGCTCATTCTAAATTAAAATTAAGGTCTAGCGTAACTAATGAATAGAATCTAATAATATTTCTTCAAACGTCAAAGTAAAAGAAATTCTATCATAACGTTTGAAAGGCAATTTTTGTCTGTCAAAGATCATATTTTACGGCTTGTTTCAAAAGATCACTTGTCAAAATAACTGGCTGTTTTTCAAGATCCATTTGCCTGGTGGGTTAACCGAAAGCTGAATTATAGGATGCTACGCACGAATCATGTCGATATTTTAGTTATATTAGATAAAGCGTTAATAGCTATCCAAAGCTCGTGGTTAGAGTTACGTAATGGACCATTTTATATACTAAAGCCTTTTTAAAATGTGTTAAAATTCATTTCATTATAGAGTTTGGCTCTGAAATACTTTTGATTTCATGGTGTGAACATGCTCATTTTTTGTACCAATCATAAAGATGCGCCAGTGTATACTGGTTCTTATATAGATACCTAAGTATGACTTACGTTTATATAATAAATGTCATCTAATATGATAAATCCTCCATAGTTTTTAAGATAAATTATATTTTAGTAAATAAAAATTTAAAGTAGCAATAAAAAAATAAAACTAACAATAAATTGTGATCAACAAGGAAAGTACCTTATTTAATTCACAAAAACAATTTAAATAGTAGTTTTTACTGTTTCATATTATAATATATAAGACGTAATGTTCATTGAATATAAGTGTAGGTACTACCTACCAACATATCTGCACATACGGGCACAGTTGAAATTAAATTTTCAATTTAAACAAAATATTTCATTGGTCAATACGTATATTGCTCTCGTACGTAGGTTTACATTTTATTCATATGACTTTTATAGGTAGGCATATCGTAAAGGCATATGTAAATGAGTAAACACACGTACACCGAATGTATCCGTTCAATCTGGCAAGCCCATTAACATCAAGCATTATGGAGGCCATATCTCGAGCCCCAAGCCATGCCGATAGCCCCAGCGTTCCATTAAAAGAAACGATAAAATTACATTATTATGTGTTAATAATTTCGAGAGAAAGAATGACTACTCAGTTTCCGACATGACAAATTAAAAAATCGTCTTCTTCCCCCTCTTTTAGTCGTATTGTGAATCTAATAATATATGGTGAAAGCACATATTAGATTCTCCATAGCGTGTAATGAAGCTTTACTATTTAGAATATTTACGAGCTTTTAAATTCAGGCTTTAGGAAAATAAAGTATTAAATTGAATACTCTGCTTATCCTGCTATATGCGGGATACAGCGTGAAGCTATTATTATTCAGTTTTACATTGAACATAGTCGTAGATTAAGAAAATCTTCAAAATGTTTCTAAAATAATAATACGCAAAGACTAAAATAATAGTACAAAGTACATCAAATATGTAATTAATCATATAAAAATTGGCATAGGATAATTCAATTTAGTAATTAGCTGTGTATTTTATTTTAAATTTAACTTTTGCTTAAGGTCAGAAGTTAAATGATTTTTTAAAATAACAGTAATGATCAAGATTTATACTGCACTTAACTTGAAAGTTATTTCTGAAATCTCTTTTAATCTTTCGATATTATTGAACCTGCAATGTTTTTTATTCTTCTTATTAAAACATGAAACATCTTATGAAAGTTTAATAAATACTTTGTTTACATGTTCCAATCGTAAATATTATTTTCAAAGTAACCTTTTTGGCGTAGCTATGCATAAGAGAAAGTGAAGCATTGTTTCAACACCATGCTACTTAAAGCAATCATTAGCATTATTGAATTTTCACAGCGAATTTAAACGAAGATAAAACAGAGCGCGAGGTCGGTTTATTTTTAGTCATGTTATGTATCTTTATAGGTACGTTATGTATACGATTCGCGTTGGAAGGCCGAAAGGTAGTTATTCTCAGATGTCTCATAAAATTAGTATCTAAGTGCTTGTGAATATTATCAGACCTGTTTCAACCGAGCCGAACTCACGTAAGGCCTATAGGTGCGTTGTAAAACCGACCAAGATTACGCTTGACACCTCATTAGGTTAGGCAGAAATACAGGAATCCAACGATTGCGGCATCGCATGAACGTTTATACATTCATATATCGGGTAGGCGCAGTGCCCATAATAATATCTGAATATTTTTAATCCAATTATATTCAATTAATTAGTATTCTACCTTTAAGTAAGTTGTCTTGTTCTTGTTATAAATAATGATATTTATTTTTTCTTAATTAACAACAACGAGGTAATTTACATTAAATGATGAAAACGGCTGATGTGAATATACTCTGGGAAATGCTGGTTTCATATAATTCAATAAATTCGTGTCAATATATTGTTGTTGTTTTGTTTATAATAATTAGGCAAATTCACCCTAAGAGAGATTTTGAACGACTCAATCTTATGTTTAGTAGAATTATCAAAACGTTAAAACAAGCATTTATTGCTAATTAGGTTTGTTTAGTATACACTATATTTTTCATAAATATTTTTAAATTGTAATCGAGGTCATATTCCAATAACTTATATGAAAATTGTCAGATAAACTAATTACTTAGTATGGTAATACTTTCAGATAAAATAAAGCTTATATTATTTAGTTATATAAACTTACTATATATATGCTCACACCAACTCAGTTTTTTTTATGAAAATAATCTGAAACTACATGTTCAAAGGACCGCACAGTATATGTATTTAAATTCATGGTTAAAACCTCTTATCGTTACATACAGCTACTCGAATTAAGTAATTGAATATTTTAAGTTACTAAGTGTCAATAAGTCGCAAAAATTGATCGTTAGCGTAACAGTAGAGTCGGTTAGTATGAAAAGAATCGATATCGGTGGTACGAGTGTATGCTCGATGGTTACCACGGCCCATGTTTGTAAGTCATCAAATAGTGTACTTTACGGCTGCACCCGACAATAACTTACCGCAACGAGCCCTCGCTCCCGCTTAATGAGACAGCATCGTTTTAGTGTCGCAAGCATTCCGGTACAGAGTTAGTGGGAATTGAATTAAACAAAATACTAAGCCTGGCGTTAGGAAATTGCTACATTTTGTAGCACGCGTGGCTATTTTCAATGTTCCGACGCAAATTGTTCACGATTTTCCAAGAATCTTAAATCTACCAAATCGTTATTTATGGCAAGGATTATCTCCGGTCGATACTCGTTATGTGGAACGTTTATTTTTTTTAATTTTTAATTTTCAATTTATATTGCTTAATTTACATTCGAGAATTTGGTTACAATATGCAAAGAATAATTTATTATTACAACAGGTAGGTATATAATAAAATAGTTACTTAATGGTCTGTGGGACCGCCCGCTGTGTTAATTACATTTATCCAAAATATTGTACATTTGTAGAAAATCATTAAAGATTCCTATTAAAGTATTCAAATTGTACAAAAAATGTAGATATGCAAGTTTAGGCATTATAGAGATTTTATAGGCTTAGATTTTTGTTGGTTAGGCACATAAAAATTCTTCGCAGTTAGTAATATATGCATTTTAAATCAATTTCGGAACAATATGTTGATAAATGTTAAGTTGAATAGGTACCTATATTAATATTAGCATAACAAAATTAAATTAAAGCATAAGTAGGTAATTATCAACCAGCTACAATATGATCGTTGTAGTTAGTAATATCACAAATTATAATGATATCTACCCACCAGAGTGCTCGTAGCCCTAAATCAATTGAAACTTATTGGTGATGTGAGTCTAATCGAGAATGTGGTCACCACTTCATATTCCAGACGTTATAAATAACCTTATATAGACGCTGTGCCCTTAGTAATTGTCTATGTCCACTCACTACCAACTACGAAGACGTTAGGTACTTTATGAGCTATCAACAAGCTATTGATTAAGTAATTTATTAATATTTTGATGAAGTCTACGAGACTGTCATGATAGATGTATGAAAGCAGTTCGATTAATCTAGTTTTGTTAAAGTAATATTTGTATAGATTTCGTAATAAGCTACCTTTCTATATGACAATATTCATCGTATAAACACATAAAATGTTATGAATTTTGAAATTTTATTGCTGTCCAATTGCATTCACATCTTTACTTCTTGTATATTACTTTATGTAGTTTTAAACATATATCTATTTAAATGACTTATATTATCACCTACATCAATGGATCTCGATGTTACCAGTCAAGTATGTTACACGATAGTAGAAAGCTTTTAAATATTCTCACCAATAGAATTGGTTGCATAGAAAAATTCTTTCTTGTTATAGGATAGGGAGAGAGCTCGGGCACGTCGAGGATGTCTACATATTTTATTGGGTCGCCCGACACAGCCGACGGAATAAATGTGCGACGCGTCTGAAGATATGTACATGAAAATACTGAATCACATTTCTTTTTTGTTTTAAATAACATTTGGAATGAGTCAAATATCAATTTTATTCTGATATTTTAAATGATGTTTTTGATTTACATATAACTTATTGTATAAGATAAATTGTACAAATAATTTACTAATCTTAAATAATGATAAATTTTCTAGATTCAACATACGATTTTTTTATATTTTATTCTGTTCTTTACTTATTTTTATATTTTTCGGCTCATGTATAGTATATAAACCAGAAAAACTTTCGTAACATACGTGAATAATTGTAATTAATTAAATATGATATATGTATATATAAATATGTACCTACATATCTTCACATTGATCCCACTTGTGTTTCGTCCCCCGCATCATGCCCCATACTTTACGGCGTATCAGTCGGTGCGGTATTCCCTAACTGCACCTCAGAGCTGCGACCGGTAATATACTACATATGTACAAACACGCACCGATACATGCATACAAAATACTTGTACCTGTGAATTTGAACCCCTTTTTGCGATATTTCAAAGTCTATTAAATATACAGCAAGTGTACCTTGATATTTCTACTTCCAGCAAATATTCCACGGGTTATATTTAACTAATATTTTTGCAAAAAGTAAATAATATTTTTAATCAATTTGAAAATAGTATGTTATCAGTTTGATCTGTTGAAATGAAATGTTGTTGAAATTTGATAATGCTTGAGTAAGTATACTGAAAATAAATTATATAATTAATTACGAAAAAAAATCCATACCTATTCAAAGGCAGTTGACAATTATTTGAAGTCAGCTCAACTTTTTTAAAATATCTTTATTGTAATATGTAGCAGACGTAATGCATTCGAATTACAAAAAAGAAAGAAACTAATTATAGGGACGTGTTATCTGTTTAGGTATATTAAACATATTCTTACTGTCTACAAAATAAATAAAATTATTACTAATTAAAAAGTATCTGCTTCAAGTATTTTGATATTAAAATTATACTAATTTTTGTTTTCGTTATCGCAAATCAAGCGATTTCTATGTATCCGTAAATCGTTATTACGAGAAAAAACTCCTTGTAACGCATATACTTAAATCAAGCACGATCTGTGCTATGTTTCGTTTATAATAATATAATCTGTAGACCTCGCATTATAGTATAATATCAACACTTTAAAAGATAATTCTGGTTTAATTAAAAATATTTATAGCTATTTAAAAAGAATTATATTACGGCTGTTAGACGTTTTTAGTATCATCATGTCCAAATATCGAGATAGAGTGCTTAATGAATTGATAAAATATACATGTATGTATATATAACGCATACTTTTTGGATTTATTTATGTATAAAAAATTTCAATTCTGATACAGTTTGGATTTACCGTTATACCTACTTATAAACATAACATGTATCTAAATATTTATAATTTAACAGTACCTATCTACTTCATATTGATAAATAAACATGGAAACAGAAATGAACTAGTTTTATTTTAAATTATTACTATGACTTTATTCAGTAATGCAGGCCTATTATATTCTACACCAAGATATGACTGGCTGACTGTGAACTTGGGTAAATATTTCAATTCATTGAATAAGCGTTTCCTGAGATCTGTCAATGTGGAAAGTAAGATCTGTTGCTTTCACTTACCCTAAATAATGTGGGAGATATGATTGTTTGTAAAACAATATATAAATTATAAAATTTTATTTTCCAGGCATCCAATGTTTGTTGATGGAACCGATCACACCGTTACTTGAACCAGACCGAACAAATTACCGAACACACAAATTGACCGAACACACAAGGCAAAGTAGTCAGTAAACCTAGTATCAAGACACTCCTGTATCCTCCTGTCAGACTCCTTCTATCAGTTCTCTGCTTTCTGAATTCAAGATATTACTTGTTAAGTGGCGGAACTCAACGCCGCACTATGTCTTATCAGAGACAAGGAAATCTGTATAAATTAAGGATTCCGTTTAAAAGTACATAAGTTTAAGAATATATATAAATATTAATCCTTAGTTTACCTATAGGTGCAAGATTGCTTATAACAGATTAATCTTAAATATAACTTTGTTTTCCATCTACATCTGATTTAAATGATAATCGAATGCTGATCACGATCATTACGTTTATGTACATAATTTGCTATTGTATTGCACGGTCGTTAAAATTAATTGGATAGGTATCACACAAGCAAAATAATTAAATGGAACCTGAGTTGGCAGATAATGGGTTTGTAAGCCCATTAATGTACAGTGGATATAACAAATGGTATAAATTCGATTCTTGTTAAAGGCAATTAAAATAAAAACAAGTAGATACTTATTTAATCATTATGTATATATTATAAGCCTGGTAAAAAGGCTACTGCAACAAATTAACTTTCTTAATGGTGAAGTTAAAAACAAAATATTTTATCTGTAATCTTGGCGTGCCTATCCCCAAAAACACAGGAAATAAGTAGAGATAAAAAAGTATTCCTGTTAAAATGAAAATAAATAAATTCAACATACAGAGTAGCTAAGTTGGTACCCAGTTATACCTATAAAAAATGTTTATTTAAAACTAAAAAAATAATTTAAATTATATATTTATTGTAGTTGGTAATAAAATATTTGGAACAATAAAAAATTATACAGTTCTAAGTTCTCCTGTACGTAATGTAGAAATATTAAATCAAAAATATAACATTTAATTATAGGTATATAAAAACTGCATTGTGGCACTGTACGTCACGGTCTTTCTATAAGCACGATGAATGTGAGTTCGATGCCCACTCTGGGAATTGAATTTTTATATAATTTCCTCGCTCTGGGAGAATTATTTCAGCTTATCCTGCAATAGGTATACAAGATAAAGCTTAAAGTCTTAAAATAAGGTAGGTATCTGCCTATTTTCTCTTTGTGACAATTTTATAATATAGTACCTATATTACAGAGGCTTATAAACAAATGTAAACACATAGGTATATAAAGGTTAATATATTTTATAGGCTCATAATATTTTATATTACAATGTAATTAACAGATATTTTAGAAAATTTTACGACTCTATAAATAGCCGTGACCTAATACTATGTTTGCACACAGTTAACTATTATATAGTAATAAAATTGTTAATAGCATAAATATTAGTGACGCTAAAAGGTTTATGTTACCATTTGTACATATATTAATTAAAAATTAATTAAATCTGATTCAATTGCTATTTTAGACCCTTGAAATTTTATAACACATTAAGCGAATACAAAATCGATATCTACCGGATTATAAGTTAAAAGTCATTAAATACGCAAATATACTCTTCATAGTATATAACAATAATATTATTAATATATTTTAATAATTTCGTTAGTAAAAATAGAAATAGCGATAATAATATTAGAAAATAGCGCAAATGTATATACATACATTTGTGCTTTTTTCTTATATCAATTTGAATATAGTGTATGTAACTGTAATAATAACATATTGCCTTTCTTATATGTCATAGTTTTTATTTTTATTAGGTATAGCGAGCGTAGTGCGCGGGAATGGACGATGAAAGTGAGCATCAGGCAAAATCCGCATTATAATCTATATAAAATAATTAACTTGAAATAAAATATTTTTATTGAAATATTTACGAATAAATAATATGAGCATGTACTAATTATATTTATTATATATTATATTTATTATATATATAAAGAACGTTGTATTTTCGATAATATAAAATAGCATAAGGCGCATAAATTAATTTAAATGCTTCATTTTCAATTTATAAATTCATTTGCATAGTTTATATGCGCTTGATAAGTGCTTGATATAAATTATTATAATCTAAAATAAATAAATTACGCATGTAGTCTTTTATTTTCCACTTGCATGTCTGCATATGAACAAACAAAATAATAAATAAGATATCCAATATCTATAATAGAAATTATTTCATCTTTGCATATTATATAGGTAAGTGAATTATAATTACTAGAATTTTATCAATAAAATTTATTCCATCATATATATGTTTAAATATATTTGCTTGCTAATCGAATTGGGTCAATTTATCTATACAAACAAAATTCGATAAACAAACAATATATACCTACATTCTTATTTAACTAAAGTAGCTATATATGCTAATTAAAGACTAATTAATTTCTTTAAATAAATAAAAGACAAACTACTATTTGTATATTTTACCTATAGAAGCCTATATGAGGATATGTGGATATTTTTTATACATGGCATATTAATACCTGAGCATAATATCGATAATAGACATCTATATCCTGAAGAATTACCTCCGCGTTATTGCTGAATTTAAGCCTGAACCTTGTAACTTTTATTTATATATTATTTTTTTGTAAAAAAAGAAAAAAAATATGTGAAAATATGAATGTGAAAAAATTACTATTTTTTACATATGAACTATTGACATAAATATTGTACAGTTATCTAATATAACTATAGGTACCAATATGAATAAGATAAAATAGCAGAAAATAAAATTACTTAAGACATATTTAATATTTGTTAATTATAAAATTATATTTAATTATCCTGTCCCAGATAATGTACCTTTATCAATTTCCTTCCTTCCTTTAAAAGTAGAGCAAAATGGCTCTATTATAACTATGATTAACTAAATGTTTATTGTTATTTATTTAAATACCTTTATATACCTATGATACATGTCTTGGTTTAATATCCTGCTATAAATAATTTAAATATCGAATTAATGTCTATTTGCATGTAGCGTGTACGCCACTGAGTAGTTTCCGGTTTACCGACGGGAAATCCTTCTAGCATAAGTTTAACATTTTCAATCCTCAATATTAAAATATATATATTAAATATTCACGAAAAATAAATCAAATTAACATTTTACTATATTATTGACATCTTGAATATAGCACCAATGTTCTAAACTCGCTCGAATCGAGTTGAAATCGTGCATTTTACGGTTATTGCGTACTCGGATGTTAGGTATCTTTTGAATACAAATTCAGTACTGAATGCTCACGCAAAACACGATAGTTCACTGCAATGGAATCTAAAATGGTTTGTTTTTTTTATAACAAACAAGTATTGAGATATTCTTAAAAAAAAAGAATCTTACTTACTATCAAAAAAACTATATTCAGTTGATAAGATTAAGATTTCAATTCAAAAGTCATTCAAAGAATATGTATAATGTAATATGTACTTTTTCCCTGATGTTAACATAAAATGCGTCGTTAGCTTTAATCACTCAGCATGCGATTCCCTAAATAGCAATGGAGAACACTGCTCTCAATGCTTAGTGCTCAATGGTACCTGAAGTGACTCAATGGAGAAATTAGTATGAAAAATAAATAAGTTTGAATAATTATTTTTACAAGTATTTATTATAAAAAATATACAATATAAGACAGTATTTCATTACCCTACATTTTTATATATATTAAAGTATTTTTTTCAATAGTACCTACTGAGACTTTCAGAGTTTCTAGCTACATAAAGTTAAAAACATACTGTATATCGACTATAAAGAGATATTTATTATATATCTTCTTAAAAAAAAGGATAATCATTAAGCTGATTTTGTTTCCAGTAATAAGCAAAATATATTAAAAGAACCTAAATCTGTTTCAGCATATAACTAAGTGGAAAAAAAAGAATAATTTAATTTAAAATAATTTATTTAAAAAGTTTTATTATTAGTAAGTAGTTTAATTAGGTTATCTATTATCAATATAAGTAAACTATTTAAATTGATTTTAAAATAAATTTGTTATAAAAAAAGAATTAGTTCGGTAGATTACTTCATTTTGTGTGATTCACTTATAGTGGCTTATTCACTTCCAACAAGATTTTAATAAATTATAAGTAAATAAAATAAATAAAAGTTACTATGTAGGTAAAATGTAACATAATATTAATATAATATATAATGTTAGTGACAAGCAAAGATAAATACTTTTATATATTAATAACCTTTAAGATAGCTTATGCACATGCAAAAGGCCAAGTAAATTCTATATATCATATATATCAACAGTGTATAATAAATATTCACATCGACAACATAAATGGAAATTAAATATCTTATAATTATTAAATTATTGCCAATAATTATGAAGCACTAAGTTATTTTGTATTTTTCATAATAAATTTCTAATTCATATAAGATTACAACAGTTCCAGCAACTGCTGCCCTCTATTGATTAGAGGACTAACTACTGTGTAAGCAGCGCCATCTATCCCATACGTCTCACACTTTCATCACGGTGACATCTCTACATTTAAAGCTTATCTCCTTACTCTGCACACACTTACTAAATGAAAGAGGGAGATAGAATATAGAGTTCATCTCAACAAACAAGATTTCAAATATCAATTTGGCGCTGATTGGTGAAAATAAAGATGGTAGAACTGAATCTGTAAAATGCACCAATGGGAAAGAGCAAATGGCTTTCAGCTCGTCCGCCATAATACTTTGGGCGGCACCTGCCTTAAGATCCTCCTTTATATTCCTGACGTATGCACTCATTTGAGTTATGGATCATGGCGTCATGGGTTGGTGCTGAGCGTATTTTAAGAAAATTGCTGACTTTTGCCAACGTCCCAATATTTCTAGTGAAATATGTGCCAACTATCTGGGTTAAGTAGGCTTATTCTATTACATTTACATACTTCGATTGGACAGGCATATTATATAGTTTTGGAATGTATATATATGACTTTATAAGTATAATGTTAAATTTGTATATTCAAATCAAATCAAATCAAAATATTCTTAATTCAAATAGGCTATTACAAGCACTTTCGAATCGTCAATTAACATAAGTGTCGGTATTGTCAGTCCTACTAGAAGCTACCCCCAGCTCGGAGAGCAGTTCTGCTGAGAAGAGCTGGCGAGAAACTCAACAGTTGCTCTTTTTAATGTAAATTTACAATATATTTACAACTGTGGTTAGCCTCCCGAATGATTTTAATATATGAATATTATATTTCTACTCCGATATAAACACAAAAATAGCTCATATATCTCAAATATTATATATATAATTTTAAAAATAAGATATATAATCAATATTTTCACATACATCTACATAGCTAGTCACATCCACAACGTCTTAGTCAAGATTATAAGTATGACTAGAGTTTATTTTAGGAATAATTAATTCCAACCTACTTTAAATGTAACATTATGTGTGTTTAAATATGTATTGATAAAATCCTACCTCAATCTAAGCATAAAACAGGTGACCGCAGGTTTACGACCGACGCGTGCCGAGAAGTCGTAAAATCATTCAAATCACTAGAATACGTATTAAAACTCGTCAAACCGTTTTGTTTTGTATACAAATTAAGACAGTAGTTTTTACTATTTTAATTTAAAGTAATTTTTGGTTAATGTTCAATAAAATAAGGTACATTGAGTATCTTTTTTATTCGTGGCTATACCTATATTTTATACGTTTTAAACATTCTAATTAGGTGAACTATGTAATTATAAATCAGGCAGGTGTATAATATAGGTAGGTAAATAATATGACAAGTTAAAGAAATTAATATACTAAAGAAATAAATTAAGAAATAGGTATTTTGTGATATATATGTATTTATGCAATATTCAAGTAATTTCATATTTAAAATATAACAAGCCTTAGTTAGTAAATTAATAATTATTATTATGAAGATTTACATATACTTTTTCTGAACATATAGTTACATATTTTAATAGTTAGCGATAGGTCTCGGTTTGAAGCGAAATACAAAGAAAATATTATTCGAAACGACCTTCCAATTTCCTTATAGCATATTATTACATATTTTGCTATTTACACAAATATTGTTTGATACGATATTTTTATAGAGTTTATTAATTATACATATTTTTATTACATAATCTTAATCTCGTCAGGCTTTTATATACTACCTATATAGGACTTATAGTAGGTATTTTATATTTTACATTATATATATTCTGTCAATAAAATGTACTTCAAAATCAAATTCAAATCAAAAAAAATAGGGTGAAAATCATTTATATGGAAGAATGTGTGGCTGCGTCCATAGACTACCAACACCTCACCTTTAAATTACTGCTTCATTTTTAAATAAATACTTACAAGCCAAAGCCACAAGCCATATTAAAAGGTATTTTTTTATGACATGATGATAAAATTATAAACTAATATTTTAGAAGTAACACTTCATCACAAATAGTCTCGTTATCTTCAGGCCGGGGATCAGTGCCCTGGAGCTATGGGCCCTTATTATATTTTAGCTGACATCTGCTCTCATTGGAGCAGACGAGATGGTGTTAAATGGATTGGCTTGACCATTTATTTTAGTTTAAATATATATAAGAAAAATGTATTCCGTCATTATATTTGTCTTGTATAAAATTAATGATTCAAACCTTATATATATATAATTCAAACCGTTGTTGGCTTTCGTACATTTATTAAATTATTTATTTTTGTCAGTTACAAATGAACTATTTCGCATCAACATATACGCGATCTAGGTATGCTTTTATTATAATAATATTTATATAAACAAATTTTTTGCCATAGAAATAGAAAGGATAAAAAATAAGATAGATTCATAATAAATATAAAATAGATAAGATAGATTCATAATAAATATAAAATACAAAATGATATGTTCATAGCACTTAACACTTTATTTCAACCATTTACTACATAATGCCTACAGTATAACCTGATAACAACTCTATCATAGCAACGATGTAGATCTAACATTTAAATAAAAAAAAAAACAATTCGTGACCATACATTCTAACTAATGAAGTGTGAAAGCATCAAATTGTAATTGCAAATAATATTTTATAGAGTTATTGTTTAATAACAGCTTGATATCATGCCAAGTTGCTTTAACCCCATGAATATGAAGCATTTCACTATTTCACCTTAATTAGTGTGAATAACATAACTGTTTTGTTAATATAAACTATGTAAATATTTTTAACGAACAATACAAAAACACGTAAAACAAAAATTGGAATACCAGAGAATGATATATTACATACCATTAGAATTATTTTCTTTGCTAGAGTTATGAATAACATATCTATTTTTAATAATAAACACATTACGAGTATTTGTTAAAGAATCATACATTTATCAGTGTGTAATTAACACCATATTATTAATTAAAGAATTCTTCTTATGTAAACAGAACAATTAAAGTATTATTGCTATTATTATAAAAGGTTATTGTACTCTGATACATTATTCGCAATAATAAGTTAAATCATTTTTATTTTCCCGTTTTGGCAAGACGTCGCATTGTGTTACGGCACTCTACATGCAAAGTCTCTAATTATGATGGAAAGCGATAATCGGAGTGTCCTGACACTAGTTTATCTCTATTTATCCTGCTATATGCGGGATAGACAAGAGCATGAAGCTGCGGAGCTGATAATATACTTAATATCTTAAATTTATTGAGATATTGAGATTTGAAATTAAAGATGATCAAATAAAATATATATATTATGTAATGATACATATAAATCATACATCTTATAAAACCTACCTTACGAAATTGCTGGTAACATCTCAACGTCATGAATCGTCCTTGAACCTGTAAAAAATAAATTTGCAATTATAATAACAATTTATTACGTGCTAAACATTTAAAAGTAACGAGCTAAAGCTACATTAACAAAAAAAAACGTGTTTCAAATGTTTAATGTAATATAAAATGCAGCGTTAGTCTAGGTACCTATAGCATAAAACCCGAGTGACATAACACACAACTAATGTCCTTGTAGCAGGTTGCAGTGATACGAGGTCGTTACCGCGTCTCATCACCTGGGCCGATCCGTCACCCGCGCTTCACACCGTAAAATCCGTCTGCGTCTAGTCTACTGCTTTTACGATCCAACCGATGCCTATAAAAATAAACGTCGTATAAAACTACGTGCAAGCTATTATTATAAATGATATCGCCTCCACAACGAATGGATTCACGTTTTTATTTCAATTGTTTATTGTCTTTTGTGCAACTTAATATCGCTCTTGAACTTGCCGAGCTAGTGACACCGTTTGATCCAAATCGCGTTTTATTGTTTTGCTCAATGGACGGATGAATTTTACGAGCGTGGCGTAACCTGTGACGTGGTTAATATAAGTTTGTAACGTACGCCGGACTGACTCATGTCTCATTTGATACGCGTAACTTTCCATTTCTAATTCGCTCCAGAACGCTTGCCAAGATTTCTAGCTTTTTTTTTTAATTTAGTCATATTTATGCGACATATATTGTCATATATGTCGGTGCGGTGAATATCAAAAGAATATTTTTTTATTGAAATAGTACGTACCTAACCTATGCGAAATATTTATCTTACGCTTTATTTCAGCATATTGTTTTTTTTTTACAGCAGAAAATTCAGCGTTTCTGCTGCTACCATTTGTTTTGCAAGAAACGCTGAATTTTCTGCGAGATACGATTTGCATTTATTCGTCTTTGGAACGGAAACCTTTCCTGAAGGAACAAATAATAACTATAATACATCTGCGTCCGCATTAAGGGACATCTTTTTATTTCTTTTGAGCTTCGGTAAACATTTTTGTTATTATCTTGTGTTTTCGCTGGGGTTCCGATATATTTGTAGTATGAGTATATCGAAAAGGGTAAGGTCCCTACGATAGAAAATTGGAAGGCATATATCTTTTCACCATTTTCAGGAACTATTCATACTGTGTGTAAATATTATGTTGATATTTCAAATTATCTCAATACCTATGTATATACATACAATATAATAAAAGTTGCTTATAACAACCACCAGTAACTTCAGTAGAAAGAATTTAGGCGGACCTGTAATGTATCCATTTGAGTAGGTACCTACGCTCATACAAACATAAATGAAATCCGACCCAACCCTCATTACCTCGTATAAATAACTGCCCACATAAGCATATTTCTTTTTACGAAATTGATACCGAACAAGAAATCCGAAGGTATTTAATTCTTAATCAGTCGATCGGAGTTTGAATATTATATTAACACTGTTTCTGCATTACGGATTCACCGAAAATGGTTCCAATGGGCGAATAAAATGTGTAATATTATGTGACAGAGCACTGTGATCTCACTTTCAAGTCGAACGACGCCTCTATAAAATTTCACATTCATTACCATCTCTTGTTTGCGTCGATTTTTTTTTAGCTGAGTCGATACATGTTTTTATCTTACAAGATGGGGTGCTGAGATTGCAGGCGTTGAGTGGCGGTGTAACGATAGCTTGCAAAATGTAAACGGTATTTTTGTTTACGTCAATCCATAAATTTCTTCAAATAATTGGAAGGCGTATGTATCTTGTAACGAGAAACTTTATTTAATGTTAAATTTCCAGAAACAAAATAGTCTCATTTAGGTAGGTATTTATTTATTTTATTAATATTCTAGCTTTTTTGAGATTAAATATGAGTATGAGTAATGCTCTTTTGGTTGTTTTAAATATATTTTATTCAATATAAAGTGACATGCTGATATTATATAGTACCTACCTATATCAAATGTTGTATTGCTTATTCAGAATTATAAAATCGGCAAACTGCAAATTTTTCTTTAATTATTATTTTATTTTACTGATTAATATTTAGTGGATACTACACATACCTACACAGTTATCTCATTAATTCTGAGGTGATATATATACCTATTAGTTTTAAAAGGAAAAATAAAACTTGTGCAAAAATGTTTAAAATTAAGTACCTTTGTGATTATGTCAAATAACTTGAAAAAATATTTACTACTTTTTAGTATAAAAAGATACATTAAAGAAAAATCACACTTACGTACCTATATATTGTTTTCATAAAAACCTCACTTATTTCTTGAGTGTTGAATATTTAATATATAAAATATAAATTTGCTGACGCTACACTAAAAGCCAAGATGCAGGAAATGCACCTCGTCTCTCGTCAGGAAAAGCCATTCGTATGCGCAGGTTGCGCTAAAGTAAATAGAAACCATTTCGCCAACGAGCGCAAGAGGGTCGGTAAATTTGGTGCAAGGGGTAAACTAATGGTACAATTTTCAAGAGAACTACTGAAACTTGTATTAATACTCTCAATTAACAAATATTATTCAAATAATATCCTTAATCAAGTAGATTTTATATCCCATTTCTACAATTGTTACATATATCGATGTAATTGAATATTCCCTATTGTAAATATGTACCTGCTTTTAATACAAACGTATTCTATTAAGGCTCAAAAATCTATTAAACGTATTCTATTAAGGCTCTTTTTGAAATAGATAGGTATGCTAAGATTTAATATTACACAAAATTGATTCTACAAACCAATACAATGTTAAGTAATACTAATTTACGATTATTATATCGATACAAGCCGTTAATGAGGTTAGAATATTTTAAAGATGCGCTTTTACTATTCTAAAACAAAAGAGCTTCATCGAAAATAGAGCAAGAAAGTTAACGTTTCTATATTGAAATTTAGATGAACCGCCGTTGGCTGCCGGCCAGTTCCGTATTATGACGCCATTGGAAGTTACGATTTATATACTAATAATTCCTATTTCCTTGTTATATATAAAACGCACACATAATAATTTTATAGGAAACATTAGATACAAATAATAATAATATACAAATAGTAATTATTTTAATTGAGGACCGCCGTGGCGCTCTCTGTGCCTCACAGCGTTAACATGACGGGTTGTGGGTTCGGTTCCCACTCGAAGTGCATTAATTATTTTCGTTGTCTTCGCTCTGGCAACATGGCAAAAAGTTCTGCCACTCAACACGCAATGTCTCCAAAGGTGTAAAGTTAAGAATGGAGTAGACCGGTAGGTAGATACCTAATTAACTAATGTTAGTTAATATTTCTAATATTATTATTTTGAGGACTTTGTAGATACATATATCTCCGATCAATAAAACGATATTAAAAAAGCAGTATTGTTTTTAAATGTTAAGTTACAATTATTTACATATTTGGCAAAAGAACGTACATTTTAAGTAGGTATACTGAAATATTATGAAATCTCATATTCATTACGACAATAGCTTATTAACATCATATTTATTACCGTGTAGCAGAGAATTACTTTTGCTAGAAAAATTACTGATAATTTTACGCATAATGAAATTGCTTTGTTTTTGAATTTGATCCCACTATGCTTAAATATAACATTATATACCTATATATAAATATAAATATTAAATACAATATATAAATATATCACATACAAATTTTAAATATAAGTAAATAGACAAGGTAGTACATGAACCGAGTGCTAAATGTAAATCTATGTACCTATTATATACAATTATATGACATGAAAATGGATTAATATATAAATGAAAGTATATATATATATATATATATATATATATATATATATATATATATATATATATATATATATATATATATATATATATATATATATATATATATATATATATATATATATATATATATATTAGAACAACACTTCTTGGTCATTGCTACCTATTGATCGAAGAAAATAAATAATGCAAATTTTATATTTCTTAACATTCAACCAAAACCATGTCTACTGACATAAAACAAAACGTATTTTTTTCACGGCGTGCATTTTTACCAGCCATGCTTGCTATGTTTTAAGAAGTATAGTCTACAGACGTTGTAAATTATAAAGGTATAAGGTGTATTGAACTTTTTCAAAACAAATATTTTTATAATAAATGTGCTTTGAAAACAGAAATAAGTTGTATATACAGCTATGCACTACTAAATAAATTACCTTTTTAATAAGATAAATATAAATAAACTTATAAATTATTATATATTATATATCGACTAATTTTAAAATGGACATTATTATGCCAAATTTGTGAATAAAATCATTCTGTAAGCAATTAAAATAAACTATTAAAAGCTCACCTACCTTAAAAACTATGTTTAATAAATAAGGTTTTTTAAATGTAAAATTGCTTTACACGTCATATTAATTCTGATTAATGGATATAGTCATTTGTAAACGACATAGAGCAAAAAATGTTTGTACCAAATAAAAAAAATACCTTGAAATGTAGCTTCACATACGTTTCACATACTTAATTAGAGGATTTCGCTTATGAATATTAAAACATTTAAAGCTACCTTATAAAGACCTCAGTTTTGTTTTTTGTTGTTAATAAACTCTCAATTTTATATGTTAATAAGAAATGTACAATGTGTTCATTCAAACCTTTTCATACAGACAGCAGTAATGTCACTACACTATAATAGTTCTTTTTTCATACCTGTTTATTTAAATTTCATTCGGTTTTAATTATAATATATATAATTATATTAAAGTAAATACATTTTTCTCAAAATAAACAATAGGTAGTATTATTTTGTAGCGTAACCTACCTGCTAGTGTTATTTATATATTATAGATAAATAGCTTTTGTCATAAAACTGAGGAATAATATACATTAACATCCATATTATTAAAGTACCTATCTACATAGTTACCTAAATGTTTCAAAATTTCTATATTTTCATAAAAATCATACTTTTTAAGTTTTAGATAGGTGTTAGAATTATTTTTAATTAAGTACTATATATTCATAGTTCTATACTTAAATCATCTGTTTGCTATAATTTAATATACGTTATTTTAAATTTAATCAAATTAATTTATAAAAGAAAAGATATTGATGTCACGAAGCTCGTTTACCGTGTGACCACGAATGTTCCCCAAAACATATAAAATACAAAGTTCTCATGGGTACATGAAAGTAATATTAATTGACATCAGTATGCATATGCCTATTTACTGAAGTCAAATCACGAATAAGACTATTTTTTTATTCACAATCAAGTAAGTACCCATAGTAAGGGCACTTTACATAGAATGCACATATAAATAATGTATATATTTCTATATCTTCCAGATAAATGAAAGATCTGGTAAATTAATTAATACGAATAATATTAAATATTTTAATAATTGTCAAAGTGTTTTGTACATGTAAGTATATTTTTTATTTAGGTTTTATATAGCCGGGTAGGATAAGTAAATAAGTGAATAGTGAAGTTTTTTGTAGCACTAAATGGTTTTATTTTTTATTTTAAAGCCCAATTTCTAAGAATATCAGACACATGTTATGCGAAAAAAATTATAACTTTACAAAAGTTGTGCAACTTCCTATTGTCTTTTGGCGTATCAAAAAACACCTCACCCCGTTCTTGTTCTTCCGCCTATTGTCATATTTTTATAAAGAAATTGAGAGTGTATTGTTATGTTCCTGGTCATTTTTACTTTTTGTTTGTACTTTTAGTGGCATCATAAAATGTAGAGCATAAACAAAAAAAACCACCGAACTCTTCCGCATTTCGACAATTGTCAAATTTTCAAGGTACACGCCAGTTTCAAATTACAGGTGAACTAGTGAAGGTGGTCAGTTCTCATTGTAATAATGGATTTCTTTGTCTTCAGCGGCATCTTAGTTACTTTCTTTTATTCGTAATAATTGATTTATTACTATGGAGAAAGAATGCTCTTCAATACCATACCACAACTAAGGTTTGTACTTTTCAAATCATAATTTCTATCGGCCTAGTCACGTTCCTTTACTATTTGCGTAAAATATATTTTAATATAGTTTTTTTACTTTATAAATAAAATAGACGACTATATGGAATTTTATAACTATATTTTTGTATCATATAATACAAACGTGCCACACGTCAAAACAACAAAGACGATCGAAGTAAACGAGATGTAATTTCATATCGACGTGCACAATTTGCTCCGTTATGCCCTAGCGTTTGTTTCATACTAGAGCATACTATTTACCGCGTATTTGCCGAGTCTGTAACACAATATTTGCCGAACGTGTCTACCGACACATGACAGGACATATCCAGGCGTGACACGTTGCAGTGAACGACATTTTCTGTTATTACATCTGTTATTGTCTCGTCGGCTTTTCTTTTTGCTGCAATAAAGCGTTGATTACACTGCCTTAACGCAAGACATTCAACAATTGTTAGGAGAAGAAATAAGAGCTGCAGGGTGCCGATTACTTATTATTGTATCAAAATTTATTAGATACAATATAGCAACCTGTTTGTACATTCGGTTTTAGCTCGCATCCACATTTATATAAACATTATTTGTGTGGCGATGCGTCATGTCTTACCTGCCGCGTAAGAACATACCATAACTTAAAGCACGACAGAATTTTAAATGCAAATGGAAACACTTTTTTCTCCTATGAATCATGTTTAGTTAATACTTACGAAATGCAAATACATTCTATTCCGAAATTCAAGAGGGAGTCTACGAAAGAAAATAGCGGGTCGGAATACCTATGCTTTTCCACGTTGAACGTGAACGTGACGGGATATTTTACATGACATTAGATTTAAGATCTTAAAATTGGCAATGTTAAGGTGAATTTATCTTGAAACAATACAAATATTTGATCGTGAAAAGTTTTCTGATTGTGGTAAAATATGATATAATTTGTACTTAGAGCTCAGTACGTTCGTGTTGATATGTCACCTCATAGAGATGCCAATTTCATTTTCATATAAAATAATACTCATATTTTGATCAGTAAACATAAATTTTTCTTCCAAAGGTTACACATTAAGTGTGGAAATTTGATAAAACTAAATTTAGCGATGGGTAAGCATCTACCAAGAAGTTTATAAATGGTCCAATTTCACAGATCGCGGGCGGTTAGCTGGCGTGAGAAATAACCAGAATTGAGGAAAGTTCTCAAACTCGACTTATAAAATTTAACTTTATATTTTTATCGCCAAACCTTATTAACATGAATTACGTTTAATATTACAGCTACAGTTATCACAAAACTGAACGCTTTTATTGGGCATTTGCACATAAAAATATAAAATATTATAATTAAAACAATGGTGTAATTACAATGACTACATCTAGTCTTATTACTTTTGTAATAGAAGCAAACCTAACGCATTTTGAATAATATCAACATAAATTAGTTCTTATTTTAGCGTAACCCCACGAAATATGTAAATATATCAGTCGGATTATGAAAATCTATTTCTAATTACCAACTAATTTATATAGCATCCATTTATAAATCGTCGTACATTTAAATACAGGAATCATAATACGAAAGTATGCTAACAGGTATCGATGAAACCTTGCATGTATGTAATCGGTTAGCTTTCAAGCCTTTCCCATAAAATGCATGATGAATGTAGACAGCCCTTGCTTGGTACCGTTGCGTCCCCACTCCGTAGGGCTGGGCAGCTGAGAGACCAATTTAATAAGATCTCTGACTCTCTCTTAATTCATACGATATACATTGACTCGGTAGGTCTAGTCTAATTGGACAATTGTATCGAATATCGAAATGGGGTTCGGTGCACTCTTCACCATATTTTAACTCGATCGCTAATGGAATACAACTTCAAAATGGCCGTGTTGTTACGAAATATTATATATAAATTACGAAATATAAAACAATCAATGTTTTAGATATATGAGAGATTTATGTTTGCGTTAATTTTAATGTACATACTTCGTTTTGTTTTCCAAATTAAAATAAATGTTCATAAAATTTTTTGCTTCATAAGGAATTGTTGCATATAT
The DNA here is from genome assembly GCA_037127375.1 of Dione juno. NCBI lineage: Eukaryota > Metazoa > Arthropoda > Insecta > Lepidoptera > Nymphalidae > Dione > Dione juno. The sequence continues at coordinate 2,544,700 of JAXRJS010000020.1, read as the reverse complement.
CAAGGTTTATAACAAAAATTTCAACACTTTTAAGCCTGTTCTCGCTGGTAAAACATAGATGACGCTACTTACCACTTAGGAGAAAATGAATTATCTTTGTCGCCGACGCTAATTACTTTAATAATCCATTATATTAAGTATTTTACGGTTCAAGGTAAAAATGCAAAATTTTGTTATCTAAACGATGTCGTGAGGTGACTTTTCGGCACATAACTAACTGAATCTTATTAGGTAAAATCCAATAAAAGCCATCCAATAATCTTGCATTTAAATGCATTGCGGCTTTAAATATCGCTAAAAGGCTCCCAGCGTGAAACGAAAATCATTTGATACTAATCTCTTAAGCGCGTTTCAGGACCACCTGCTTGACACATGGACATACAAACACTTACTTTATGAAGGTTTACAATATCGTATTCAAAAATAAAATCGCATTTTTTTAAATACCGTAGGTATATTAACGTGTCGATAGGCTACATTAAGAATCTGGCCTCACCGCATTTGGCAATGTTGTATTAACAAATATACAAATCAATTTATGGTAGACTCAGTACGATAAATGAATTTGTAATAAAATTATTATTTTATTACAGATAAAAGATACCTACACTGACTTACGGAACTTAATAACTACACGTAGCTTTAAGCCTGATTTACAGTTTACAATATTGCCTTCGAGAACTACAAGCTCTTTACGTCATATTTGTACGACTTATATGATATTTATTGATTTTGAAAACAGTTTATTATTTAAAAAATACATATGTGAACAATTATTTGTAATTAATGTATTTTTTTTTTAAATTTAAGTTTATTAAAACATTGATTTTAATTAAGTTAATTAGATATTTTGAGTACCAGCAGATAATATAATTTCGTCGGGATAGATTTAATCTCGACCAAAACAACTACGGTCTCGAGAGGCCTAAATTAATTTAAAGAACAGAGCAACACTGACACGAGCAAACATTTCATTCGGTGCGCTCTATCGCATAAATATACACTTCATGCCTTTGACTTAGAGACTGTATATTTCTTACCGGAAGGCAAAGCCAAGTTAGGTTATTAGTACGAGTACCTATAGCTAAGAACAGATGCCCCCGTCGTTGTTTTTGAGTAATGGTACTGATATTATCAGAAGATTACTTTGTTTATTTACTTTTAATTCTCGGGGCGTGTGATTAACTTCAAATCATAATTCAAATTCAATTAGACTTGTTAAGTGTTTTAGTAATTTATATATAGGTTTTAGTTTTTTATATCTTTACGTATTTATCTTAAACTGATCTCGGTAATTGTAGATTAATAGTATTGTAAATTTGTATGAATAGGTAAATAAATAAATATTTATTTGGCAATGGATATCGGCCCTTATGGCGCAGCGACTGACTGTACACACGACGGTTGTGGGTTGAATTACCACTCAGGTAGAATCAATTATATACGAACTATATTGTTGTTATATTCGGGATGCAGCGTGAGCTGAAATTTGTATTATAAAATTTGAACTATAGCTTGTTTTAGTAAAGAAATATTTTAATCTAGAGTTACAAGTACCTATTTATTTTAACAAAAATTAATACTCTTTTAAATTAAAAGTTCACTAATATTTTAGTTGGAAAATATTTTCCGAAAAACTAGAGTGGTACTACGATGTTTATGCTTTCTAACACGGTCGAGACGGCAGCTTCTAGGTAAAGAGTAGGTACCAACAGCTTTTGTAAACGTATCCGAATATTGGTCTAAGGCAAATAAATATTTAATATTAATAAATTTTGATCATGTTAAAACCATATCAAAAATAGTAAAATGATAAATTTTATAAATATTCATATTATAAAAGTAAAAAAATATATTTTATTAGTACCTTATTTATTTCACTACCAAGACTAAAAAAATGTCACTAGAGGCAACCATATCTATACATATTAGCATAACTTTATAGTGATATCAGTACGTCAATAACATCAATTTATTGACATACTAATATCAATAACTTTTTTTATATACCCTATGTAGTTATACTTTGCAATATAAAGATGTGTACATAGGAGATGTGTACTATTTACGATGTACTCATGAATATATTCTGTTAAAATTAATGAACAAAATATTTATTAATGAAGCCATGATATTAAATCGCTGTTTTTCTATGACTTAAGCATATTCAGCACAGCACTCAGACCTATTCAACCGTCCGGCAACTAAAGACTAGCATTAATTACAAAAAGGGTTTCCTGGCAATAGCGCCCCGTCTACGGCATGCTCTATTACCTACCGCATATTACACACAATACCTATATCTAAAACAATATTTAGCATGTAGAAAGTGAATAAAATTCCTTCTTGGTAAATTATATACACATATCTATATATAAATATAAAATATGCTCATCGGCTCCTAAAGAACTTAAGTTACGGCGCGAGTTAAATTGGTAAAAAGAATGATAAGACCGCCTAACCGGATTTCATCCAATCCGATAGTAGGTATAATTTAAAAAATACGATATTTTTAAACCGTTCGTAAAGTATTTGATAAATACAGTGTTCAATGTCTGTCATTGGAAAGGTTGTGCTGATTAAAATATTTAAAATACTTAATAAAATCTCATTTCGATGACAATTAGATAAAGAGTTTCAATTAATGAAATAATTTCATAATCTAACCTTATCTTTGTATTTATTACAGTCTGATTTTTTCCCTAATCGTCTAAAAAATATTATTTTAAAACAAAAATTATGTTTTGATATAATATACTTATTTTGTTATTGTTATAATATTTTAGTTTAAATAGGACGTCATCTAGATATATTTTCTGACTATAGTACAATATTGATAAGAATCAGCCGGTATATACCTAATTCCGTGAGCGTTGCAGAACCTCGTCTCGGCTATCAGATGATCGAATATTGAAGTTCGCAAATTCGGTTATTCGCATGCAGATCATTGTGAATGCAACGGTGCCTTTTGTAATAAGACCGTGACTCCCTTAGGTGGCACCCCCCTTATAGATCGGATCGCGAAATGGAACAAAGTTTCGGGATCCTGTGATGACATATTTGAAAGCTGAATACTCAACTTCGTTGATAGATGCGGATATAAAACAAAAAGAAATACTCATGTCGACATTTTGCTTGTTTTCTTACTTTAATACACGTATTTGTATTCTGTACATAATAAACTATGTTTCATGTTACAATTTCTTATATTTTTTTACTTTACTAAGAAGTTTAAAAAGAATATAATAAATATGCACGTTGATTTATAAACACACATAATATATGTATATATATGTATATACATATATATGTATACCCATGTAAGTACTTTATCACCTCATAAAAAATAATTATAATCGCTGAGTAAAGCAAATTGCACAACACATTATCACTTTGTGATATATACAATTAACTAAGCAGATTATTGTTAATGTGTTTGATAATAGTTATATGTATGTACATATATATAACTATTATCAAACACATTAACAATAATCTGCTTAGTTAATTGTATATATCACAAAGTGATAATGTGTTGTGCAATTTGCTTTACTCAGCGATTATAATTATTTTTTATGAGGTGATAAAGTACTTACATGGGTATTTTAAATCAGTAAAAAATCTTTTCTCAAAATAGAGTTAATATAAGAACATGATGTAATTAGGGTGAAAGATATTGATAATAAATCATAAATAATTTGCTTCAGCAATAATGAACAATATCTATGTCATTAACGCTGCGATCAAGGTTGCCACGCTCAATTTATCTTAACCGTTTAGTTATCTATTCGCTTATAATTATAATACTTATAATTGTTTATACAATAGCAACACTTGTGAACAAGAAATAGGTAGATTATATTAAAATACAATCACGATGATATCAAACAAGCGAACCCACAATAAACATCAACACAAAAAAGAAGATATGTTATTTATATTTTCCAGTTTTTTCTAATTATATAGGTAGTCTGTAAACTTTTTTTTTATTTAATTTAATATGTAAATTTTATTTTGGTTGGTTCTCGAAAATATTTTTTAAATACGTAGGTTCATCTTTGATAAATTTTTTTACAACATATAAATAATAATTAAATACTCTTATGATACCTAGTGTATATATATTATATAAACTATGTATTACAAATGTTTTTTTATAAAATTTTACTGCTATTAAGAATAGCAGTAAAATTATTATTAGCTTTAACTTATTTTTGTATATCACATGTATTATTACTACCGTTATTTCACCTTGTTTTTAACAATCAAATTACGTAAAATCTAGATAACAAGTGGTTTTATACTTTAAATTATCCAAGATAAGATCATTAAAATAAATTCTTTTTACTTGACCGTATATTACATATTTAGCGAATCTTCGAAGTTAATATATAGGTATGTACTATGAATTTATGTTTTAAATTTGAAATCTAATTACTTTTTTATAGACATCGAGGCACAGCGGAACAGTCTGACTGTAAACGCGACGGTTGTGGGTTCGATACCCACTGGAAATTAATTAGTTTCTATTCATCGCTCCAATACCATCTTGCTAGCCAGACAAAGCGCGGCGTTAAGTTTTGCCACTCAACAGGCACTATTCTAGAATTTGGGCAGAAAGCGGAACGGAACGTCTGGATTTTTTTGATAACAACACTCGGAATGCAAAGCCTTGAAAATGGAAATGCTCGCTCCAGACTGTTTCAAAGGTATCACTTTCACTAATGACTAACTGAATATTGTAAATTATCAATTAAAAAAAAAAGAAAAGAATAAGAAGGAAATAGACCCGCTGAGTTTCTTGCGCCGCTTCTTCTCAGTTCTGAGGTATTAATTTTAGTGAACCCGTGGTAATTTATTTGACATTCAAAAAATGAAGCTTAGGTATATCTTCTTATTTTCAATAAAATTGTTTGATTTTGATATACCTATCGGATAAAGCGTGAAAAAAAGTTTCATTTGGCAGATGTTAAGTAGTACTAAATACAATTTGTGTAGGTATTCTTTATTAAATGTGACCCTGCGTTGCCGTTGGCCCGGTGGGAAATCTACGTGGCTTTCTAACCCGAAACAATTTTAATAAGAAGAAATGTTGCCCGGTTGTGTTCCTACCTAGAAAAGGTAAAGAATTTTGGGTTCACGTAACTTAGATGGTTACTTATTTGTCAACATGCGTAGGTGTAAATGTTCGCTTCTTATATCAACGAATAGGAAGGCTTTATATTTCCTTAAATAGTAGTAGGTATATACCTACTACTATTGAAGCAAAAGCTGATATTAGGTACTATACCTAGGTATAGTACCTAATATGAGCTTTTGTTTCGTGTTTTATAATGTGATTAAGAAGATTTATTCGACATTACCAATTATAAAGCAGGTCAAAATTGTAACCTTGTCATCTGATTTTATAAGTTGTTTAATTTTAAGCATAAATTTCATAGAACATTTTAATAATATGCCATGTGAAAACCAAAATGTGCTTTTATAATACAGATACCTGTATAATATTAAATAAAATTACATATCGGTTAAGTGGAAACTGAAATTGAAATAATATGTATATGTTTAAATATAAAAAGTAATTATTATAAAACCACAGCTTATATATTGCATTTTGTTAAACACATTATAATATATATATATATATATATTGACATAATCATCTTTAGATTAATATAATATTAACTGAGCGCTTATCAATACACGTGTCAAATATGACAATTGGTTTATATGTTACAATATAGGTATAGACCTTATCTTATGGCGGACTATCATGTAATCGAGTGAGACAATGTTTTTACTGTTTATACAGAATTGATTAATTCAATTACATTTGCCGACGCAGCCTTAATTAGAAACCGTTGTCTATGGTAATTAAAGCACCGAGCGCCCTCTACCTAGCCTATCTCTATTATTTCCTAGGGAAATATTATCGACTAAATATACTAGTGTTTACTAACAAATAAGACCAAAATCGTATTGCGCATGCGTCGGGATATTTGCTCCCCTATCTATAAATATGGCGTCTGGACGGGCGTCCGCTGTTACCCAACACGAGCTTGATCTAGAAACATCCTCATAATTTGTACTAAAAGAAAAATATATATTCTTATGTCACACAAATATAATAAAATATAACACTAGTCACGTTTCAAATAACATTTTTTCGAACACTTTATTTATCTTGTTGGATTAGATCTCAAAATAAATCCCTTATTAGATTGTTTATATTATCTAATTTAAGTACCTAATATAAATTATTAAGATCTGACAAGATTTTTTTTATTCTATCACTTAGAGCATATAAAATAAAATATTATAGTTGGTAATTTTTTTGCAACATCAATGAATATATTTTTTATATCTTAATCTTTCTTTAACTTATATACAAGACGAAAAGTCTAGCAGCAAAAGTACGTAAAATCGCCAAATTTGCTAGAAGCTTAGATGTTACTAAATTAGGCACGGCAATTATTCAAATTTATTCAAGCTAGAATCTCGTTGGCATATAGCAAAGGAGAATTTACGAATGTAATTTATCATACAATATGTTTAATTATATTTATATGTATATGTTTTGATTTTTTGTTTATTCAATTAATATTTAGAAAAAAATATTTATAATTACTGGGAGTTGGTAGATGAAGCGTAACGCCATCTATCCGAAATCCTTGGAGGCTCTTCAGAACTCCGCCGAATGCTTCGGGACGTAGCAAATTTTTTTCTTAACGACATTCGGTGAATTTTATCATATTTTTTACATTGGATAGATTTTAAATACTAAATATTAAAGAAAACGCAACATGCAATTAGAATACAAAAAAAATGTTTTTAAAGTTTATGCTTTTAAAATGTATGTGAATTTTAACTTTTAAATATTTATCTTTGTTCATTTTTTTATATTCAGTTATGACTTAGTTGTCTTGTTAATTTAAAATTTTATAATTATAATTGTTTATTTAATTTTATACTAAATCATTATCTCAGTTATGAGTATTATAAATTAAAATATTATATTTTCTATTCTAGTTCTAACAAATAGACGATGCGCACTGCTTATAAAATTAATAAAAAATTCATTAAATTAACATATTTTGTCATTATTGTAAGTCAAAATAATAATAGATTTTTTTAAAAGTCTATAGGAAAAATGTAAATACCTGTATAACAACTTAAAAGTATTTTTTTTATGAATATATATTTTTGTATTAGTCTACCAAACGTCCCGAAGCCTTCGACGAAAGCCAGTTTTCCCAACGAAACCTTTTTAAGGACGTGCGATATTACTTTCTATTCGTCTCTTTTCAATGTGTAGAGACAATTGAAAAGAGAAAGAGACAAAATATCGAATGAAAATGTGTTTACGTATAGGTACGTCACCTTTTAAAGGTTACAACCTTTCTTACAAAGGTGTTTTATTGGATACCTATTTACATTTACATTTATAATGTCGGGAATAAATACATATTAAAGTATTTAAACAAGCCTATAATGTGTCAAGTAATTACAAGCTATTGAAATTGAATGAGTTATTTTTTAAACACCAAAATTTATAAAAAATAAAGATAATAATCGACTACGATTAGATATGTAGATATAACGTCATATATTTTAAAAATGTTTTGATAATACATTTCTTGACGATGAGATAACATATATTGATTATATATATACATTTTTAAAATATATTACGTTATCTCTCTTGAATAAGTTTTTATCATCCTCTTAATCTAACTATTAGGTAGGCCTAGGGGGCCTTAAAATATTTATAAGAATATTTTACTTTGCCCTATTTTACTTTACCTTTAGGAGACCCACGAGCAAAATTCAAATCGTATGTGAGTTGCCTTAAGCGTGCTTGGATAAATCTATGTAAAATATGAATTATTAATCATTTTAAGTATCTAGCAACCGCTAAGTATTAGAAAGGACCGTTATGGTACAGTTCCGCTAAATCTGATAATAATCAATTGCTGTGGAGTTAGATTCTACTCATGGAAATTTTAACCTTGAATTGGATAAACAAATTGATATTTGAGGCTTCAATTAATAGACGATGGATGGATGCCGCATAGTAACTAAAAAATAAAATGAGGGAAAATTTAGGGGTTGCATAACAAATATACCGAAATTATTACTTTAAAAAACATGAAATACGCTTAGGTTCTGTAGAAAATCCTGAATTTCGAGCGCCAATGTCTAGTTTAAATGTCAGGTACACGTCACTAAGAGAAATAATCAGAGTGTGTTAAGACAAATGTAATGAGGTCAAACTATGATTTTACTAAAAAGTCTTCCAGGGTTTCGCTTCCCACCTTCAAGCTCCTTTATCAGACCATCTCGATGGTACCATATTATTGAATGGTCACCGTATCTACGTATTTTGCTTAGATTTACAACGATAAAATAATTTTATATTAGGCTTCTTAATTGGTATATCATAGGAATAGGAAGTTAGTTAGTAACTTAAAGAAGGGTGCCAAAATAAGTAAACACATTACTTCATTATATTTGAAAATTTTAATTGTATTGATGTATAAATATCTATTTCCTTCCGCTTTTCAAAAATAAAAATTTGAAAAGTAGATACCTACCTAACAATTTGCAATATTTACTGGTAAATTTTACCTAATCTTTAGTCTTATAAATGTGAATAGTAACTTATGTTAACCGTCTTAATCTCTTCCATGTAAGAAGCATTATTATATCTGACGTCATAATTTGTGATACAAAATTATTGTTATAAGTAAAACCCCAAATCAAAAAAACGAAGTAAAAACTGGTTTTATTTATCTTCCCACACCTCACGCATTATGTACGAAATTAGTAGAGAGAGCCTTCACATGTATCACATCATCCTCGCCCGTTTAAGAGACATTGTGTGTTGTTGGAGACAATACCTACACTTTGTTTAACTCTAGGTATCTGGGGAAAGCAAGAGCTACCCAAATAATAACTCTATTTTTAATATAATATATGATAAGTGATAATAATTATTTTCATGATATACATTACTAGGTATGGCAGAGAAAACAATTTAGTAATGATTTCATTTTTAGTAGAGATGTCATTTATATAATTACCTATGTTATAGGAACTTATATATTTTATATATAAATATTCTCCTAAATGGGATTTGAACCTGAAATCATCGCTCACAATGCCAACGCGATACTACTGGCGGTAGTAGTGTCGTTATAAATTTTATAATTATATTAAAATATGAAATAAATATTTATATCTACTCAGTTGTCTAGATACATTGTTAGTAAGTACGCGTGAACACGTGTAGCCTTGAGCCCAACGGAACGTAACAACTAGCTATGGATCACAATTATTAGCATTAAAAACTTGTACAGGAAAAAAAAATCCAGTTTATTTTTCGACCTTCAAAAGTTCAAACGCGGACCGACTAACGCCAATAATTGCCACCTGCTGCCTCGAAAGCAGGCGACAATTTCTTTTTTCTCTCTTTCTAATGTATGGGAGAAGATAGAGCGGCAATGCTTTTCCACCCCTCTGTTATACCGAATGTCAATGAACTAATCTGTGCAGTTGGACAGCAAAAATAATGAGTCTAAATTCGGGACGATCTAAATATTTCGTTTGCCTAGACAAAACATAAATATATTAAAAAAAATAGTTGCGATATTTTCAATAGCTAGCGTTGTAACTAATGTGTCTGCTTGTTCAAACGAAACGTCATACAGCCATAAAATACAACTTACATAACATTCTTGACAAGAACGTGACAAGAGATGACGTGGTGGAGTATAAAGATAAACAAATTGTGAATACATTTCAAAAAACCTCCATTACTTTTCGACGTTTTGCCTTCAAATTCGATAAATACACCCACGGTTGAGGGAAAATATGTAAAGTATAACGAACCCACACTATCGACCGCCTGAGTTCTGTAGACGAGTGATGTTTAAGCTATATTAGACAAGTCGAGCCCATTTACAATGAGATAAGTTCGATAAATAATTGAATATATCGATGGTTACTAACCAATACTTGGTTTTATGTATGATTTTATATTGATTTTCGTAATATTTCTTGTTAAAGCTTATCATTATCATATATTATAGTTAGTATAGTGTCACCCAAATTTTGCTGAGTAGTGAGTTTCTCCTTCTCCGACACATATTAAAACAGGTATCAAGTATTCACAGAACTCTTTATTATAGTAAGAAAACGGGGAACCATCTAAATAATAAATTAAATTAAATGGATTTTTTCAAATTGGATTTGTTCCTGTGACTATCGCGTTCAGTCCAAAATGTCACGATGACGATAAAATGCTACGGATCTTTATACTCTATGTTAATAATCTACTCTTAATTAAATTAAATATGATTTTATTAATAATGAGATTCAATATTCATATTATAATATACTAGTTTTACAAAAAAGCAATTACGATAAAATTCATCTTAATCGATTTGCGATGATACCAAATTATTTATTGACAACAAATTATGATATTTAAATCAGTCCAATCTCACTCCACTCAGAGTAGTCTTGATAAAGTTCTATTTTAAGTGACAGATCCCGTGGAAAAGGTAGCTCGTGAATTTTTCTGATGTAAGAGTAAAGCTAAAGGAAAAACGAAATGGCGTATTACTACTATCTTTCTTACTACTATTGGAAAATTTAATTAGGGATCTCGATAGTCGAATCTAATTTCAAGTTTAAGTATCTTCACATTTTGCAGTAACTAGGTATATAACAAAGGGGAATATAATTAACTGTTTTGGTTCTGTATTCACCTATTTACAAACATTAGGTATTAAACAGGAGTAAATAAATTCTCTATTCGTTATAAAACTTATTATCTAAATATTATATAAAATCTATGTGATGATGGTTGCGTCCGCCATCATCGTATGCACACTTATGAGAATAAAAAAAAACGACAGTTTCCGAGAGGTACAAGATCCGCTACGTTAAATTTTTTATACGTTTTCTAAAAATATTTTTACTTAACGTGGAATAACACTTGACACATGTTTAAAACATAATAAGGACACACTAAAGACACTTAGTACTATGAATTATATCAACCTAATTCTAGAATAAGAATACAAAAAAAAAAACTATTATAATAATGTTTCCAATTATTATAAAAAGTACGAACCATGTTTCTGAAGTAATCAAATAAGAAGGAATAAAAAACCCATAGTGTCCAATAAGACATATTTATATTTTACCTCATTAGTCTAATTATTTATAGAATTCACACTTTAACCTGCCAATAGGATTGGAAAGTACCTAGTGTCTAAACATTCCGTTCTCCATTTTCCACCCAAATTTAACACATTACGTTGAGATACATTTATTATAAGTTTACTTCAGTTATGAATGAATTATTTACATAACATTTTTGAAATGGTGTTAATGCATTAGGACAAATTTCAAACAATTAAATATATATTCGAACTGTCAAGTCAAGGGAAATATGAAGAAATATATCTATAAGTATATATGAAGAAGCATGTTTTATATAATATAAATAACATATAAAAACTTCAACCTTTCGAGTACATTTCCTCGAAATATTATTATTATTAATTAAACTATAAATAACTATAATCTAAAATATTTATATATTTCATTATAATTTTACATAATTCTTAAAAAAAACTGATTAATTTTTATTAAATAAACGTGCTGAAAATTCACGTGCAGTCTTATCCTAGAGCACTGTGATCTGTAGTTCCAGTTACATACGCTAGATGTCGTTGCTAGTAGGTTTCTGGCAAGTTTTTCATTCGCTTCGTGCGATGAAGTGCTCTCTATGTGTGAGTGAGTAGCTTTACATCGTATACGTACACTCACACATTGAAAACTTTTATACATCTTATTACCGTAGAGATAACGCACACACATACAATGTCATCGACTGTATAGTAAATGTAACCGTAGATAGCTGAGCTTGTGTGCACTACCATATAATTCAGTTGGAAGAGAGGTCAGGGGAACTCTGCGGTGACGCTACCAGATGGCGCGAGTGTACTCGGTTTGTATATTTGGATTTTTACAAGGGAACAATTTGTGGAGATTCTCTTAGATGGTGAATAATTCGAAAACCTTGCTTTTTGTTTAATTTTTTAAGCAATTATAACAACTTGATATGCATTATCAGTAGTAAATAAACGTGGTGATGATATTATTCAGACTATAGCTATATAAGATATATATATATACAATTAATTAATAAATTATTAAGCTTATTAACTATTATGTTAAATTATAATCCATGAATATAATTTTAGGGTATTACAAATTATAAATTATTCAAAAAGTAATTAAGTACTAAAATTTCACCCCATACACAAATTTACACGCCGATCAATATTTTTTTAATAGAAATAATTGCGGCCATTTTGTGAAACTATATCGATTGGTAGGAAAAAATCAATTGTCCAACGACACCCATTCCCTATTGGCCCAGATTTTAAATGAGGGTGACACAATAGGCCCGCTTTCCCTATTTTTTTGCCACAAGACCCTTTTAAATAAAAATTCTTCGAGTTTAATCGCGCACATGGTGACAGATTTCCTGAGAGAAATCTCAACTGAGCAGTTTAAATAAAGTATTTAATTAATTTGTTTAATTATTGTGTACCAATTAAATACTACAGGTGAGCTTATTTATATATCTAACAGTACTGAGCTTAACATATAAATATATATAGTAAAAAAAAACTTTTTTCTGACATAATTATGTTGGAACACATATGTCATTTATTTAAAAAATATATATTTTCATTTCCCGTTCCGTTTTCATTTGCCGTATCTGTTGTTCTGCTTACTTTTATTGATACTTTTTTTTAAGTTATTTGTTTATTAAATGATACATTTTTAAGCCGATACCATCGGCTATCGCCAAACTTCTATAATATTTAGTATTCAATTAAAAATAAGAATATTATTTTTTGTTAAACGTTGTTGATATTATTGTATAAATTACGTTCGTAACAATTTAGATGTGCTTACGAAAAATGTAAATTGGGACTATCAGATTCATGATGTTATCGAAACATGTTCAATAAAACTAACAGCAGCTTCTATTTAAGTCACTCTATTCTAACACCGATCAATATATTAAAAACATTTTAAATTATCATCTACTATCTAACTAAATATGAATAAATTGTTTATTACGTATTAAATAAATAACTGCTAAATTTTGCAATTATGCCCAGTTATTCAACAAATTTACTGTATATAAATATAAGTAAATATCCTCTTTTATGAGTCGACTCTGTCAGCTATGTCCGGCGTATAGTGCAGTTGCATAGCGCGCCGTCTCAACGGCCATGAGTACAGACATTAGGAAACTAATAAAGGGTAGCAGTGGAGCTGTTCTTCTTCAGTGCGAGTATTATATTGTGAAAGTGTAACTTGTGCTGGCAATTACTGAAGAACGAGTTTTATTTGTTGTAGCAATTTATATAATGTACATAGGTACATAAATAAAAATATTAGATATTTTTTAGATTTAACATTTTTAATACAATATTTTATTAATTTTTGATTGGAAAAAATAAATGCACTTGTTCTATAATGATCAAAAATTAGTTTTTCGTCCAGGGATTTAAAACTTATAAGAATAATTTTTATATATGAATTATTCTTTTTTTTATTCATATGTAAATTTATACACAGAGGGTTTACATCGTATAACAAATCATAATTGTGGATAAAATACAATTTTAATTAACGAAAGAAAATGTAACACAATCTTCTATACTTACAAAGTGTAACCATCATTCTTTTTATAATTTTGTTATATAGATATAAATACTTTTTATTTTACATAATTACTATAGTTTAAGGCTCTATATAGGGTACACTATCTAGTCTGTGTAAAAAATGCGGCCTTACGTGCGTAACGTAGGTAGGTAGGCATGTAATGATAAGACCGAAAGATATGAGAGTAAGTTTTTATTTATGTACATCTTAGAAGTGAAAAAAATAACATTAATTTACACAATGAAGAACATATTTTCCAACTTTTTATACGATTTGTTAGTGATCTTATTATAAAATTAAAGTATAAATCTAACGAAAAGAACCAAGAGTAACCGAGATAAGCCCGACGTAGCACTGACCACAGATACAGTACTTAATATTGAAGTAATAACCGTGATTTAATATAAACTTCCTCGTAAGACTAAATATACAACAAAAAACCAATTTAAATAAACTTTTGAAAAATTTACCTATAGATTATTTGTTTTGTTATTGCAAGATAATCAGTTCAGCATTATATATATATAAAAATGAATTAAGATGTCTTAATTTATTTTCATTTTGTCATTTTTATAAGTAGGTATATAACTGGACTATTGCGGCTGTTAGGGCGTAGCGGCACAGCGTCTTACTTTTAACGCGATGGTGTAGATTGTCACTCGGGGGAATGAAGATGGCGATATATATATATATATATATATATATATATATATATATATATATATATATATATATATATATATATATATATATATATATATATATATATATATATATATATATATATATATATATATATATATATATATATATATATATATATATATATATATATATATATATATGAATTAAGATGTCTTAATTCATTTTCATTTTGTCATTTATATAAGTAGGTATATAACTGGAATATTGCGGCCGTTGGGGCGTAGCGGCACAGCGTCTTACTTTTAACGCGATGGTTTAGATTGTCACTCGGGGGAATGAAGATGGCGATCAGAGTGTCTCAACACTAAGTTCCATCTGCCTATTCTTCTACACCTATAGTAATATTAAGCGTAAATAGAAAAAAGAATAACAAGACATAGCAAATAGAACTTAGACGGGGATTTATTTGCTTGGCCGGTTTTTAACAAACAATACTTTACATTTACTGTTATAATAACAAGTTTACTTAAGTAGGTATTTGTAGCATGTTTCTACGGAGAGTATTAACATTGCTTATCCACATTACAATGGGTGCATTTCGTAGTACATACTGAGTGCTATGCATTACCGTCAGTTTATCGGCGAGCGATATAGTGCACTTAATGGACAGTTTGAATATGAAGTGACTTAAAACACGCCATCGCTTGATAGTTGATACTGTATGGATAATAATATAGGAACGATAAATTGTTATTATTTATAATTATAATTTTGTATTTTAATAAGTATTTTTATAAGCATTTTTATAAGTATTATAATTTTATAGATTTTGTTTCTTAAGTAGAATATTAGATAATTGATGTGCTACATAGCACATTTCTTATTATTTTATACTTTAATGAATAAATTAATTTGACAGTTCAATAAAATCGGCATCTATTAATATACCTATACTTACTTACAAAACACAAGTAGGTAACTGTAGGTAACCTATTATAAGCTTTTAAATATAAAAATAAAAGATTTCATAATATTTAAAGGACCATCAAACACATAAGGTATGGGGTCAATAGAACTAATACAATTTTATTCTATACCTGCCTACTAGCTTTTACTTGCGACGTCACTCATCCACCCACCCATGGATAGGTAATGGTATAACCAACAGTTGTACCTATACCTATGTCACATGAGCCATGACACGTTAAACAGATTGATTGAATGGTGTATAACAAGGTTTTTCAATTTATACCGGTAGGTAGTTTCTCGGTAGTTAGCTTTATAATATCAGCAGATAAACAACATAGGTCCATACTATCTTGATATAAGAAAACAAGAAAATGTATATATAGTATGAACCGCATCAAAAGTACCTATATCTAAAATAAATGACAAGATAACGTTGAAATTTAATAAGCGTTTAAGACCGGCACTTTGTGAAACAAATATTCGCCGAGCGCAAATTTTTAAATTGTAACCCCTTTTATCTACAGAATAGGTTATATTCACGCAATATACAGTTGATTAAAGTCAATATAATTTGAAAGGTAGGAAATTCGCGACGACCTCAGTATTTTAAAGCAAATATTGTTTTAATCTCTCCCGTTTTGCATAGAGATATGAATTTAGCTATCTTTACCTCGAACTAAGAAAGAAGCAAAGCAAACATGAACCAACAAAAAATATTACATTATATTTTCATTGTTTTTTTTTTGGTATTCCTATATGTATAATAGCTAGGGTGATGTTAAGAACTTATTAAATATATTTATATTATTTAATTAAATGTTATAAAAAACGAAAAGGCTTTACGATTTTCCCTGCATAGAAGGGAAGACAGAGGCCTCCTAATATTAATACACTACATTTCCCATTTACCCGCACATACTTTAAATATATCCCACAAACAAATATCAAACCTACACGACGCTTTACAGACATTGTCCCACTGCACCACGTTCATAAAAAATACTAGTTCTGAATAGCGTTTATATGTGTATTTTGTTTTTCTTTGATTTCATTCTCAATACTAAGCGGAACAAATTTCATACATTAACAGATGAAACAAAAACATCCGTGAACAATATTTTGTAGATCCATGTCATATAGGCTTGCATGGTAATCAAAGCATGCGCGTAGCGGATTCCACCTAATGCCGACGGATCTTGGCGTGAAAGCCTTGGCTCGTTTGCGCGTAGCAAAATTACCCAAGAATTAAATAAACATATAGGAATATATAGTTTAAAATTTATTACTTCGATAGACATATTTCACAGTCTTTATAAAATATACTATGTAATATAATGTTAGCGAAGATATATACGTAAGGAAGCATAGCGTAACTCGTTACTACTTAACTAGTAGGTACGGTCAGCATAATCCATGACGTGTTCCATTAAGAAAGCTTTCACAATGACTTTTGGTCGGATAGTTTTCATTATAACAAGATCAAACCTCTTTATTTTATATATCATCTATAATATAAACAAAATCTATAATAATAAAAAATTTCAGATTTATCGTAAATACCTATAAGTTTTATTAGGAAGTGGCCAACCGAACTTTTCTTATATTTTACGTAGCGAATTTTTATAATATCGTTTACAAAATGACTTTTTAAAGATAAAATTATTAAAAAAGGTAAAAGAAACTTGTTCAGGCCTAAATAGAGATTTACATGCAGATGGGTTTAAATACCTATACACATAAAATTATTCAAGCTTGACGTACTTTTTTCTCTTTTACGAAAAAACGTTCTCGTTATAGTTACGTGAAACTTCAAGTGGACATAAATAAAGGCCGAAATATTTGGCGGTCCCATCTCAACAGTCGGTGGGTTTGCTGTGCTCAATTTTACATAACATTAAACACATATAAAACTGACTTTAATAATGTTAAAATTAGAGTACACTTTCCTTTAGCAATGTGACAAACAAATTTTATGTACATTAATAAAAGATAATAAACCCTGAGTACACCAAAACAAGGACTAATTTGGATAAACACAATCGGCCTTAAGAGAAATACTCAAGCAAATTTCTTTGCAAAACTCTACTGTCACGACATCAGTTTTTGGTACAACTTAGATTATTAAATTTCGTAGATGTTCAAGAAAACTAGTTAAACAAAGGATCTTTTAGGTTCTTGAACTTTACAATTCTTTTAAACAAATATAATTCATTTTACCCATGTTCGACAGCTTACCAAAAATACTTCGTATACAAAGAAATATAGCCAGTTACCTTCTCCGAAAAAATATAGTACATTTCCCTCAAAGAAATGCCTTTTTATATTTCTATTTTGTCATCGACTTTCAATTTCCGAGACTCATACAGTGAATATCCCTACACAATACGAGAAAATAACCAACAAGCCGTTTGGGAATTGGTACCTTTGTGCCTTAATACAGCTCAAAAGATTTTCCCCTGTTCACTCCATCGTACCTATATCCTGTACGGATCACGTAAACGCAAGAATGAGACACGATGGTTTTTCTTTAGGCTTCATTCGCCGACCCAAGAGACTTATTATACTGTGTACACGAGATACAAGAAATATTTGTCCAAATATAATCAGGGATGCGAGTTACGCCCAAACAAGTTTTTCGTTTTTATCCAATATGATATTCGTACATACTTACATTAGATGGGGACGACGCGAGGTCGGACGAAATGCAAATGTTTAACATCATATTGGTACGGAGCGATTTTCCGATACAATATGACTTTGTATAAAAAACTTGATTGGATCATTTTTTAAAAAGATAAATTTGGATTACGTGATACGTAACGACACTATAGAATATATAAAACGAGGTTCGCTTTTGCTTTAAATATAAAATGAATTTCGGAACGCAGTTGGTGAAACCGTTCAAAGTAATAGTGGCTATCCCTGCATAGTAGGTTTTGCTCGCATTTCTGTAAACAAGGTAAACATTCGGGCGTCCGGAGCTTCAATAATATAAAACATGCGCCCATATTGCCCCCACCTATATTTGTATCCACCCTCGCCCACCTGGGCTATAGGCATGTCGGTATCGAACTTCATGTGACGTATACAAACTATTTTTAGGGTAAACAATGCGAAGTAGCTTCGTTTTGAGCAATATACCTGCCAGCGATTTCTCAAAAGCATAATAGTTTTCTATTCATAATATTTTGCATTATTTTACTTTAATTAATGAAATATCTATGTACTTACATAGGTATTTTGATACATTACACAGGTATTTGAAAATAGTAATATTAATGAAATAACTAAATGCTGTATTAAATCAATATTTACATATCTACATACATCATAATTTGGGTGCATTAAATTTACCTACTTACGTACTTAAAAATTTAAATGGTTTGTACATAGTATAAGCATTACGTACATATATTTTTAAAGCAAACACATTGATTTTAAGCCTTATCTGAAATATAAAAAAATACATAAATTACCGATATATTTACAATTATTTTTGATTCAAGCAAAATGAATGAAGATAAAGTTTTATAGTAAGTCAAATAAATAAACATTTCTTTTAATTACGTAAAAATTTAAGCCTTATAAAAGGAAATAAAACGCTTACTCGTTAATTAATTTATGGAAGGCGGTATTTTATTTAAATGCGTAGGCATGCCGTTATAGGAGGTAAAAGATAGCCATATCTGATTATATTATATTCGGCAGAATCGACGAAAACGGTTTAGGAACGAATTGCTGACACGGAGGAAGGTCACGTACACGACCAATGGAGTCTACAGAATACTACTTTTAGCTTATTGAAATATGTTTATATAAGTAACTATAGCTGGATACGCGTACAAAATTATTTAATTAAAAGTAAGTAAGTAAAATGCAAAAATGAACATATTATTTGATAATTTAACATTTATTAATATAAACACAATTGTCTTTGTTATTAAGATGAATTAAAAACAAAACGTTAGTGATACATTTTGCATTAACATTCATATAAATATTTTTAATATTGTTCATTCAACATTCCTAAATTTATATGCATGAGGATATTTTCTAACAAATAGGTACGGAATGTCCTTGGCTATACAGCACACTCTTATCTTGTATCCGTCAATGTAGAGTTAATAGAAATTTACTTACTGACTTTTTTGTTTTTACGCAAAATATATTAAAAGATTTAATATTACCTACTTGTTAAATTAATAAATATATAGCAAAATTAAGGAAAAAATTTAACAAATGAAACCTTTAACTTTCTTGTCTTCGATATTTTGTTTGTAGGTATATAAATCTTACTTGTTGCATGGGAAGGCGTTTACTGTGTTATTAGAATAATATATAATTATATAGATATAATGTGGAGAACAAAGTAAAATAGGTGTACTACCTCATAGAATCCAATATATAAAAGTTAACCATTTACTCATAAACGTACCTATATGGTTCCCAATTACTGATAATACAAAAAAAAAATTAAAATTAAATATTTGGAAATTTTAATTTAAGTGTCAAGGTATATTTAAAATTAATTATTATTTAATGACAGTAGGACCTACTTTCAAAGTATGTCACAAGTGCATCTCGAATGTGTTTGAAGAAAAAGAATTCAGAAATTCTTTTTATTTCATTAATCATCTGGCGAAAGTAATAGGTTTTAGTAGCTTTATATTCTATTGTTTTGAATTTACCAAGGTCAGGGACCTGCTTTTGTATTAACGTAAAGTTCATTTCTAAAATATTTCTAGCTTCTAGAAAATTGTTTACATAATATTTATATTGTTTTACTTAAATGCAGATATGAAAGTATAATATTTTTTGAAAATTGGGTGTACCTACTGTAATGTATGTATGTATAAAACAAAAGTGTTTTGTGTACCGTGTATGAGTTAGAAGTAGGTAGGTCTTTTTCATTTAATATGTCACCATGTTGGTTTTTAATTAAGGGCTTACTGTCAATACGCCGATGAACGAAATAAGCACGCAATAGGATAATTTTGTATGTACTTATTTGAATATAAGCCGCCATTGTACCGGCATATGTAAATGTAACGGCCCACGCTAGCGGTTCGTGGACTAAAAGTTATTTATCTCTGATTAGCTTCATTTATTCCAATTTTGAAGACAACTCTGATTCAGAATTAAATCAGCGTAAGCTTACTTTAATTAGCTATACCTACGCAAAGTATTCGTTTCAGTTTAATTAAATTCATGATGTTTCAGTATAAACATTCAGTAATTGCTCGTGCTTGTTAGATTATTATTAGATTACTATATATATTTAGCTCATCAAATTATAAAAGCTACCAGATATCTAGCCTAGATTCTTAGTAGAACGAGGAAGTCAGAAGTTACCTAACTTGCACGTTTACTTTAATCAATAGAAACAAAGGCACTGTCCTCTCTGGATTGAGGACGCCTTACACTGAGTCTTACTGATTTAAAGTTATGTTGTTATTTAAGGTCATGAATAAACAAATGTTTAGAAATAAATTTAAGATCAGAATTTTGGAGAGAAAATTAAAAAAAGAATATTAAATAAAAAAAATTAAAGAAAAATATTAAATACCTATGTCTAATTCAAGCATTACCTTGAAAAAAGTTATGTAATAGTATTTGTGAAAAGACTAGACTATAAAATAACAAATGGCTGTTATGAGCACTCGCACCTAAAGATTTTATTATCTGTCAAATTAATACCTATCTATATGGTTGACACTTGACAACAAGCCTAATCTAAACAAGCAGGTGAAATTACTATAGTAGTTTAGTAGTTGCCACCCACATTTTTACTCCTATCAATACCATAATTTAGGTATTTAATTAGCTAATATATAAGCAGGTATTTATCGAGGCGTAAAAGACGATTGTTTAATGTAATTTAACAATCTATGTACCAACAGGATATACTAAAAACAATTCTAATTTAGTTAGTACGTAAATATTTACGTTCTTTTGCAAATATATCAAGAAACTAGAAGGAGGCTTGTTTGTACCATTTTGTCGCAACGACACTCATTCTGGAACCGATATTGAGTTTGTTTGGGATAAAATATCGGATCGTATTACCATATTAGATACCTAAATCGTGCGATCCTCTCATATTTTTATTTATAAGATTAGTTCTTTTTTGTGATGATATTCTGTAATGATTCTTTATTTTTGGTTTTGCAGTTTTAATTATATTCTTATAGAATTTAATATATTATAATAGTTTGTAGTAAATAATATATCTACCCTAAATGGAAGTTTATTTATACAACAACAATACATATATTTACTTAGAATACCTAAATTGAATAAAAGAACTCCTAATAAATCCTATAATATTGTTTCCCTATACCTAATACTCTTAACATATAATATGTATATGACAGAAACTTCATTATTAAAGCAATCGACATATATTTGTATGTAGGTATATGTATGCAACGATCTGTTACGCGCCGTGCTTACAAATCGGAATGTGGAAGGGAAATGACTAGATATTTTTCTCAAGTCACGTATCACCTCCAGCTTATCTGGCGTTAGGTTTGATGATAATAAGTGATACCGCGAAATATAGACACATGATTTAGTTGAACTAGAATCGACTTTACAATATCACTGTTTTATTATTTACCTACCTAAAATTAATAAGAACCAAGAAATAGCCCCAGTTGAACGTGTGTCTTTCAAAAGCGGGGTGATAACTATAACAATAATTCGGTAATAGTATGTCTTGTTGGAATATTAAAATCAATAATAACGATGGCTCATGCTGTTACTTTAGCTACATATATATTGAGCTGTGTATGACGATCATAATTATATTAATAATGTATGTTTTGCTAACATAAACAATGACTTTCCAAATTAAACAAATTAGATATATTTATAAATAAAAAAAATATTTACATTCGACTTAACAAAACATTTACACAGTTTAGTATCAAAATTTGTTGTCAGATATTTAAATTAGAGAACTGTTACAACTTAATTTAAAAAAAATATACAAATGAATGCCATTAATACCTACCTACCTACCTATAGGTACATAGTGAATTAAAACCAAATATAATTTACTTATATTTACTTCTTTCTTCTTCTTATATTTACTTTCTTGAAAATATTTACATCATGTAAAATCAAACATTTAAGCTATTGTATAATACAAATAAATACAAAACATAGAAGAAGTTTAAAAATAAACAAAATTATTACAAATCATCAACCATGTATATTTTTTAATTAAGGCACATCCAGCTGAGCGTTATCGGGGATCATTTACGGAGCGTCCTCTCAGAGTCAATATCAATAAATGGGAAGTTGGAAATTGGATGTGTTTCGGCTCATCGAGGCCCGAACCGACACTGTTCGTAATAAGATAGTAATGAGCTGATCTCGCTACTCGTAAAAATATGTCGGCTCCCGGTCTATGACTAAATATTTAACAATATATCCTGAATTACAAAGGGAGATAAATAAAGTTTATTTTACGTCATTTTCAGTGTTAATAGGAAATAATTTAATAAAATTAATATAATAAGTACAAACAATTTTGTTCTAATACATAAATCCAACTAAATATACAATTTTAAACAGTGAAATAGTGAAAGAGAAGCTCTTATTTTTTTTTATTTCCTATAAAATCGAAAGTAGTTTTAATGTAATCATTAAATCAGTAGGTATACTAATATTGTATTAGGTACCATGATAAAAATGTATTTTATAAGATATATTGATAATGAAGTCATGCTGTCGTTACGTATATACGGCAATTTTTTTTAGTTTATAAAATAGTTGTGCAAATAAGAAAAATAGTAAGTTGGTTGCATCGGCATAAGATTGATTTGACATTGAAACGATACGCATGCGTATTACTCTAATTGGGTGCAGGGGCCGGCGATAGAGAGTGAAAGAGATAAACCAAAAGTTTACATAAGAGAGAAAAGGATGAATATATTGCACGCGTATTTGAAGACGGGTCAGCAACATGGCCGACGGCAAATGCAGCTGCATATTGAAAATTTCCGGTTTTTAACAATGATTTTTTACTATTGATACAATGAATACAATTAGTAGTAAGCTAAACCTATATTTTTATTATAGTAAAACAAGTTTTAGATTTCTTTTTAACAAGGGTATGCAGTAATAAAATGATTATGATTTTAATTAACTACGATATTATTAGCAATTTTACGTCTGTATTTATCTAGTAAAGTTTCATTGTATTGAAGCTAACAATGAAATTATGAGACTCTTGAATATATTTGCACACTTACTTTCATATGGCATAGGTAGTGAAAGTACGTGTAAACTTGCGTGTTATGTAAAATAACACATTCGAAGCGACACTAAAACAGATGTTCGCATTAAATATATTGTTAATGCCGTGAATATTGCAATGGAATTGGAAACATTGTAATACAACCGAAATACTTATGTAGCTTTTGATATGGAAATATGTTTTGTAGGCTTTATAGGATTGAATTCTCAAATGCCTAAATGAAAGGATTGTAATGAGTGGTTTTGTACTAATCACATTAATCCAATTGGGTAGCGCAAATAAAAGTTTAAACGGATTAAACTCAGAACAAGGGTCAGAGGGGCGCGGGCTGCGGGGCATAATTATCTCCTTCTATATACCCTTGTAATTGTACGTAGCTCTACCCTTACGAGTATTGTGTAGACTTACGATTATTGATTTTTTATATACCTATATAATAGATATTTAATATTATTTGGTTTAATGTCCTAATTTAAGGAACTGCTTGTTTATTAATTAGAACAGGGAGGCGATAATTATACCCGAAATCAGTTAGGTAGCTAACTTTAACAAGTGTTACCTATAATACTGTTTACAAAAATATTTTGTTAATAAAGGCCGTTCTCTAGAATGTGCCCGTTTTAGAGAGATTTAAAAATTGCGATATATTACAAGTATTTTTGCAATAGGTATATACATGTGTCAGTCGCGTCATTACGGTATTTGTATTAATTTTGTTACTCAACATAATTATAGCTACATTTTAATAGATTAAGCTTATATAATGATCTAAATTCCTTACCTCTAAAAATTAAAGAAATGTTAAATAATATATTTTAATATTTAAACTGATATTAACTTATACTAGGTATACTATAATGACACTTGATTATTAGTTATATGTTTTAACTTTCCAGAATAGATAGATATTTTAAATATATTAATATAATAATGTAATATTACTATGTATATTACTGTATCGTAAGTCTACACATGCCTTGCGAGAGGTTCACTCGCATAGGCAAAACAATAGGCGCGCTTAAATGAGACCTTGAATTCCCCACATAAAACGAGGTCACTCTTTAAAAGACAGAATGCTTACCAAATGAAATTAAGTCGAGATTTCTTAGATTTTAAATTCAATTAGTAGGTACTTCTTATATTTTATTTACCTAATAAAACATTTAAATTTTTTAATGCAATTTTTTAACAAATCTTTCACTATAGGTATGCGGAGACGGAGCGACATCTATTATTTAGTAAGTAAATCACTTTCTTGTCTTCTATCCCGTTAAAAAATATTGCTAAGCCCAACAACGCATTTGGCGTAATTAATTTGAAAAAAAAAACAACACAAATATGCTCCCAGTATATTTCAATCCACTACTACCTATTGCTAATTGCGCACTGCACCACGAGTGCGTCTACAAATAATTATTACAATAAACAAAATACAATTCAAGAGATACATTTTATAACACGGCTTTAATTACATCAACTCGTAAAGCGCTTCGAAAACATAATAAATGAAACAAGAGGTTCAATTCTCTCAATTATCCGAATTAGTTGATAAGCGCCAAAATATTATAATTCGTTGAGTGAAGTGTTGTAAAATTAACATAGGAATTGGCCTAACTTCAGTACATTTCACGTTCAACATTTACAAATATAACCTTTTATTATTACCTGAGGATAATAGTTGAAATACCCTTCCATAAATTACATTATAACGTATATAAAATAAGTCACCTTAAGGCATTAATATATAAGTAAGTATATAGCTGTACAAATAAATATATATTGCTTTTTTTATGTGAATTTTTTAATTTATTTAATAATATATTTATATAAATAGACAAACCAATCCTTTAGATTCTGTCACGATCAACGAATAGACAGAAGGTTTATTGTTCGTATGTTTCGTGTATTGCCTTGTAACTGCCAATAGTCAGGCTGTTGTTGGGTTGGCTGTTCGTAATATATATACCTAAACGTGTTGATTTTCTATAAAATTCCATAAAGAGTGTATATTATAAAGATATAAAAATCACTTTACTTATTATCTTATGCCTAAATTGACACACAACATATTGGGTGGCGTGATTCTAAATCTGAATTGCTATCTAAACAAGGTTCATGAAGAAATGATTCTTATCGTCAATTAATTCGCCTCAATAATTGTAGAGGCAAAGAACGCTATCGTTTGAAATGTTTCTAATCTCAGTTGAACCAATCTTTTAAGCTTTTATTTTACAATTGAAATAATTTGAATTTTTTTAATGAATTCTTTCTTTAAACATGTTATTAATTAATTAAATAATTATATATTTTTTGTAAAAATACTGTAATAACTAACATATCATTTAAATGTGTATAATATAAAATACATAATAACATTTTTATATTAACAAGCGGCTAACTTATGCCATGTTATTGAAAGCTTGCGTGCTCTATTGAATCTTGTGAGATAAACAACCATTAAGGAAAACGTTGAGTAACGCAAACATGTTCATGAAACCAATTTCTTTTGTTTCAGGGTTCCGCTCGACGGGTTTGCGAGTTTTTCTGATTTACATAGAGATATTGGAGCGTTCGTGACTTGCATTGGGTTGGATATTTGTGATCGCCCGGATTGTATTGTGAAGATTAAAAAGAAACATTTACATAATGGTACAGACATTTGGACTCCTTTGATATGTATATACATACGGTTTTGTGTGGTATGCCATTGATGTGTATTCCTTGATGTAATAGACAATTCTAAGATTAATTTTCTAAAAATGCATGTGACTATGTACTCATTTTTTTTGTCTATACCTAAAAGGTATAGGTAAGTCATTTGAATATAACGTCATATAATATATGTATATACGTATGACGAATGTAAGCATATAAAAGTTTTAACTAAATAACACTGTTTCAGTATTTGCATTCACCTGCAGGCTAGAGAATAAAGGTTCTTTATCTAGGGGAGGCAATTATTGTGGTTGTACTAAACACGTTAAACAACTTTTCTCGTTGCTCGTATGTTTTAGCCATTTTGCTAGTCCGAGATAAAACGAAAAGGTAAAATAATGTGTGTTCATCTAACTTTTACCTCTCAAGTCAAATTACAACTGCGTACGTAAAATAAAAATATTCCCGAGTCGAGTGCGGTTCGCTGTAAAAGAAGATTTAGTTAAATTCTCATAATGCTACCAGTAGCTACATTTGTACAATAGACTTACAATATTTTAACTTTCACTTTTAACAAAAACGGTGTTTTTAACTAGGATAATAAAATTGTATCTAAAAAGCTGGTACCTTCGATACAAGGTAATCAGGTAGCGATTTAAAAAAAATTGGATCTTGAGTCAATAAAAGACTGCTATTGAAATTTTTATGTGGGAGTTATGTGTTTTTTATTTTACGAAAGTGAAACTTCTTAAAATAAAGTATTGTATGATCTTAATAAGATTTAAAAATGAAGACTAATTTGTTCTTTTACCTATTTTACGTTTTATATTAGTATTTAACTAATAAATCTTCAAATAAATTCGTATTTGTAGGAGTTAATAATCTAAGAAGTTGCAGTGAATTTGTTATATTATATGCATATAAATATTATTAGGTAATTATTTTAAAGTTACTATACATAAGCTGTTACTTTTTGTTTTATTATAACTTATTATAGGATGTCTATTAATAGTTATATATTAAATACATTATATTATGTAACAAGAAATTTGTACACAAAAATAAAATATTATGTTGTTGTTCGCGTGTCATTTGCCCATCCCACTTAGTCGAGACCGAATTCTCAAACAAGTACCCTCAAGAAAATATGAAGTTTGTTGAAGGAGGGACACAAACTATTCCCGTCTGATACAAATTTCACGAAAGCGAGCAAATACATTTTGCATGAGTGTTCGGGGATGCCACGGAAAACTTCGTAAACACGACCCAAAAGGAAAAAGCTACGATTCCATATAATATTCTAGTAAGCGAATATTTTTATGAATTGTATATCTTATTTTGTTTACTATTATAGTATATGATAAGTAGGTATATTATATTTCTTATATATCCCAATCATTTGTAATCAAAGTTCAAGACTTACCTATATAGTTACGTAAGTAAACAAATTAATGGAGTCAAATTAAAACTGTGCTATGAACTTATATATCCTATGTATATCAGGCAACTATTTATATATATGTATATAAATAGTCTTTTTGAGCTTAAAAAGTGTTTTTTGCACATTGGTATTATTCTTATAGTTATTTCAAACCCTTTGACTTTAGATTTTTTTATATCAGCCATAATTATCCAGCCATGCTTCTAACTCACTAAAAGTATACTTTTATATACACAAATATAAATAATAATTATTTATATTTGTATATATAAAAGTATAATAAAAATATAAAGACTGCTAACAAATCTTTCCATTTTTAATTATAATATTCATTAAGTAAAGCTTGATGAATCACGTAATCCATACGTCATATCAAACATACTTTATTCAAGAACCTTCTCATACTTATTAAAGTAAAAGCTTCAATATAAAGCCAAAAGTATTACATTTATTCACCCGAACAAGAATCTCTGTCACTTGAGCGAGAAGATTTATTTTAAGATATTCAGTTGATGGTATATAACGAAGAATAAATAATGTTACAACGATATGCGTGGTCACTTATTGAGTGAAATATATTTGTACGTAATGCGGTAAGGTACCGAGCGGTGGTACTGCCGTGCTTAATAACATCCGTATTTTGCGATGTTGTTCACATTGTATTGTAACTTTGTAGGAAAATTTTTCATTAAAAATATTATAAATATATTTTTAATAATAGTATAATTAGATATATAAATAAATAGCTTTCTATCTATTACGCTATTTCCCGAATATAGCTGGTGTGTGTAGTTGTACCTATTAAGATATTCGGTTCCATTATTCGAATCCGAGACATTGAATGTTGAGTGGTGGAACTCAACGCCGCGCTTTGTCTTGTTACCAGAGCGAGGAAAATGAAATAATCCACTTTTCCCGAGTCGGAATCGAACCCACAACCGTCGCGTTTACAGTCAGACGCTGTGCCGCTGAATATGTATTTTATATATAAAAATAAATTTTAATAATAAATAAATTTTATATGTGCATAAATTATATTTTTCATGTTAGTAGTATTGAACAAAAATAAAAAAAATGTAACGCATATTTCAACTTCTAGAATAAATGTTACATAAACACTGAACAACTGCACACGTCTGGCATTCGACGAAAACATTGTATCTTGACATGACATCTTATTTGATTCAAACTCTTGAAAGGATTTGGTTTAATTAAATTAAGAAGTTTATAGATGCAGTTCGGTGAGATCACTTAGTGATATTTGGCAACGGTCCTTACATTTTTAGTATTATGATATGTCGCATATTTACTTGCTTTATGGGCCATCTACTGTTATCTAGCATTTAGGTTGATATTGGTAAGTATTATTAACACAGCTTAAATTAACATATTCATAAATAATGTAATTCGTGTGTGAGAAACAAAAATATGTGTTGAAACAATCTTACAGAGTCACATGAGTGGATGTGAGACAAAGCATGTCGTCAATCACAGAACATTTTATGTTATAATATTAGAAAATTAAGTAGTACCTACTTCTACGCATTAATACAATACTAGGTAATTTTTATTTGACACAGCGCATAGCTTGTGTTAATATAAAATAAATAACACAGTAAATAAAGTTAGATTGGTACCTACATGTTCACTTCATCTACAAAATAATAAAATAAATAAAAAAAATAATGTTTGCACATGTACATCTTCGGAACCACTGGGCAAATTTAAATATAATATAAGACTTGGGAAAGTTATCATTGATTTCAAAGGCTACAATACCTGATATACAACTAAAAGATATACAAAAGAAATACTCCTTGGCAAAAGTTATACAGTTTAATGAACATTTACCGATGACATAAATAAGTCAAAGGTCCAAAACACCTGAACTTGAAATGCAAAAGACGTAAAGTAGAAGTTGCAGGCGCCAAGTAGTCAAATTTAAATCTAAAAGTATTTGAAACTTGTTTCATAGTATGCAAATAGTTTATACTTTGAATATAATCAATCAGTAAGTAAGTACATAAAACAAATTGCGTAGGTGTATTTTTGTTGGCTCAATAAACTCCTTAAACATGTAACGTATCAGAAGCAATTACCATTTCCTCGTTGTTCCTAAGCTAATGAGTTTTGTGAAACACATTAGCTTAGGAACAACGCTTTTTTGTATTATGCTAAATTTATGTAAAATTTAAATCTAAATAATTGATAATATAATAGCAGATAGATTAAATCTGAAGTATAATTTTGTGTCGCATAACTGTAAAACTATATCTACTCAACGTCTCAATATAAGGCATATTAGTAACAATTATGATTAGAATATATTTTTATTAATTAAAATATATTAACATTCACTACATGTTTTAATGATAACTATGAAATAGTAAAATCAGAAAATAATAGCATATTTTTTTAAAATATTTTGTAGGAGAACTTTTTACCTTAATATGACCATGTTTTGGTCATGTACAAACAAATGATTTTGAAACAATAATGATATTTTCGTACATTTTCGTACCTACTAAAAAAGTACCTGACTACCTACTGAAAAGTATATATTACTAGTATTTATATAATACTTTTATTATATAAAAGAAAGCTTTACATTGTTAAAAATAAGTGTACACATAAAAATATATATTAATAAAAATACAATAACTTTAAATTATATATTTTATTTCCTATATATAGTATATATACATTTTATGAACTGGTATTCATTTGTACTTAGTTTCATTATTCGACAAATGTTCACAAAAATATATTCTCTTTGCTTCAATATAGTTTTATTTCTCTTTGTGCTTGAAAGGAATGATTTCAGATTTCAGCTTCGAGTGTAGACGGTGGAATTGGCCGGACTGGAATAACGAACGGACGTGCCTTGCAACTCTAAGAAATTATATTTACGCTACCTAGACATGGTGCATACCTACCTACTTGAGATAAATTGGATGTATGCAATTACTATCGTATATAAGTCTTGTTAATATTCTATTGTGTGACATCTTATAACTTTAATATTTGTCTAACATAAAACATCTAATTGGATTTATAAATAACACTTCATAACTGTTTTAACCTAATATACAAAATATATACAAATAACCTTATATACAAAACAATACCTATGTACATATATAAAGAACGTAACTAAAATATATTTGAGAATGATGATCATAATAAAATATGAGTAGTTTTTGTGTTAGGAGATATAAAAAGTATTGGTATTACAAAATAGGCTGTATACCGCGTTGCCTTTGCCTCATCCATTTTATGGGCAGGCTCAATGTCTTCCAAAGCTGCGGTGCCATATATCGTGGCATCAGCTTCAAATTTGAAATTGGAACGAACGGAAGACCCCAGTAATGGCTGAAGTTAGATGAGAGGGGGCAAAGGGGGCACACCACCGGAGGATTACTTGAACTTTGACTAAATTCACCGACTACAGTCATTTTAAAATAATGAAAAAGACTCAACTTCGTATCTTAGGAACTTCGTTGTTAAAAGTAATATATTTTGAAAGGGCTGTCTGTGGTTCTAAATTCTTTTTTGAATAAATTAATACTATAATAAAATGATTATCTTTAATTGATTAGTTAATTATTAGAACTTTAATAATTAACTGACTATTAAAGAAAATAGTAAAATAATAAAATTTATATATTATTAGGATAGAGAACCTACATTTATACAAGATGAAGATTTTCATTATGTCATTCGATTGTGAATAGATTATTTACTTATTGTAATTAATTAGCAAAAGAGCATTTATATTATCTTTAAACATTATATTTCTCACTTCAGATGTTTTATATAACTTATAATGGAATTTTTATCATTAATTATAGAGCAAATTAATTGCTTATTAATTAATTAATTGCATGCAATCAAAATGATCCTCTTATTTATTTCTTATATATAAAAAAGTGGAAAATAGAACATAATGTTCTATTTAAGCTGTTTTATAAATCTTTGAACTTGAATAATACGTACATACATACATTTCTTATTTCCCCAGTATCTACATATTAGATATAATGCTTGTATAATTTGTTGTGATATGCATATAATTATTTTCCATGATATTACAAAAATGTCGTATATTTTTTTTACTTAGTTAATTTTTGAATCCATAAAATTATCAATTTTATAAAAACTTGTAATATTGTCAATAAACTCAGATATAAACCCCTAGAACAACGCCATCTAGCGGCGAACAGCTGAAGCTTTTCAATGACAGTTTTTACGAGAGTGCTTACGCGTGTGTGCATAGAAATGCTTACGCACACTAATAAAAAAACATGTTTCAAAATGTGCGTGTGTAAACATTTTTATGTGTTGTGAAGAGCCATGTACAATTGCTCCATCGCTACACCCCTTAGTTGTCCACAGCCGATGTAGATGGCAGTGGCTGTATTGCTAGACGGCTGACTCAATTTTGTTTGAAAGTTAAACTCACCGAATGAAGGCAGGTTGATAACGCGTTTTTCACACATGTTACGACTAAAACATCTCTGGATAGTATTCAGGTCGAGGTATTACATAAATACATGAGTAACAAATTTAGGTTCACTGGCACTGTTTCAGCATTAATTAAGAAGACGTGCTGTCCAACGCGTGGTGTTCTAATAACTGTGATAAAAAGCGTAGACTTTTTTTCACTAAATAAAAAACATGCCGCGTAGAAATGTGGAGCGAAACTGCTCTGGTCATTGTTTAGTTTGCCGATTTATACGGCTCTTACACTTACGCCTTTTATTGAAGCATTACCGATAAAAACAGTCATAATGGGTTTTATAGTCAGATTTTAATGGCGATGTATGGCAAAAGTAGATTTAAATTACACTCACTAGGTTAGTAGTGCGTAACCAGTGACTCTATTATAGGAGGCTATAGGAGGTATTACACAACGCAATTAACACAAAACTAAGGAACACTTTATAATATCGTGATCTACTTTAACTACTAACAAAATTTTATATTTTATAGTTCAATTATTTAATTTATCACAATTATGAACGGTATAAACTTTAAAATATTTTTTATACATAAATTATAGTACGACACACTGAACAAGAATGAAACCCTTGATGTATTTAAAATAGGAATCGATTTTCTTTATCTAAGAGTTCTCGAAGGATTTTCAATCGCGATCTTTTGATTAGCTATTTTACAACAATAGAGCTCTTATCGCTGTTTATCGAGTTTAATATGCGTGGAAAGTCGCATTCGTTATCAGGGACGCGTTCCATTTTATTATCGCGCAGGTTGCGCTGAAACTGTTATTGTGTTTCGTATACGGTCTGTGGAGATTAAACCTTTCTACGTTACTAAATGTCACATTTAAACTATTCTTGTATATTTTTATATTAAAATAGCATAATATATACTGAAGCCTCTGCCTGTAAACGGTTTGTGGGCTCGATTCAAACTCGGGGAGAATGAATGATTTTCATTTTTTTCGTTCTGGTAATAAAGCAAAGCGCGTCGTTGAGTTCCGCCACTCAACACGCAATGCCTCGAAAGGTGGAAAACGGGGAACGGAGTGTCTTAACACTAGGTTCCTACGGTTCCCTCTGCCTACCCTGCCATGTGAGGAATACAGCGTGAAGCTAATTTTTAAGAATTTTAATTATTTTGAAAGCTAAGCTCATTACTTAGCAATATCCTTGGTTAATCTGAAAATTAAAATTTTTAAGATCTACAATACAGTATTTAAATTTTTTCAGCAAAAGGTTAAAATAAAAATGCTCAAAATATAAAATATGTAAAGACTTGAAATTAATTGTATTTAATATGCATAATATATTAACATTTCACATATTGGTCAGAATTGTTTTGAATTGGTATTAGGTGCATTAAGAAACAGTATAAACAATAAAAATATGAAATGTATATGTATGAATATATGAAAAATTATATCATTAATTCAAAAATTATAGAAGTATATCAGTAATACTTAATTATGTTTTCTAAAATGGCATGCTTCAATTTAAATTTAATTCACAGATATTGAAATTTAAGCATTGATTAATAATAATTGTATTCATACTGAAAACATTATATATAGTGTCTTAAAAGTGAAATATTATAGATGGTTTTATACAAAATAATGCTTTTTATAAAATACTTATCTAGTAGGTATATGCACGTTACAAATCTCTTGCATAGGTTACTAACTGTCTCTTGCGTAGGTTTAGGGTACCAACATCATTTTATTTTTTATTTATGTAATGTTTCCAAATTTCGCAATTTGAAAATAAATATATATGGTATGGGAACTTACAAGCCGAAGTTAAGTAGATCCTCGTATATAGCTAAAATGTATAAGCATTCACCATACGCAATTGTGTATTAATGAGTTTATCTTAAACAATTTTGTCAATTAGGTATTATGTTAATGTTGAATAAATAAATAAATCATAAATAGGTAAATTTTAAAGTATAGTAAATATTGCTGATTAGGCACAGAGTAGCAAAATTTAAATAGTAGATAAGTACTTATAAGAAAGATAAATTTATCGTTCTAATCTAACAGCTAGCTTACTCACCTATGGTACATAATATACTACACATTCATATTTGTAAAATAAAATTGATAATATACATAGGTATAATACTAATTTTTAATATTTAATAGAAATGTGCAACCACAACTGAGGGTCATCGAAGCCAGCGACCTTACCTCAGCTGATCGTCGCCGTTAAACATTTATGGCTTGTGACGTCACAGCCTTTTCTTCAAATAATTTACAGCCCAGCTATAAACCCACACAACAACTGTGCCGATTGTTTAACAGTTAACCGCAATGTTTAAATCCTTTCTAGGTAACGGGTATTCGAACAATACAAGGTGCACTTTTTGCTCCAGTTTCGTAAATTTTATTTAAATCTTTGACGTGGACATCGTTAAATTACGCAATATGCAAAAAAGGGGTTAGAATTGTTTCGAACAAAGATGACGGAATTAGTTGTATTCTTTGATTTCCTTTGAAAGCCGTAACTAAATGCTATGCAACGTGCACGCTTATTTCAATGCCAGGCATAATTTTTAATGGTTAAGTTTTACGTCTCAAATTGACTTCAAAAGTAAAAATTGTCGATTCTATAACATTTATAAACAATAATTTCAAGTAAAACAAGAAAAGAAAAAGTTCTATTAAGTATATATTTTATGCGGTCGTTATTCACGACGCAAGTCAACTAACAAGGCACTAAAAGCCGAAGAAGAGGAAGCATTTCCAAAACGGAAACAATGTGCATTTGTATATAATTGGCTATAAAGCAAGAAAATTGGACTTCTAGATAATAATGACTTCAAGAAAATTTATTCTTGTAAATACATACTGTACCTACCTATATTTTAAAATCGTCGCTCAAAATATTTATTT
Organism: Dione juno; assembly: GCA_037127375.1. NCBI lineage: Eukaryota > Metazoa > Arthropoda > Insecta > Lepidoptera > Nymphalidae > Dione > Dione juno. Next base: position 2,509,570 of record JAXRJS010000020.1, on the reverse strand, counting down.
ATTTATTTGTTTATTCATAAGCCATGCGAATACAAAATTATTCATTTAAATACATGAGCTAGACAGTCACAAAGTTAATATAGTTAATGCATTTAGTTATATTATTTTGATTAGCGTAACAAAACGAACTAATTACATATATACTCGTAGTACATAATATTAAAATAGAATACTATAATATAACAAGAGTACAAAATATTTACAAATAAATACTGAAAAATACTAGTAGGTAGATTGCTAATGAGATATTATGAAAATAAAAAAATATCGTTCAAGTGCGAGTAGTACTCACGTACAGGAGTTCCGTGATTGTAGGTATTCCACTGACGAAATATTAAATTTTTTTTGATATTTGTTGTAGCCGCAACGGAAATACATAATTTGTGAAAACTTCAGCTTTCTAGCTATCACGGCTTATGAGATACATCCTGGTGACAGACAGACAGCGGAGGCTTAGTAACAGGCTCCCGATTTTACCTTTTAGGTACGGAACCCTAAAAAGCTCCAATCACGATTATATAACCTATTTATATTCAACGTTTGCCATCTGCCTTACATTAAAGCTATCATCTCAAGATTTCCCGTATTGTTTTCCATTAATCTGCCCTACTATTGACTGCCCAGCGATTTTTATCTAGTCTAAAAATATGCAGAGAGTAGTAAGAACATAAATCATGGACTCGTTACGATTTATGGACTCGGTCGAGCGCACAGATTGAAGCTTTAGTTTCGGGTTTGTATAACGATGGGCTTAGCTCAACTAAATCACGTTAAGCATAGCGATTTTTTTGAACTACAAATGTTATATTTTAATCATAATATTATTGTTTTTCGAAAATTAACCTACTACTTCTCGCTATAAAAAAACACCAAGCATAATGAGTGATTGATGCTGTGTTTTCATGTCATATAAGAAATATTAAAATTGGAATAAAAAAGTAAACTTTAATAGGCCTACCACTTTACGAGGTGGAGATATAGAATATTACATGTATATATTCGCATAGGTAGAACTATGCTATTTTTACCCTAAAAAAAACGATTTCTGAAAAATCTACGTCATAATTCTGATAATACTAAAAGTACCGTACCAATAGTAGGTTGCATGTATTTTTTATATTACAGTAAAATTAAAAAATATATTATAAGTAAACGCTATTTAAATATAAATAGGTACTTATATAACAATATCTTTTCACTTAATATCTAAAATGTCAATTGAAAAAAGTATAAAAACTCGAAATGTCGCTTCTAATATTTGAAACGCTGTTATTTATGCAGTGAAACCTCATCTCAAAAGCCGTCAAGGGCTTTAAGCGGCCATGACCCGTCGTTGCAGGATGGATATTTATGAAGTACATACAGACGTAAGACACTCGTAATGACAGTTTGTTCAACTTCAGATTATTCATGACTTGATTCGAGCTCCAATATACTGGTGTATAGTTGAATGATCCAAGCTTAATGTAAGACTGTTGAACTTTCATTAGTATAAGGATTAATCTGAGATAGCAAGTGAAATCTAGCGAAGATTTGATTTAATTAAACGTAGAACCTCTGTTATTAAAGTGTATGTACTACGTACACATCTTAGATAGGTAGATGTCGGGAATTTTTCATTTTGAAACTACTTTAATTTAAATCAACTTGGCTGTATAAAGTAAAATTTTTGTAATATCTAAAAATGCAATTTGAATAAGAAGGGGTAAAGCTCAAACTTTAATTTACTATCGAAATAGTGACTCGAGCAGTACCTCTAAAATTTTAACCCTACGAAGTGGTCTTAAACCTAATATTTTCATATAAACTCGAGGAATAACATGGTAAAATGGTTTCTAATCCCAATCATATTCGTAAAGTGGTGGCATCAGCACTTTAGCTTTGTTAAACGTTTAGATGAATCTGAATTTTATGTTAAAAGGTATAAGGTTGATTCATAAAAAGGTTCTATATAGAGTGGGGTGATGGTCTTATTTGGTCGTAGGAGGTATAACACGGGTATGCGTAGAGGCGTAACCTAAATATGTCATATTGGCGGTGTTTCTCTTACGCGTATAGAATTTACGCCTAATATGATGCTTTTCTAGAACACAAAGTAGTCAGTATAAATAAAAGAGAGGTAAGTTGTTAGTAAATATGAAAAAAAAAACTAGTTTTTAATTATTTGAACATTATTATTTTTTTATCAACAAAAGAATGTTAATTCCGACGATTGAATTTAATATGTATCTAAACGGGTTAATAGAAGCGGAATAAAAATAAAGCACCGTTTACAAACTACTTTATTACATCACTCTCAGATAAAACCAGTCATAGCTACCTATGTATATATATATATATATATATATATATATATATATATATATATATATATATATATATATATATATATATATATATTTTCTTTGTATATATTTATTACAAGTTTTATATGATCGAAATATATAAAGCGTTTATTGTTGTACTAATATTGTTCAATAATAAATATTTTGTGAATATATCTATTAAATTACTTTATTTTGCATAACACTTTCACGATTTCAAAGCTCACGTCTAGACTATGTCATCGATCCTACATTAGAACAAAAAAGCTCTCAAGGGCGAGACAGAGTAAAATAAATTATATAACATTATAACATATAACATTATATTTCATTTCCTATAAACGATGTCGAGTATTTAAAAACAAAACAATTATAATTTTTACTATCTTATTTTGTGCTTGAGCTTAGGTACTTTCAAGTAGTATAGCTTATATAAGAACCTTTATCAATATAAAATTATTTATAATAGTAAAAAGAGAGAAGAGATATTTTATACCGCTATCTATATTTAATATACCTACTTGTTGTCAACAGTGTACACTTGGTATGTTGATGCCAGTGAATTAGTAGCTTTTACGTATTGGTTGGAGTATCGTTACAAGCGAGGACGACGAGCCTCTATCCGATTTCATCAGCCATTACTGTAGAAGCTTTTTTAGGGTGACGTAACGATATCGATACGATATAAAACAATATATTGGTATATTAACAATATGTGTACCGTTTATTTTGAAAGACAATTTTCTTCTGTTCCGAAAAAATTAAAGTTTAACATGTACAATAATTCAAAAGTGTAAGCAATTTATAAACTACTACAAATTTAAAATTATTATTATTATTATATATTTGTACACAAAAACTTGTATTAAATAAAGCGTTTATTATATATCTCATTTAATTCAAAAAGGACTCATGCCACTTTCTAAATATCCATATATTATTTTTTTAAGTCCACATATTATTTAGTTTTGAAGGTTCTATGCTGTTTTGTGACTGAGTTATTTACATGCTAGTAATGCCTTTGTAGTTTATAGAAAGGCAAAATACAAAATATCACGTATAAACTAATAGGGTTATCTGGTAGGGTTAGGGTTATAGGTCGAAGAGGAAAAATTAACTTTAGTCCTGAAATGGGATCAGATCTTACCACTTCCCATGATCAACGAAAATATTTTGGCTGCAAAGCGAAAATAATTTCTTTACTTTTGTGGACTTGGAAAAGGCATTTTACAGGGCTGTAAGAAATAATTAACAAGAGATATTGCGCCAGTATCAAGTGAACGGACCCTTGCTGCAGGCTGTAAAGGAGGAATTCAGGGCTCGCGTGGCAACTAAAAAGCCATAGGCGGTAGTTTCATATAATAATAATGTCAACTGACAGCCAATGTCACCTCAGTCTACCCGTGATCACGGACTACTGCAAAGTGTTCGGAACATCGGGTTTCCAAAAACATATCAAATCAAAAATATAACGATCAATCCAGATCCATTCAAAAAGCTCCATTGAAGAATTATTGCCAGCATTCAATAATAATATGCTTATAATAATGACACTATATTAATCTATATCGTTAATTTTATATTAATTCCAATTTCCAAAGATAGGTTTGTTATATATATTTATATATAATATAGAATATATTTATATATAATATGAACATATCTATATATAAACCTACTCATATAGGATTAATTACAATTTTACATAAGGTCAATGAAATGACGATAAGGTGAAATCGAAATTTGTAAATCTCTCTTCCGAATTAATAAAGCAATTAACTGACGGCGACCAAGTAGAAACTCTTATTACATTAGGTCTGTAGCTGAAATAAAATTCAGGATTATTCGTTGAATTTCGTTGAATTTTTATAGTTCGTTGGAATACTTTTTAATATAATAAAAGTATTGATCACAATATTTTTAATCTAACTTATAATTTAATAAATTATACATATATGTCAACAGAATTCAATTTTATTAAAATATATAAATATATCCACAAAATCTATAAATTGGATTAATTCTGAAAGAAAAACATTTCATTATGCTTGAATTAATTATTGAATATTTCAGGCTAGACGGCACGTGTACCTAACGTAAAATATCGCCTTGTCGATGTAGTGCAAATATACTATTTTTCTGGCATTGTCTAATGTAAAACTGTGAAATGTCATCATAAATTCAAGTTTTATAATTCTTGGCGGTCCACACTAGGCTATACCGATCTGTCAATGTTTATGTATATTCTGGAAGTATTTACATAAGTTAGCAAGCGGACCTATTGTCAACAGACGTATTTGGGTCAAATACACTTGTTAAACGCAAGCGAGGATGGAATTATATGCGGTATTTTAAATTAATGCCAATCTCCAGTTTTATAACCATCTAAAAATATATATTGTGATAACTTGTTCGCTTGCCAAGTGATTTGTATGTGCTAAAAAAGCAGAGGCGACTCTGACATCGATGGACTTGTAAGATTTTAGTAGCAAATAAAGTCTATCAATAAAATTTATAGATGTTATAGGACTTGTTTTTCCTTCTTCGGAAGTTTGTAGGCTCAGTTGCATGAAATTTATCTAATAGCATTTTTACCACCAAAGTTAGAAATAGGATTCTGGATCAAAGATCGTATTTCTTGTTTCTTGTTTTTGATTTGTGAAAGTTCTTTTCATGAAAGATCGAGAGGCGTAAAATATATCCTTTTGTCGTTATTTGTTATTGTACAGTTTTATTTTACTGTATTGCTTTGTGGTAACACTTGAAAGCTCAAAAACTGTGGACTAGAAAAAAAAAATTGCTACTATAGAGCAGCTATAAAACGTTTGCATTTATATATGTACATACAACGGAGATTAAAATCTGCTTTATGTATAGGTACTTTAAATTTGAACCTACAACCACATCCAATTTTATATAATTCTTGGTTACGTATAGTTAGTTACAAATAGTATCTTTAGAGATGTACATTCAGTACATGTTGTAGTGTAGGTCAATTAACAAGGTCTCGCGAAATACAAACACGTCGTAAATTAGGTTCAGCACAAACACGGTTAATGAAAACGAGCAAACATCGCAATGTGAAGAGCCCTTGTAACCAATAAGGATTGCGCTTGCCCCGATTGTTTGCAAGGGCGTTTTGGTGTATTTGCTTTGATTGTCACATTATACAAGAAAGCTAGAAAACTTTGTTTTGTGATATGTAAATAAATAGGTAATGTATATAGCATGTAATCGTAGATTAAATTAGTTTGTTAATTGAAGGTTATTGAGAGAAAGATATTGTTCTACATAATCGTTATATAAAAAATATTATATTATATTTCAGTAAAATTAAAATTTCTATTCAAAATATTCGACAATATAGAAATATAAAACTAAGTCCAATCTACGATAGTAAATAAAAAGTATGTGCACTAATAAGTCACCCACTGCGAGCTATTCTTGAAAACTTTCTAGACATTATGATGTTTACTCAGCTTCAATGTTGGATAACGTGACCATTTAATCAAGAACTTTTAAAGCTAATACGTTCTTTCGACTTCTCTGTACATGGATCTGTATGTTAAGTATATGAAGGGTTCTAGTTAAGCTGGTATACAATTGTGTATCTTTAAGAATATCTGTCGGACAAAACAGCGTGGGTGGTGGGTGAGATGGTGTTTACAGCGCACAAGGGAGGAGCCAGAAATTAAATTGGAAGATATTTTGAAGTTATTTCACATGTACATGTTCTTCGCAAATAAAAGTCCTTTTTAGTCAGCTAAATTAAATTAAATAAGTATCCTCGTGAAATCGTTCCAATATTGTATTAAAATTTTACTTTATGTATGTATGAAAATAAGCCGTATTTTACATTAGTACATTAGAAATAAATACATGTTAATAGGTATGTTAAATATTTACCTTTTTTAATGTTTTTGCATGAAAATGTGAAAATTAAATAGATTGTCCACTGAGAATGTTAAAGACCGTGCAAAGTGGAGTAAGCTTAGTTGGAAGGCAGACCCTGGCAAACGAAGCCGGGACTAATGCCAAGAAGAAGAATAAAATCCGAAAATTGGAAGTTTATAGATAAATCCTAGAAAAAAAAAAACCATTACAAACTTATACCGTAGTTCATTTCATACAAAACAAGTACATACGGTGGAATGCACTTCAGGCAAGCAAGCAAACTTAACTTTGTCGACTCTTATTAGCTAGTCGTATTTCATTGACTAGATGAATGAAATTTGACGTGAAGTGAGAACTTACAGTGCCTATATGTATATAAACAAATTTAACTCGTTAATTTCATACAAAATAAGTGAATATAATCGCAAATTTAAGTTTGTTCATTTTTATAAGTAGTATTTTCCTTAGTGGAATACGTACAATCATGAAATAGGTACGGAAGCCCTCGGAGCGCGCGTATCGCCCGCACTTGGCCGTTATTTTTTAAATATATTATTGACTCATGTGTCAGCCAACCATAAAGAAAACAAATAAATAATAGTAGGTACCTAACCTAAAATAGAAAAAAAACAATTTATGTTCAGCTTTAATGTTACAACAGTGACTATCATTTTTTTAGTATTCCGAACACATATCGCATGTAGTATTTATTACTTGGATGATTATAAATTACAATTCTATATATCTATATGAGTGATGTTATAGTACGTATGGAAATCGTTATGGAAGATGATAGAGATGCAAGTAGTTTTTTCGATACCTTACAAATTTTATTGTCAATTAGCTTTACCTGCTCCTGTGCCTTCATGATCAAATGAAAATAACTTAGAAATGTGTGTGATACATGGTATATTCTAAATGCCCGAAATACCCTTCCTTGTAAGTGTTAACCTGGTGTAACATAGCTTACCTAGATAAATTCAGCCAAAATTCCAATTCCAAAAACCAAATTCTTCAGCTTTTAATATAGAAATATAGATTTACTTTTACATTCAATATTTCATAAGACCAAAGAAACACGTAAGACCAAATATTATAAATATATATCTTATATATTCTATTTTACATACATATAAAAGATAAGTTGGGTAAACAATGTTTTACTCCAATATTATAAAGCTTCATCTCATAGAACCTATCAAACCGTGTACTCTATCGTCTTCATTTCCTTTTTGTTACGCGTAGCGCTCATTTACATAAATTTACCTATTGTCATTCGTTGGAGCGGCCGTGTCGAACGAGATCTCAGAAACTTATTCCTATAGAAGGAAATTTGATTCGTCGATACGAGCCATCGGAAACGAGTTAAATAACAGCCATTCCGTTTTCTTTTGTTTTCTTCGACCTTCGGAAAATCATAGAATAAATAACAAACAGGCGTAGAATATTGATGAGTATCAAAAGGAATTTAGTATGATCATTTTTTAAATAATATATTTAATAATTTAATTCAAAATGTTATTTTTATGTAATGTATTAGGTATATATTGAAGACCCATAGGCATATTTAATAATATTATTTTTATATGTAATTACATATTTATTTAATCTAATCTAGACTAAGGAAAATGAATAATAAATATAACTACCTATTATAATTTCTATAGACTCTAGAAGAAAAAAATATAAGAATCTTTCATGGGCATTAAGATATATTAAAAAAATCAAATAGATAAACAAAAGCAAGTATTAAATTTTTAAGGTTGATGCGCAAAACGAGTTAAAACACAATGGCTTTGTACCAACCGTATTTTGGACGAAACATCGACAAGTTAATGAAAGACATTTGTATGTAACGGACTTGAGCAAGTTTCCTCCTGGGCCCGATAATGGTACTCACTACGTATTGATTCTATACGCCGCATAGCAAGTGCGTGATCAATGTCATCGGCGCGTTGATACGATCACAGTGTCTTAGCATGATGTATCAAAAATTTGTTAAGCAATGAACAAGTCATCTACATAATTCTTATCTAACTAAGATCATGTCTAGAAGTCGTTGTTTGAATAATCTATCAACGCTTGGTTTTACAGTAAGCGTAGTGCCTATAGAGTAACGTGTGATAGACAGCTTATAAGCTTCAGTAAATGGAAGAAGATTATTATTTAGAGTAATTAGTATCTAAGTAATAATTATAAAAAATATATAGGTATCTTATTCATATTATTTAAATTATTTTCGTCAGGCATGTATACGTAATAGACTCCACACATCAATTCCCGTAGAAACGGCCGCCTGTAGCTTTTGCCCCGAGAGGTGGCCATTTGACTCTCGCTCTCTCGAATACTTCGCCTCCTTTTCGTATAAACTAAACAGTCTTCGGCAAGCAGCATTTTAAGCGCTGTCGTAAAGCAAAAGATCTCTTTCACCAAGACTAAGCGATATCTGTATTCAAATTTTTCTTTCCAACTATTTCTAGGTATCTCATACATAAGTCGCAGTGTTCATATAGGTACCTACTCTAAGATAAATTTTAGATCTTAGTTTAACACCAGTCTTTGTGGTAGAAATTCAATTGTTGTACATTTATTTAATATTTATATTCCAATTTATTATTAAGATACCTACTAAATGTTAAATATAGTTTTTATCGATTCTTCCCTCAATAATGCTGCAAATGATAAATATAATGAAGTAGTAAAGGAGAAAAATGTCATTGAGCGTCGACGTCTGAAGCTTTACGCTTACTTGCGCATATACTTTGAACATACCGGCTAATTAAACCTTACATTGTATGTAAGTATGGCCAGCCACGCGATTCAAAATGGTTTATAAAGGAAAATGCATTCATTAACGTCAAAAGTATAGCGATAAGTTAATTTTTGAATTGGGATCGAAAATGTGCATACATACTGTTTTAATTTACTCGAACATATACAGTTGATTTTATAACAACATTAAGTTAATTTCCCTCGTTAAGGAAATAATATTTTATGCAAAATATTTTTTAGTAAGCTGTAGGTACATATTTTGTATAAAGTACTTATGTTTTGCTTATAGAAGGCGTTATAAATATGTACGTATATACAAAGGTCTTCTTCATTGTAATGCAGAAGTATACAATTCATACGTTTTATTATAGTATTTTTGTACCTAATGTACGTACATAGTAAATTTCTAGCTATCTGAAGTAATTTATTAATACTATGTATATTTACACATAAGAATTGTTTTAGTTTTACAATTACAAACTTGAGTCAACTTTTAGTACAAATTCATTATAAAATTAATAAACAATCTTAATAAAATATTTTCAGAAAATATATACAAAAACACATTTTTTATAAGAAAAATTACAAAGCTTTCATGTTAAGCATGTTGTAGGTAAGTACCTGCATGGGTAAAACAACAAACAACCATTCATTTAAGATTCACCATGTCCTATTATAAGAGTTCAATAAAGAGGGGCCGTGGCCGGAAAAAATAAGGAAGATATTCAAAAGAAAAAAGTTTTTATTCAGGGAAAAAGTCGAGTAAGCGTTGGATAATCGTCCACCGCCGACACGAGTTTTGCGGGTCAGGGCATATAAAACGTAGGTACTTCTAATATACCCAACCACCAACCGCTTAGGTACTTGCGTAACGAAGAAAGAGTTGTAATAGCTTAAGTTTAATTTTTCTCTTATTAGGTATAGGTTAATAATAGTCAATAATTAGTAAAATAGTATAAATTAAATATTTTTTAACATGTATTGGACACAATTTTATTGACAATGCACACAGGTGTTCAGTTGCATATTTTTCGTGACGTCCTAAATTTTTAAGTAGCCATCTTTTTTCTTAAGGGTAAATAAGTCATAATACATGATAATTTTATTCTTAACTTATATAAAAAGAGAACAAAATGAATATGCAGGTGTAGTTAGATACCTCCCACATAAACCCCTTTTCACGAACCGCGAACTAAAATTATTATTTCTTGCGATAAACAATTTCCGCCCACCGCATGGTTCACACGAAAAACGGGTGACTTTATAATTATTTTTCACATGCCGAGTGATTCGTTCCAGTACATTAGCGATGGGTCGAATGCGGACTAAATCCCGACAAGTAACGAGATCTTCGCCTCAGCGTGAAATTGTGATATTACCGGGACGCGCCAGGCCAACTCTTAAGGATCTCTATAATGTCTTGATAATTTTGACTTTTATATAAAATTTTAACGTTATAATTAGATTAGTTTTCATTATAATATATGCTTTTATTTATTATTCTATATCAAATATTATTAAATAGATACATTAAGCGTTTCTTATAAAAAACTTAGTACAGTTAGGATATGTATATCGTAACCATACCTATACATCAAAATTTCAATTAAACATGTAGAATACTGTTAGTCAATCTAAAATGTCATTTGAATCCGATAGTTACCTTTGCTATCTTCTTGGTATTACGTGAACGGGATAACAACGTTAAAATATCTACCTATCTAAAAATGTTATGTTAACTAAACGAAATCGAATATTATATTCTATATAATTTTTATTTTTTTATAAAAATAATAACATTTCATAATGTGAGATGCCCGTTGCTCAATATTCGTAACGGTCGAGAAACATTTTGCGCAAAGTAAGATAATACCGAGACCTCCGTGGCCTGGAAATTTTGTCGCTCAGATAAAACAGAATGTCTTCACTGCGGCATTATCACCGTTCTTATATTATGTAAGCTTCATTATTAGGATAAAGTGAAGGATAAATATTGCAAAAAGAGCACAAAATTGTAGACAACAAAATATTAACCTACTTACAATTAAACTTTAATAATTTATTACAGTTTGATATTATTAATTGACTTCATAAATGATCACAATAGAAACACGTATCATGAAGCGTTATAGGAACATACGGTTGTGGACTCAATTATCATTCAGAAGAATATTAATATTTATAATACATCTACCTATGTTAGGATATACCAAGGCACAAAATTGAGTTCCGCCACTGCACTAAACGTCACAAAAAGAGAACCTAGTAGGATTATTATAGTACCAAATAGGATTATTTGCAGCCAAGAAAAGACAGAAGGTAAGCTTAAATATTTTTTTATATTTACCTACTGTTTAATTAACAATATAAATTATTATAATTTTTAAAGTATCATTTATTCAGTTTCAACTTACCTTGAAAGTATTCTTAAATGATAATTCGTAAAGTAGGTATCATTGTTTCAGTGCACACCAACGTTACTCGCTAACTTATTTGCGTTATCAAAATTCAATATCTTTATTTGAGTAAGAAAAGGATGAACTCAATTTCGTCTATCGTGATAAAACAAAGTATAAACTCAATTCGTATTGAAAGATATTTTAACTTTATAATTCATTCTAAACTAGAATTCCAACCAATCTATTGTTTGTTACCGTTATCTCTAGAAATAATATATCTATATAAATTTTCTAGTCTACTTCTACATTGTATTCTATTTATACGGGCTACATCTTACAATGTAAGACAAGATAGAACTGCAAACGTCCTCGTTTCTATGCGTACTCAGCTATAATTTAACTAATAGAAGCCAATAAATTTATAAAATAATGATTGTACTTTATACCTACCGCATTGTCACTATTATACAAACTATTGATAATATTTATTAAGATATCTACTTATCTTATATTATTAATCTTATTCTTAGTAATAAATGCATAAAATAAAATAAATAATTATATAAACGATTTGAACGAACGATTTGAAATATGATAGATATGTAATGAATTTCATAGTTACTAAAAAATTATACACATGATTGTACCTATATACGCACATTCAGAATATATCGATAATTATAGTTTTAAATATAAAATATATCTAAGAAATAATCTTAGACCAAAATACTGCTACGTGAAATATATGATGTATGAATATAAAAAAAATTACAAAAAAAATGTCAGTGACAAGCGATATTTCTTTCTAAACGTGGCATGGACATGCGCCGCCCCGGCCCGGCCCGTTTCAAAATGGCCGACCACGTCGCACAGCTGATCGGCCCTTACTCTTTTTGTATGAATCGTGTCCCTCTCGAATTCTTGTCCTTATTAAGTTTCGTGCTTAGAAGATAGTGAGAAACCCGACTGACCGGATTACTTGGAAAACAATGCTCTGCTAGAAAAATACTATTTTATCTAATATATTTTAATGAAAACGTATTATAAAATAAGTATTAATAGTTGTAATTTATAAACAAATTTTAAAGAAATAATTTTATAAACAATTTATAAATAAATTAAATATTATCTATTAAGTTATTTAAAAATGAAACTGTATCGTTTCACAATTTTCAAAAACGAGCCGAGTTTTTTTTGTAATGTGTTTAAAATGGTGAAGCTTATTTGGGCTTCTAATTTTATTATTTACCACTTAGTAGATTTTATATGTAAAAGATATATATTTTTCAACAAAATGAAGATGAAGCACCAACAGATCTCCTCATAAATTTAATAACTCTTAAATCTGTTATTTGACTGTAGGTACAAGTTAGCTGGTTCCATCTTTATGATATTAGGTTAAGTTCACTCCAAAAGGATTAAAGGCGGTTCTTAATACGTAGCTTCGGGGCACGAATAAATTTAATGTTTTTAGAAGCTTACGATGAAAAACTTATGTAGTCTTAGTATTTCTGAGTAAAGCTCAAAGCATAATGAGCATCAAATAATATTCGGCAGGTTTAATTTTACGCTCAACTGCACAAGTGTTGAACTATTTAAGTATATCAATTAAACATGTAAATAAAACAAATAATATTTTTTAAATACACATTAGAACTATGTATTTTTATTAAAAAATATGTTTGAAATATAACTTACCACAGTATGTTTTATATATGAGCATAAAACTTATAAGTAAATAAAAATAAAATATCATTAGCAACCTTTGCATCGCGTAATATAAAAGTTATTACTACCACACATCCAACTCTATATAAATAGCAAAAACAAATATATTTAAGCATTATTTCGTGGTAACCTTTGTAAATACAAATTAAAATATGATAATGAAGAGTCTAAAATAACTGTGAGTAAAATATTAATTTATCAGATTACCATTAAAAAGGCGCAGTTAATTATGATGAAGCAATAATTCCGGTTTCACAGCGAGATTGTATGCAACTTTGTTGCTCAATTAGTACATACATTGAAGCTTTAAACGAGTAATTAGACATGAGTTTTGCATCCCGCCCTTAATTTATTCACATCTTATATTATAATGCAGTTTAATTTCTTTGTAAATATAGCCATAGTGTAATTTGCATGCAGCTATTTCTGTGTAATTGCCATGAATTTCTCTGTATTTTATTTTCTGCGTTAATTTAAGTTTATTTGGTCCTGTAAAATGTTGCTGTATAGAACATAATTTTAGACTGCGAAGGGCTTCACTCAGGGAATAATTGTCCTACCGAAGCTTGGCAGAGCTTAATATAAGGGTATTCGGGCCTCCATCATTTACTGGGTCTGTGTTATGTTACGCTGGACCAAGGGCGAAAATTATCTCGGGAACGAGCTTCGTAAAAGCTCTGATGGCAACTAATGAGACAATGAGTCCCTTGACTTGTTTTGTTAATATAACTTTAATTTTGTTGACGGCCCGACGATTCATTTTAATGATTATGACAAAAAGTTAAAGTACCTAATTGTTATAGGTATATCAGCTAATTTAGAACACATAAATTCAAATCATGTCCGTGGGCTATGTATTTGAATAGTATATAAGATGAAATTTTTACGGTATATGTGTGCATTTACACAAATTAGAAATTTAAAATCAGTAGAACAATAAATATCTGTCTAGGCGTTGTTAGTATAAGCTGTGTGTTTTTCTTTTTTTGTTAAAATACTTTAGCGCCAAATATTTATATTATTGTATAATGTAAAAAGAAAAATATTTATATAGATAAATTCACTCACCTCTGTGGAATAATGTAGCTCAGGCTTGGCACTGCACACCACTGAATAATTAAAAATAATGAAAAGCTAGGACACCGGTCCTGGGCGTTCCCATTTTAAAAATGCACTGCACTCAAGTTTTACTACATCGTGCAGGTTGGTCGGATAGAAAGTTCTCAAGCTAGGATAAGAGTAGCGTAAAGGTCTCATCCCGACGTTATTGAGAATAAATAACGATGTTTCACCCAACAATATCCCTCTACCCCACCAGTTCTTTTAAACTTAAGTGACATCAACTGCAGATGTTCTGACATCTACTGAATATTCTTTCAGAACATTCATTTTTTCATATCATTTAAATTTCAAAATGTGTTTATATATTATTTAATATTCTCAACGCTTTGACATCGATTTGAATGAAAATTTTGGTCACCGCCAAGATATTATCTGTCGGATGTCACGTAACAAACAAATAATATATTATGATAGATCAAAATGGTCTAATACTTGTAATAAATAAAATGTAAATTCACAAAAACAAACGTCTTTGATATTTTAATCACGGAAGAATTCGTAAGTTGTAGAGTTCTTTATTCTGTTCTACATAAATTATTTCATTACGTAAATTGAGGCAGGGAGGCTAATTTATTCTAATTAATGAATCATTGCTTTCTTAATTTAGGAACAATCGGGAAGAAAATGGTGATTTGTAAAATTCTGTGCCACTTTATTCATTTAATCAATACTTATAGTAAGGTGGTGTTAGGAAGTTAAATTATTAATTAAAAGAATAACAAGCTATTTAAGATTATTTAAGATTCATTAAATATTTATATGATAATTAACGTGAATATCGTCCTTATACAGTTTATTTGTGCTTAAAATTAATATTTTTGTAAATACCTGCCACATTAATAATTTAAATCTCAAATGTAATCAAATTCAGTTTATGTAAATATCAAATGTTATCTATTTTTCATAATAAAGCAACATTTTAAAATACCCTTCTTGTATTTTAGCAATAACAAAACGTTAGTGATATCTCATTACACATAACGGCAATATAATGCAAAGTGAACTGCAAATTGGAAGCGCTCATTCGGTGGCGACATTTCTTTTGCATAATCAGCTCGGCGAACGTATTTCGATGCAAATGTACCTAAGCTCCTCCACAAATGAATTTTAAGAAACGAGACCCCCATCGTTTGCGTACGGTTATTTTAGGAACGAGCGAATCGCACGGCTGTTTATTCAGAGCTCATTTAACGGACCCACATGCGTATGTATTCTATATCAATGCCAATTTCAAGGTTTAAATAACAAAATAAGGTGAGTATACTTTTTTTTGTGTCTGCGTTGTTAAATATTTTATTTTGAAGACCCATTTTAAATCTTAACATATATTTAACTATAATAATAATGTATGTATGTGGTAAGTCAATCTATGTGGATCTCTTAATGAAGATTAAATCGTAAAGAAATATTCATATATGCGTGATAGACCCCACAATCCGGTTGGACGACCACTAAATTTAAAATTCCAAGTGAATAATGTTAGGGCATTGTGAAATAGTTGAATAAGAATGTCCACTCCAACAGATTTATGTTCTTACTCGTAAATAACTATCGATTATTTGACACTCGAATAAGTCTATGTAAATAACAAGATCTGATTTCATAATCGATGTAAGTTCTTCTAAATGATTTATGAGATGGCTATTGACGTGGGAAAACATTTTATGGAGAGATTATTGCTCTGTTAAAAAACGGGACGGGGAGCTGAGGGCTGCGTCTCATTTCATAGTCGTTTTTACTAAACCAACATTATCGGCATTATCATTACATATATATTCCTTGCTATAGAAACTTGATCAATATTTTAAAGTTACTTCTTATGTTTCATATACACTAAATTCTATTAAGTTAAGATAAGCATTTTCTTCTCTTTTTACTTAATATAAGTTATACACCTGATATCAAATAAGGTAGCGAGAGGTTGCAAGCGTCGACAGCCAATGATATACGCTGAGCAAACGTGTCCTGACTTACAACTGGTATATGAATACGCCCTACGTGTGGTATAAGTTATAAGTGAATAAATATCTAAATATTTTTTAATATACTTATTTTATTTTCATTAATATCATACAATTATTATACATACACTTAATATTTTTTAAATTTTTTAGCCAATATAAGATTTTGTAAAATTCTATTTGAATTAAAGTACTTTGGTCGACTTTATTACATATTGTCAATTTCAGTTTTAAAAATTATAACGACTTAAAAATATAGCAAAACTGGAAACTGGTAAATGTTAATACATAGTTGTAATCAACTTTAGAAACATTTACTATGTTTTAACTCTATAAATATAGACCTCATACGTTCTCTACATTTCAAAGTAAATATTTTAATGATATCAACTGGCTTAATATCATTGCTATGTCTCACGAAATATACCTTTGTCTACTAACAATTAATTTTATAATTTGATTATTTCTAACTTGTTTTTTGTACAATAAATTATTAACAATAAACTTATTACTAATAATAAACTGATCATTACGTGTCAACGTTTTCCTGGTGGGACCAGACGATTCTGGGGTGGGCACGTATCAACTATAATCCAATTCCATTCCTACTCATTCTATTTTCTAGAATTATATGAGCAGATCTGAACTGTAATATAAATATAGTCCTCCAACACGTAGCTTAAGCATACAATTATCGTATTCAGTCATTTTATATTATATATAATAACTTATATAAGTAGAAAACAAGCTTTTAAATTATTTAAGGTTATATATTCTAATGAAATACAAACCAAAACTATTGTTAAAAATTCATACTATTGGTAAAAATTCAAAGAGTGTTATTTTACACGTGGTTGTGGTTTTAGACTATATTTTTATTGAATAAAAGTATAGTATATAGTATTAAGTTTTTCAGTAGAAATATTTTTATACCTGAACTGTTTTAAACTTTACAGACGGGATTTAAGTTATAATTATTTAAGTTCCGTCCTGGCGCAATGGCACAGCGTTTCACTGTAAACGCGACTGTTGTTCAAATCTCACTCGGAGAGAATTCATTGTTTCGCTCTAGTAACAAGACAAAACGTGGCGTTCAGTTCCGCCACTCAATTCTGTCTACCCTACTATTTGTGAGAAATAGCGTTAAGCTGTTATGTTGTACTTAATTATGTATGTCCACAAACAATTACAATATTATCTACTAGTATTGTGCTTAAAAATATAATTGAATAGGTTTCGATTATAGATTAGCGACTAGAAACTATAATCGCTTACTCCTTATTAATTAGACCAAGTCCAATATACCTTTTCATACGTGGTACTTTTACGTAAGCTCTACTGCATTACGCTAGAAAATTTATTTCGGTGTCTAGATATGAGCCTACACATATACGCGGTGGTAATAAAACAATAATACAGATATTTGACCCTATGTTATTATGGTGACTATATTTTTGCTAAAATATGAAAAAAAATATCGTATTTGGTTAGTTGTAAATTGCGAGTTAAAATAAGCACATTATCACATTCTTGCTTTATAAACTCTAGTTCTCAATACGTTTCAGTTTTATTAAGTGAAGTTTTATTATTATCATGTAATAAAACTTCCTATATATTATTCTCCTTTACATTAAGAGATATTTTGAAAAATATTAATTTAGTACTATCTAAGAAAATCAAAATGTTTTAATTTATTTAAAACCTCAGATGGTACGTTGATTTGCCACTGTGGTAGGTAGGTACGAGCAGTGCGTCGCCGACGCCAATCTAAATAATTGACGGGCTCTGCTGTCCGCTCCTTCTTACTTGGAATAAGACGCGAGTGGAGTTGTGTTATTTTAGAAATTTTAAATTTTTGTATATATATATATATATATATATATATATATATATATATATATATATATATATATATAAATTTTTGTATATATATTACATAAATTTACTATTTACTTGTTGATTTTTAAATATATCTATATTTTTTACATTTATGATGATTACATTAATCATAAATCATTACAATAAGTTATATCTATTAAGGTAGTTATGTACCTAATGAACGATCAATGTGATAATCACATTTAGAACATACTTGGATATTATATAAAAATATTTAAAAAAGCTTAAAATGTGTAGTAGCTATTGGTAAAAGTAGTCATTCATACGAAAATAAATTTTCAATATCAAATGATATTTAGAATATTTTTTCTAACGGTCAAAATTATACCAAATCGTATTTGATTTACAACAAAATTGTATTAAAAATTATAATCGCTTCTACAACTTTTATGTTATGTATATAACAGTAAAGGGTGGAAGTAAGAAGTAAAAAGACGAAAAAAAGTATTATTAGTCTCTTACCGAAATGGAATTGGATCGTTTTGAGGCAAAACTTTCAGAGAAAATTCTCTTGCATCCTACGCTTTACTTAGCTCTGGGCTACCATCATACTTTTACGTTTAGCTGCCATTTAAGACAATTTCAGGGAATGGAATAAAATAATATTCCGTGCAGCATATTCTTCTGTATTTTTATTATATTTTTCTTAGAACCTTTGGCATAGGTATAATTACACTCAAACATTGTACATAATGCATAAGTAAAAATTTTTTTTATGTTTTTACTGTGGGTGCTATGTTGCCTAGATGTTATTTTCTCATTTGAATATAAAAAAAAACATTAAAATACACTTATTTGCTTAAAAATATCAAAGATTTTATAATGAAGCAATAAATAAGTAAAATATTCACATATAATAAATTTGTTTCCAACCATTTCCATTTATATTCGGTTCTAATCGATTTAATTTCTCATACACCTTGAATCCAAATAAAATATCGATAACGCAACCAATCGGCGTAGCTTAAATAAATCGACCTGTCATATGTTGTTATTATTAAGATTTTATACATTTTATACTTTTCTTTGAAATCGCCGCAAAGGGCAAGGAAAAGGCGGAATAATAGTGCTGGCTTTCGGGTCAAGCTTCATTGTAAAGCTATCTGGGGTGAAGTTACGACCGCGACAGGTGTGATGTCAAATTAACTTCTTATATAAACTCGCTTTTTATACAACGACCACAGCTAATGAACCTTAGGGATCTTCATTAAGCAGAGATACTTCGCGAACTTTACGATATTTTGATGATACTTTATTTTAATCGTTTTTATAATATTCGACCAACCTGCACAATCTCACGTATACGAACACTATGTATAATCCCATTACGCAATCTGAAACAAAAGAAAATGTCCGTAAGAATAAAATAAAAATGATATACATATTACATGTATGATTATTTACTTGAAGTATGTACATAAAAGCTTTACCTTTTGTAAGGCGTTATTTTATTAAATTTAATAAATAAAGTTATTAAGAATAAATAAAATAACTCGTTATTTGTGTTATGTTAAATTACATTATGTTACATATTTCTATATTTAATATAAATATCGTATTGTCGAAATTTCTATTAAGCTTGTCAAATATAAAAAAATGTAATCAATGATGGAGGAGAAAGCTCTCAGAATTTGCAGACGGTGTTATATTGTTCAATCAAGAAGCGGATATGCAGTCAGTGACCTCAGTCTTAAACAATAATAAGTATTGTTTCAATTGATATCAACTATACCTATATAATATGTTTATAGTAATATGTTTTGTAAAATCTCTCTTATAAAAGAAATATAAATAAATATATACTAAACGTTATTTATTTAATATAATTTACAATGTATTGTTGTTTTATTTTAATTTACTAATTTGAAAAGCCCACGAAGGAGTGTTTCTCATCAATTTATATAAAATTAATTGAATCGCTCTAGAATGTCATCGCTGCGATAAAATTACAATTCGCAGAGGCGCCAGATGCACGTCGGTTTATTGCGAGAAGCAAATTGAAAGTGCCTCTGCTACTGACAATTGTATCAAAGTTATTGTTTTCCTATTAGAAGCCAATAACAATTTTACAATAAAATACACCTCGAAGCTTTATCAAAAAAGCAAGGTAAGTATGTAAGTGAGGGCTCTATATAAATATATACGAGAAATTTTTATAGCATCTCCATATTTAAATATCTTCTATCCCGCGATACGACTTTATAAATGTATACGAATGTCTTATTTTATCTAGAGTGGACTGCATATTAAGGAATACACAATTTTCTCGATGTACGAGACATTGAACTCAACGCAATACAAACGTCCACTAATTAAATTCTTCAAATCGACACATAAATACACTTTTATATATTCTTAAGCATATATAAAATATATGAATTGTGTATGAAGTGGAAAATATATGTAAAGTACATAAAGCTAGATATTTTTAACTGAAGTAACTTTCAGTTAGTTATCTCAGGCAACAAAGTATTTATTGATTGGGCGTGTGTGAGAGGAGAATATACAAGCCAAGGCAGTCGGCTATTTTTGATTCCCAAATCCGTATTGCCTATATAACGAACCGTCTCTGAGCGGTTCGCTCACAATATTTCATTAAATATCTCATTAAATATCAACCGTACGTTCTGCAATTAAGGCCAGCTCAAATATACCGTTATATTAATTAAAATAAAAACTGCAATAATGTTTTTGATATTTAGAGCAAATATTTACTTTTTTAAAATATTACATGTAACGAAAAATTGGGAGACGAAGGTTGCTGTCTCGCAATAACAGGTACTATAAAATGAAAAATCTGACACATGTCTATCAAAAGTTTTATATTATATTTTAACAACAAAAGTTTTACATTTTTTTTCTTATTTTTACAAATTGGTACATAGGCACAATGATATACGAAAGCACGTGCCGCGTTATTAAGACATGATGTTTAATTTATTTGATGAACCCTATAAAAAATTTAAAGTGCGTAATAAAATTATGGATTAAGCTACAAATGAAGTTATACGCGACGGTTACAATGCTATAAATTAAGTGCATGTGCATTTTAATTAAATATAAAAGAGCACGCTTTATTTATTACATAATTAACTTAACATAACAATAATACAATAATTTTAGTAATATATCATAGAAATTACAAAACGAAACCATTAAGGAATAACGTAATATATTAATAAATATATAATAAAATATGTGAAATGACGAGAAACTTAAAATACAATTTATGTACTCGAATGTTTTGTGTAGAAGGCAGACTTTGAAACTTTTACAACCAAGTATGACAATTCTCACTAATATAAATATATCTGACGATCTTTATACTTCCCATAGGTATTTTCAATAGAACTCCAAAGTATATTTTAGCTATAGATCATTTTATGAGCAATCGATTTCCTTATAGAATATTATAATCATAGCCTTATATTTGTGAGTTTCCGATCGACAAATTCCAAATACGTTCACGTATCTTATCTTGGGATATTACTAGTAGGCTCAGAACCAATAGCATAGCGGAAGATGGAAGTACCTACAGACGGTTTGCAATAACAATAATGCGGAACGGAGCTGGGCGACCTGCCAGCGTCCTATCGATCCGCAGTACTATCGCACCAGCCTAACAAGACCCTCCAAATTATCTTTATCCACCCCAAATATATCGTACAACTAGAAAATGAGAAGGGCGCGGTATATCATTTCATTCTGGCCATGCTTACTTCAAGTAGGTCAGAGGGAAAATTTACAAACACTACTCCCTGAAATGTTGATTTTTTTTAAATAAACCAAAGGTTTTCCGGGTCAATGCAAATGAGATTGTTTATCCACTGGAAATGAGATCCATGTAGAATACAACACGTGATTGCATTTGTATAGACTTTGAATAAATACATTCGAGCGTAGGGTTTTACTTCAGTATTTATTAATAACATCTGTTAAAATTTTTGTGGTAATTAATTAATAATTATTAATAAATAAACGATAAATTATATTACTTTAAATATAACATAATCTAATTTATTTAATCTTATTAAGATGGCGGTGTTGTTTTAAAAAGATTCCTATCTGGTCATAAAACTCTATTGGTTGTCGATTACGCCTAATTTAGTCATTTGGATTTTAACAAAAGAAATTAATAAATACTGCTATGGAAATAATATTACATAACTAATATTATATATAGTTTTTATTTGTGATTAAGTGCCATGCCATTTTAAATCATTCAGCACTTAAGATAAACAAGAAACTCACGTGAATTTTGTAAAAAATCAAGTAGGAATTCTTATCTCGTTTAAACCTAATTTTATTTTTAAAAGGTAGACGCCAAGATTTATTTCAACTTGAATTTCTTCAAGTCCTACCCAAAGTAGTAGATTGACAATTAAACACTCTTAAGATAAAATATGTAAGGTCAAATATACCTTACTCTACATAAATACTTGCTTAAGCCATTTAAATTCTTTCTTTAAGTGTGATCTTTGTTGAAAGTGTTCATTGTGGGCGACACTTTATATATATATTACTTTAAACAGCCTTATTGTGAACAATATTGTGTTCGACACTGCCTCTATAGCCTGTCATGGTGTCACGGTGTAATGTAATATATACTTTTTTAAGTAAAAAAATAGTATAAAAAACGTATTAAGCTTATCATAAACGAATATCATACGGAGCAACAAACATTCCACACTTTCACAAAGCATACAGAATTATTTTACATAAACTTGAGATGCTTAACAGTAATGCAATAAGGGCCTATATAATCTTAAAAAAGTATTAAGTCTCATTGTATTAAAGAAATCTAAGTACTTAGCTTATATGATTAGACTAAAATATTCGGCAATTTTTTTGACTCCTCTTATACAAAAAAGGACATATTTAGAAACATTTTAGCTTTCATATAAAATGCACTTGATCTAAAAATTAACTTTTCGCCATAAATTTTAAAAAGATCAGTAGTTACTTAATATTAATAAATAAAATTTTGGATGTTTTTATTTTTGTAATCAATAATTAGTTAGTTGTTTAACAAGTGATTTTGTTGCTTTTTTATTTTACCACGCTCATTCTATTTTCACACGGAATATAAAAATATCGTTTACATTTCATTGTACCACTGAACGCGCAAACTTTATGCATTTTACGCAAGCTTTGTGAAAATTAAATTCATGTTGTATTTCATTAGCCAATGTAGTGAGATAATTAGACTTTTTTACATGGAAACTTTTCTTGGGTATAAGGAAACATGGTGTAAGCACCCGTCGGCACGCGACTTCGCATGACCGACGGAACGCCCTCGACCTCTATAAACGTGCTAGTAACAGATATATATATATATATATATATATATATATATATATATATATATATATATATATATATATATATATATATATATATATATATATATATATATATATATATATATATATATATATAAAGGTCTAGTAGCTTGGTAGCTACATAATAATACATATAAAATGATGAGCTTGGTAATTTTACATACATATGTGCACATATGTATGTAAAATTACCAATAAGTTGTTAGGTAAGTATCAAAAATATATTTCTCTATTCTAGATGCAAAGAAAATTTCTTTATTTATATAAAGAATTTTAGAGACTCAATTCATTAAAAGCTTTTTACTTTAAATATTTTCTTGCATCACAGAATTATATGGAAAATTGTTATAAATAACAACGAGAGCTTTCAGCGTAAAGCTTTAAGATAGAAGACATAGTTTCTGAAAATAAACTGTCGCACTTAATTTTTCATTTAATTGGTTGGAACGTGTTAGCCGACTAATTGCTGTGATCTACCTACTCTGCCCACAGAAATAGATTAGTAGCTAGCTACATATATAAAATAAGTATCGAAACACTGAAGTCATTGTAACAAGGAAAGTTGCAGTAGATGTTTTATATTATTATTCTTATCTTTATATATGAAGATCAAATAAATAGAGATGTAATTTTTTTTCGAATATTACACATACAGTAGAAAAGTGTTTGTTATCTGCAAATTTATAACAAAATAAAAAGGTATAGTTAGGTTTATAAAGTTGCTTAAGAATTTTGGTATTTTTTAACATAATGTTATGAATAATGTCACATATATATAATATAACATCAACATATATGTATCAAATCCAAACTATGAACTACGATACAACATACATTATATAAAAAAAATTAATGTAAAATGTACATAGTTGTTACAAGAAATTTGTAAGTTCTCAAGCTGTGACTAAAATAAGCAAGCGAGATTACTTCAAGGTGATTTCCTTATCCATACACACATATATACAGTCAGTTAGTAATAAGTATTTATTGTTTGATACTTAACCAAGTGCCCACGCACTAAGAAGGGAGTGATGTACGCTACAAACAATTTATTCATGCGCGCTTATCATTGTAGGTACTGCATACAAAAAAATAATTGGTTTCAATTGACTATGTTAGGGTTGTGTTTAATAGTAACAAGAAAACATTATATGGCTTTCTTGAAATTGTAGATTTAAGTAATCAAAGATATATATTAGGTAAATAATATATCGTCTGTTAATAAAATAAATATTAATTGAATGAAATCTTTTATAGTATGAAATCAAAAATATAAAAAAATATATATATATAACAACAGAACCTCACATTCGAAAGGACTGTTCGTTGTCAAAATTTATAACTAATTTATTCACACTGTTAGCTTACAATGTGACAGGCATACAATAAGTATATTCAATTAATTGTTATGAGAAAAATGTTGCCTATAAAGAGGTAGGCGTTTCGTTTGCTTGTTATGGAGCTTCGATCTAAGTTATTCAATACTTATCTACGGTTATTTTTAGATATTACTTTAGCATCGTGGTAGTACTGTGATGTAAAAATTAAATTTTATAATAATGTCATCATATCATATGACATTCTTAATGGAAGATAACAATACTGAATAAATACATAGAAATCGTTTTTTTTGTTTATTTTCGTATAATATAGTGTTAATTAGTCCTAGTATAATTGATTTTAACTAATCAAAAGAAATAATTTTCCTTTCATAAATATAATATTTGTGTGTTTGTTACTTACATGTATTTCACGAATAACTCATGGAGTATTTATATCACTTAGATCATATATTTTTGGTAATAAAATTAATTAATTTAGATTAATTCGATCTCTTGCTAACATGACTTAGCTGCATCAGCCAAAAATCACAACTAAACAAACGTTTGTCGTTAGAGCGTATAGCTATTTTTATAGACCATTAATACAATGTCACATGGCCATTGTAAAATTATATTACCCTTTACACTCGTCCTTTTATTGTATAGAAACCCTTTGAAAAATTTGTTTTTATCACAGGTTTTTGCTCTAGTTTTTACTAAACCACAGTTACAAAATATAGCGGCGGTCATTATCTCTGTTACGCAAAAAATAAAAATGCCTTAACAATTAACAGATAAAAACGTTAAAGGAATAACTAAATAGTTATTTTTTTACTTTGTGTATCCAACAAAGTGGTACATATTTTTCTATTAGGTTACTTAAAACCTTTGTGTTAGGTGTACTTACTTAATTAATTAATACGATATTTTAAGTAAGAATGGTTGTTTTAGCCCCAACTTAAAGATAAATGTATAAAAAATAAATATTTATGGTATTATATGATCTTAATTTAATATTGATAACGAGATTTGAAGACAAGTTTAATTAAATAAACGCTTAATAAGGCACTTTATTGCTCTGTCTTTTATAATACAAAAAAACAGCAAAAACTGAATACAAATATACGAACATCTTCGGAACTATTAAGTTAATTTAAATGAAACTTTTTTATCGTATACCTATTAGGTCTGGCTAAATCTGATAGCGGACCATCATTGCAGAAGCGAAACTGTGCCCACTGCCCCATCTAGGGGACTTAGGACCTTAAGTCAAGTGAGGCATTCGGCTTGAGGAGGGTATTGTAAATTCAAGTTCAAGTTCAAAGTCTGGGAAGATCTTGGGATCATTTCTTTATATCTTATAGCTAATAGCTATCATATATCTTATAGCTATCATTTACAAAGACATAAAATTCTACTGTCTGGAACATCTACAAGCCAGCTAAATTTTAACTTAAAAATATAAACAACGCGCTTTTATAATAATTGCTTTGCGCGATGAGCATTCTTCGATGACATTTAAAGGTTAAAGGTCTGAAATATTTTGTGTTTCCTAAGCTAAATGTAAAAGGCATAAAGTCCACGCGGACGAAATTGCAGGACCAAATATTTAAAATTATATTAGAAATACAGGTTATTAAAAAGATGTAGTCAAAAAGTAAGCTTAAAACAACAAAAAATGATATACCTATTACTTACTTAAACAACATAAATACATTAAAAAGATAACGCTTAACTTAATCCACATCTAAGTATATTTTATGATTTAGTTTACTTAATTCATGAAATTATTGTTGCATAACAATATAAAGATAGGTTTTAAGATGTTACACTTTTTTAAATTTGTTTTTATTTTAAAAGTAAAAATACTATAATATATAATTATTAATAATGAAATTTATTTTGTATTTATTTGTATACGTAAATAGTTGTTATTTATAATTTAATTTTCTAAATATATTTATTAAATATTCTATACATTATATAATATTGTGAATTAAATTATATAACGTAGATATATATTAATACGTATGTGTTAACAAATCGTCACTTAAGCACGAAGGGAGATAATTTGGCTGTGTGCGTGTAAATACTTTTAGGCATCTCTTCTTAGTTCCGCCATTCGATACTAGATGGCGTTGTTAGTCGTGTAACTAAAAGGGATTCTTTTATTCGTGCTTACAACTTTTGTCTTTGTCATATTTTCTAAGTTTTATTTGAGATTTATTCAAGTTAAAATCAAATACAATACTTTCGAACTAATTTGATTAAATAAAAAGTATTTACTAAATTTATTTGTTTTATTTTATTTAATTAATAGTTACAATTAATACGTACACAATGCTGCCAATGCTTGTGGCGGATTTCTAATGAACTAAACAGTAACGCCTTATAACAACATACCATTAAGCTTGGGCTTTGTAAGCAGCTGTAAAACTTACTTCAGCCACAATAAGAGCCACAATAGAATCACTTTCGTA
The DNA here is from genome assembly GCA_037127375.1 of Dione juno. Classification (NCBI taxonomy): domain Eukaryota; kingdom Metazoa; phylum Arthropoda; class Insecta; order Lepidoptera; family Nymphalidae; genus Dione; species Dione juno. The sequence continues at coordinate 2,482,327 of JAXRJS010000020.1, read as the reverse complement.
GACACTTACGACCTTATGACATAACAATATTTTAATGTGTTTCGTTCCTTTTACGGTGTAGTAAATTGTTTTGGCGCCATGTTTAGGTCCAAAACGCTATGATACAAGATAGAGATAAATTCAAACTTTCATAACAAGTTATAAGTAACGTAGTAAAAAATCTTGTTGTTTGTTTATATATTTTTTACACGCGACTGTTATGAAGCCAATTGAATTGACATGTCTAATCATTATCCATAATTCTTTATATAAGTTCAAATATAGCAACATAAAATATTTCAATTTTAAGACTTTTATGATTTTGAACCGACAACTATTGTAGACTTACCAATCTTACTATGAATATATCCTTTATTATTATTTATTATTAATAATAAAAATATGTTAAGATGAAGTAATAGATTACTTCACAAATTACTATGTATCAACATATTTAAGACAGCATATTTATTTAAATATATATTTTTTGTATTTTTGTACATCGAAACAAAAAAAAATACACCCAGCTTGCTGATAGAAACGTTTTACTTATATATTGACGTTTTGAAGCTTAGCAGAAGATATAAAGTTTTAGAGAAACGTCAAAAGTTCATTTGAAGTATTTCAAGTATTTTTTATTTTCTGTTATAATGAAAAATATCATGAAAAATCTACACGCTCGGTACTCAGTAAGCACTCTCGTATTTCTATGGCACGTCAGCTAGTAAATCTTCCTGAGAGCTTTTATTATACAGGATTAAAAAGTAAAAAAAAATTAAAAATAAATACTTTATTCATTTTAGTATTGAACCTATAAGAAAATAACTACACCGATGCTAAGAGTTTAATTATTATTTATGTTATTGTTAAATAAAAAATATAGTTATAGTTTGTAAGTAATTTTATTCAATATATTTTCTTTTCGGTCTATGGTTATCCATAGTACGTCGTATCAGTTATAAAACACGACAACACAAACTAGAACCTGTTATAACAATATTAGCAAATTAAACTTATAACTATACCCATTAATATTTAAAGTATATTTCATATTCATGAAAATAATAGTACCCAAATTATAATACATTAGTGAAATTAAGATCAATTAAAATTCATGCTGGATAACCATATAAGTATGTAAATATTATAAAATAATAGTTATTGAGCTACTTTTAAAAATTATGTATTAATTTAAACGTAACAGGATTTACAACCTGCTTATTACAACTTTTTATATACACTTGTCGTTTTAGATTTTACAAATTTCCACCTACCCATAGAATATTTGCTATGAATAATTATTTGGCAGGACTATTTAAAACTAGTAGACGCTCTTCGTTAGCGTGGACTTTATTATCCTTGCCTCCCGATTTTCATGTAGCTAGTTGCTTATACCGCTGAACAACTTTAATAAAGGCGACATTTCTTCATTACTTATAATTCAACTTATCTCATCACATAGCACACAACGTATACCATCTCATGTTGAGATGAGAACATGTTTCATGTTCTATATCGTAGATTTTCATTTGTCAATGAAAAATGCTCATCACGCGCCACAACTTTTACAAAAGAGCCATTTTCTTATTTCTTACAGTTTAACGATTCATAACTCCTTAAAAACATACTTTCGCAATTAAAAATAAAATATCTCACCAGCACTTACGAAAATACTTATTAGAAATATGAAACCAGCCTAACTAGGTACCTACATTCGTTAAAAAGTATCTATATACGTTATGATAAGGCCAGGTTAACATATTATATGCATCTTAAGTTCTCAAGCTGAAAGTTTCCAACCAATTTGTGTTCTCAGTAATAACATACAAGGTCAAGACACGGCTTCTAATTATTTGTCTCATAAGAAAGATCATAGTCTTACAGCGGGAAATAGAAAGCAATGCTTGGTATTTATCTATGTGATAGAATTAGAAATGAGGACATCCGTAGGATAAAAAAAATAGTTAGTAATAAGAATTGTTCGTCTGAGGCAAGCAGTTTCATAGAAAATGCATACAAAAACTTAACCTCTACTTAAACTTACTTACTTAAGCTTACTTAACTTAAACCTCCTTATACAAGATATAAATTAGAGATTCTAAAGTAGTAGCACCTTTGTATACCTATTATGTATGATAACATTATATTGATCAGAATATTCGTTTTATATAAAAAGTTGAATAAGGTGCTTGTGATTGAAATGAATGGAATGACGCCAATGTCATCGAATAATTCATGTTTTTATCTATACAAAATATTTCTAATATCTTATATATTATGATATATATTAGATATTAGGAACATAATAGTTGTTTATAAATATTATTAAATATTGAACTTTAAATTAAAAGTATCTTAAAAATATTACTTTTATATATTACTGAATATTTCTTGTTTAACAATATAAACATTTCACGGTCTTATTAGAATAAATGTTCGTAGTAGATTGTATCGTACTAATTAATTATTCCTTGCATTCAATTAATTAAGAATAAATTGTAAATTTTTAACAATGTTACGGTTAACTGTACACAGATTACTATTTTATGAAAAAGTATACAATTAAATCGAGAAGTGGACAATGACAGCTTATTAAGTACTTAAGTATATTAGAGGTATATTGAGGTGTTAGAGTTTCTAAAACAATATATAACTATTTCTAAACATCTGCACAACCCTATCGCAACGAGATGTGAGACAAATTTCGAATTTCACATTACATATCTTCGCTTTGCCTATGACACTGACTAAGAAATATGCAGACCTGAATATATATATATATATATATATATATATATATATATATATATATATATATATATATATATATATATATATATATATATATATATATATATATATATATATATATATATATATATATATGTATAAGTACCTGAGACAGCAGTCCAGTTAGGTAAGTCCAATAAGTCAAACTTCAAGAAAAAGATCTATTATCGAATCCAGCTCGAGCAGTGTCCGAGAAGCTGCGGAAAATTGTCATATCCAAATTCCCCCAGTGTTCCAAGATGAAAGGATTTGGTTACTATTTGATGATAGCTGGTAGATAAGTAGCGGTAGAGAGCTCGGTATTTCACAATGTGACAGGTTATTAATGCGTCCTAGGAACCATGCAACAACAATCGACATTTTCTGGGTAAATTTCTCTGCTGCAGTAAAAATAGGTGGTAGACATAGCGAAGAGAATCTTTGACCGTTGAACATGAATAAGATAATTGTATTGGCACCCTACTGGCAGATCGAGGGACCCACTTTCTGGTCAAGGTCGCGCATAGTCGCTAGTTGTAGCACACGGCCAATCGTCGTGGAAATTTCTGTTGAAGGTCTACTATAATTCCAACGACTATAATTCCATTTCTATTACCGTATCCTATTCTAGTAGGATTGTGGACCACAAAGTGGCTTTACGAGACAGTAGTCTGAAAGACACTGGTAACTAAATAAACTATAAATAATCCCAAATAAAGCAAATCAGTCATATTATTTTAATCATGCCAACATGTTACAAGTGTTAATCCAACACTGATACAACGTGTTAATATATACCGGTCTCCAAGAGAGGTGTGTTTGCCAATCCGAAGAATTGAATATTTCGTGCGTTGATTTGCCAGCCTCAATTGCAACGTAAGAGGACACCAAGAAGAAAATTTTACAATATTGATATCAGACGACCAAACAAATAAACAAATATCTCCTAATGCGCATGTAACCTTTAATAACCCTTTAGTAGGCCTTGCAAATGTCCAAAACTGTCAATTTAAAAAAAGTCGATGGTTTCAGGTAGTAGGATCGTAGGAACCTGAAATTTTGCACATACCTGCCTAAATGTTAAATTACACTTTTATATCCTCGAAGAGCGCCTGATATCCTCCGCCTGATATATCAATTGTGTTAAGTGAAAAATAAAATATTGGAACAAATTTAATATATTCTATAAAAAATATTTAAAATAAAACTTTTTCATATTTCACCGAAAGTTTCATATTTTATATATTAAATTATAGATCAGCTACGATGACCCTAGTCTTCCAATTAAAATACAAAAAAAAAACAAAAAAATTATATCTAAGCATATCGACATATTAATTTTCAATAGGTACTTTTATATCATAATTACTACTTGCCTACAGCGTATCTACGCTATTAGTTATAACTAAATTAGTTTTTAATTACTATCATACTACCATCTAAGTAAGCCGCTTTATGTTTATATGAAGTTTAAATGTACTTTTTGTACGCGTGAATGTATTGCGCTTTAAAAATTTGCATACACTTGACTAAGTACACAATTTACAAGGTTTTATTTACATATTTAGTTTGTAATTTGAGTATCTTGGTGATTATAGAATTGTGTTAAGTAAGGATCTACTACATTTATTATTGGTCATATTTAAGTACTATGATTTTTTGCATGCTTAATATCATTTAAATTATTTTTCAACTTGCGCTCTGTTAGTCTAACGCGGTGTAGATTTCCGCCGACACAGTCCAAAGCTGCTTTTTTTAGATTCATTCATCAAAAATTATACATTCAATACAATAAAGTAACTGAAATAATTCTATATAACAAATCTATATAACGTTAATGAGAAGCCGACGTTGTTTGACTGTATCTAAAAAATACGAGTTGTGGGGCCGAATTAGGGGAAATATTTACTAGTATAGGTATACTCGTATATGAGTATTTCCGTGGTTCGGTTAGCCAAAATTAAAATTGGTTCTTTCATGTAGTACGCTCCCTTTGAATTTATTTACTTTATTTATTTATTAAATTATTATATTCTGAAATTATTTATCTTTATTGATTTATATTTTAAAAATAATATATTCTCTACCTACCATATAATATATGAAGTTAGGTGAAAAAATATGTAGATATTACAATCTTCTAATGTTGAGCAGTACTTTTTTTAAATGCATAGACAATATTTATTATTTTTCTATATATCATATAGCTACTAGGTAGGTACCTATAGGTTATAAGATGATAAATCACGCATAAAGCTTTTTGGCAGCTTGATTTTTTTTCCTGCTCAGCAGAATAGACAAAGACAACCTACTGTCGTGACAGACCGGTTTCTTTTATCTGCCTGAATTTAAGACACGGCTTGGTATGTGGCGGAATTTAACGCTGCATTTTGTTTCACCATAACGGGGGAATAGTAACAATTTAAATTTGATCATAGCCCAGAGTTGGTGAAGCAAACTCACAAGCTTCGTGCTTTGTCATCTAATGTCAAATTGCATCACAATGGAATCTGATCATACCGCTCCCATAAAATAAAATAGCGAAAAATATAATTAAATAGCAAAAAATATAATTAAATAGCAAAAAATATATACTTACTTAAAGCATACTACATGTTGTGTTTAAAAATTGAACAATACCTTTTACTAGTTCGTAAAGTTTGTGGGTTAATTATTTTCGATTCTATCTCCTTCAAAGTTGCAATTTCTATACCTATCTTGTTTCAAATTAATATAAAAATATTAAACCTTCTATTGTGAACAGCTACGCGCTATATGCTCCTTAAATAATAGAATAGAGAGAACCTAGTGACATGGCACTCAGCTATCTACTTTGCAAATAGGTTGGATATTGGATAGCGGGACTCTATGCCATGCTTTTGTCCTATCTAAGCGGGGAAATGAAAATAATTAATTCCTGTGAGTGAGATTTGCTCCCAAAACACCGTTTTCACGCTATAACAGTTTACACACACACACACACACATAGACGCTGTATATTCAGGCTTAAGATTATTTATTTCTCATACGAATACAATTCACTTACATGACAAGTTAACATATCAGACTTATAATGAAAATAACATTTCATGTCATTTTATTTTCATTTAATTTGTCAGTGTCATTCAACTCTGTATTGTTGTAGTACGATATTTATTTCTATCAAGTGGATACATATTATAATATTCATATCCATAGACTTTAACAAGTACCTAAAACAATATTTTCCTTTTATCTTAAATCTTGGTTTAATTTAAAAGATATAACTTGTGTAAAAAAAAATAAATTGATGGATGTATGGAAATATTATATATAAAAAACTTGGAGCGGGTTTTTTTTTCTATAATTTGTCCATCGATCTATCAATTTATTTTTGTTTAGTTAGTGAAGTTTAGTTTATTTTAAGCTCTACATGATAACGATATCAATTTAAAAAAAAAGCAATGAATAAGCCACTCATGTATGTAAGTGAATATTAAAGAGAATAATCCAATTGACCAGCTGATAAGTTAATTTTACTTTAAATAAGTATTTCCAAAATATAATAAAAAATATTATGGTACAGTACTTTAACCTAGCTAGCAAGCTAGCCTAATAATACTGCGGTAAATGTTGGCGGAGAAAAGAGTAGCTTGACCCTAGTTTCACTCTGCCTACCTTGGCATAAACGTAAAGCTGAAGATATGATCACTTGGTATTTAAAGATTTAACTAATTAATCACTATGCCAGTGATTAATTAGTAACGTTCTAAATATAATAATAAATACAACAACTCCACTCTCTTCTCTATAACAGTAACTATATACCTACCTTTTTTTAAATAAAATTATATTAAGTTTAGATTTTATATTTATTTAATAGCAAATAGGTATACCTACCTATCATAAAAAAATGCTAAAACTTAATTTATTATTTTTTTATGAATTGATACAATATGTAATAAATAAAACGCATACAATTAATAAAATAAATCAGATATTAAAATTTATGTTATTAATATACACGTTTTTGTTTCTTTATACCTACGAAAAAATTTCAATATTTATTTTATAAAAGATATATCAAGAAATATATTGGTATAAAAATCATATATAATACCTTACTATAAATGTAATGAACTGAGAATGACGGCGCCCCGCCTATTCCATCATGGTGGTAAAACTTAGCATCTCAAACTGTCGCAACTAACGTATATCTGTTTATCTCTCACCGAATGAGATATCAGTATAAAAAACTAAATGCATCTGAAGGAGATGACTATATATGCGCGAGTGAGATAGCTATCTTTCCAGGTACCTCTATAGAGTATTGAATGATACGAATTGAAGACTTGAGATAAATTGCAGACAATGCAACTGCAACCTTATAATGCAAGGGAGAGAGCGCTATTTTAAATGTTCAGCTTCATAATTTTACTAGTGTATAGTGGTTAGTTAGAAGAGATAAGGTATATATAAAATTCATAAGTTGGACTAGGAAGAAAAACAAATGGATTTTATGAGAGTAGTAAAGTTTTCAAGGAGTGCTTCGAAAGCTTACAACAGTTATGAAAGATGGCGTTAGTAGTAAAAATATGTTACATGAAAATATTCCTATACATTTTTATCTATAAAAAAAAATATTATATATATTTATGTAGCTGTATAATATTGTATATAGTGTACATGTAAGATAATATTACGTAAAATAATAAGATGTATATATATTAGAAAAAAACTATATTTCCCATAAATAAATATATTTTATAATTATTACAAATAATATCGCAATAAGCCAATTAATTTAAATTCTCGAAAGCAATTTTATAGCAATAAATAAATTAAAAACTAATCTAAAAATGTACATGCATGCTAGCAAAATTTCTGTTAGAAAACTACGGAAATTTTATCTATATTTGTATTTACGACGTTATATAGGAATATTTCGCTGAATACCTGTAGGTGGCTGTGGCAGGTGACTGTCCAGCTCTATGAAAGCTTACTAGGTAAATTATATATTTTACGATTATAAAATTTAGAAGTGGTGAGAACTTTCATGCGCTTTACCTATAATTTAAAGGTACTTTAAGTTTAAGCCTAAGATAGCAATTTTATAGTACCTGAATATATTCATTCATGGTTTCTTTTACACCACTATACTTACTATATAATTACGTTCAATTTTATTTATCGTTAGGTATCTATGCTATACATTTGGGCATTTACTTTATCATATTTACATAAATACTCCCAATTGTTTGTTTTTCAATAAAAACGCGTGTTTTTCAATAAACAATACATGAAATGAATATTTTACTTGCATCCTGTACTATGCTAATTACTCATTATAAACATTTAAATATACACATATAAAAGTTGGTATGGATAGATCTTCATCTTTATTAAATGAAATATCATCTAAATTGTAACCAGGTTTGTTGAAAATATTACATTCTGTGACTAAAAGTTATGAAGGCCTTGTCAGTGTCTCATGAGACAGAAAAAAACAAAGTAAAGTTTTATATATACTTACTTGTTATTATTCTTTTGTTATGTTAAACACCAAAGGCAAACTTATGGAGAGATATAGAACAAAATGTGGAAATTAAGTTTTTGTCATCTACTTTCACAATATATACTACGGTTAAATATTCAAATCTAGTACTTACGTTTGTTTGGGGCTGCCAAACGTCAAACTTGTTGGAAAACACATCGCGTGCGCCCGCCGCGTCGGCGTGCGACTGTGACCACGCGACGTAATCGACAATCGCGCGATTTCGCACGTTAAACACATAGTTTTTCACAAAAAACACTGTCGAATTTTGGTAAAAGTGCGGAGCGAACCGAGATGTGTCGTCCGTGGCCGCGTTCGCATCTAAACGGCCCGAGTTTTATGTTAGATTACAGACGTAACTTTTATAGATCCTCGGTGCTATATAACGCGGTGGGCGTGTTCGGGGGACAGTGTTCCTTATGTGGTAAGGCTAAGGAGTATAATAGCACGCAAGTCTCGGTGCACGGGTGTCATTAAATGTCGCGCGACGAGGGGCGAGGCGGACGGAGGTATGTGGGTAAAGTTTTGGGTATTGATTGAATATGAGACGGATTAGTCACTAATCATCACCAATTGGGTGTCGGCCGCCTCAATTACGGAAGGGGGACGCTGGACTTAGTATATAACGTAAATATTTTTATCATACACATTTTTAGTTTCATTCGGTATAGATATATATCATCAGATACCAACTGTTGAAAATTATTCAAAATACATACCTACTCTACAATTCATTAAAATACCTTTCAATTTATAAATACCTACGCGGAGATAGCATTTATTTACATTGTGACAATAAAAAGTCAAATAAAGTAAGCGTAGGTTGAACTGGTACCTATCTTTATGTACACGTATATACTTGTAAAATATCTGTGTGGGAGGGATTTATACTATAGTCTTATCTACCAGGTGATTGAACTTATTATTATAGTGGGCATTTATGTTATTGCATATTTATTTTAGAGATAATTCTGATCGGGATTCAATGGAACCGGTCGTAAAATTTATTTTTATAATAAGTATTCTAATTAGAAGAAATATATCAATATCTTAGAATTACGTTGAATTTGCTTACTGCAATGTCGATGTTAACCTTCTGCAATGTTAATGTATTAGGATTATAAATAAAATATTCATACGGTGGCAAATGAAGTAATTGATAAAATACGTTTACATGTCGACGCTATCTGATCGATCGCCGCAGCCTTCGGTGAAGATTTAAGACCATTTCGATTCGCATCACATCGAGGAAACGGACGCTTGTCTGCCATAGGACCAAGTATTTGTGTAAGGTATTATAACTTTACAGTACTTGTTTCTCTACATAAATTGTATGAAATTCCTAAATTTAAATACATTTCCTTATGTAACAAAGATAAAATTATAAAAACATATGTAATAAAGCTTACGCTTTATTCCGCATTTAGCAGGGTAGGCCTTTGCCTCTTCTCCCTACAGTGTAAAATAATTCCGTTATTCAATTCAAGTCATTGTGTACTGAGTGGTGGAACTCAATACCACACTGTGTTTATAATCAATATAATTACTTATTTTATAATAAAGTGTGTTACATATTTTGCTTTTGGCTAAATGTACCCATTAAGAACTATGCCATTAAGAACTAAGCTAGAGAAAATATATTTAATTTTACAAACTAAAATAATCAATTTTTGTGTATAAAACCAAATTATTTGTGAGATTGGTATGAGATTGGTAGTGATACGTTATTTACCTGCTCGCTCAGACTACGAACGTATTTGTTACTATTGTCACGTTTCTTCGGGATATCAATGTACATTTTTGCATAAAATACAAGTAAATATATAGGTATGAATAGGTACATTAAAACCAAACTCAAGACTGTTGAATGCTTAGCCATAGTGGTGTTTCCCTACTTAGGCAAATAGTATATAATGATAACTAGTACCTACTTATAATAAAATAAATATTCAATTGAGTATTTTTACTTATTAATAGATATTATATAACCAATGTATTAAAAGTATAACCAATTTTACTATTTATTTAATAGTGTTGTAATTAGTATTTATTTAAATAAGATAAGATTAAAAACTTTAGAATGTTCCAATTTATGACAAGTACCTAATTGCAAGCGTCACAATTATCCTTGAGCTTTAATTATATAACTTAGTAAATTGTTTCGACTAAGTACCACATTACGGCGTAGACGAAATGAATGCCAACCCTTTAAGACATTGTGGAATTTCACCGCAGTAACATTAAGGGGTCTTAGGAGTTAGTCCTAGCTGCTTTGCTGGAACAAAGAGGAGGTGGGTGACGGGTGGGGAGTTACGGCTACAGTTTTACGATCGGAAATTCTGCGCTCATGCGCTGTGCAGCTTCCGCATAGAATTTGCATCAGATTATTGACAAGTCCACTGTCCAATGATGTCCGGACGTTATCTTTGTGAAATAACAGATCTACATTTATATTTCAATTTAACTCAACATTTGAAATTACTCATGATTTTGAATTTCTAATTACATCTATTGCAATTACTCTTGATTCAAAAATGTATATATTACATAGTTAATATATATAAACACATACTTGTTTATAGTATTTACAATTTGAACATGAACATCGTTACGTTTTTACCAATAATATGGAAAGACAAGTATTTACATATTATCTGAAATCTAAGTGGTATCTAATATAAATAATAACATTAATAATGTATAATATGTAGGTATATAGAGTTTCCATAGAACACTGGGCTTGGGAAAGTTGTTAGTTATCATATTATTGTATTTGTTATGAATAAACATAATTCTTTAATAAGAGATTGTATATTAGTTATTCATACATCGATACACAAATAAAAGTCATCAAAATTAAATTTGAATTGTACATCACATAATTCATGATTTATACAATTTACGGGTGACATGAAACCGTCGCATATCAATTGCTTAAAGCCAAGTCGACAGAGGTCAACTAAAAGTGTCTATATGCGAGTTAAGCTTAAGTTTGAACGTGTCATATATATATTAGCTTTAATTATTACTTGTAATCTAATATTATTATTTGGTTGAAAATTGATTAATTTCTTACTTTTTTAGTATTTATATAAATTAAAAGTAGCATGAGTACCTATCTACCTACGAACTTGTTTCAGTATTTTAATTATCCCATTTCACCTGTTTGTTATTCGTTTACCTTCTTATTATATTTATAATATAAGTATATATTCTTTTTGTATTGATTTTTAATACTGCCGCTAGGCTTTTAATGATTTCCTTAAGTGCATAATTTTATTGTTGTAGTACCTAAGTAAAAAAGGATATGATTTTACTTGCATTTAACCTTTATGCAACATAGTTGCAATGCTTTAATAAAGTATGAAAAGTAACGTCTGTTCTATTTATACTATTTATACCTACAAATATACAAATAAATTAAATTATTTTCCGCTTAGTTGTAAACAATAAGTAACTTGATACGCTTTTTATTTTTATAAGCTTTCAGTTTTATTCTATAGTGTTGGGAATTTTAATATAAGAAATATGCATATTCATTTGTAATAAAAAATATTACAGCGTTTTAGTAAGACTCAACCAAATATACTTTCGGTCAATTCAAAGCAGTTATCCAAATCATCAAAATGCAAACGACCTGTAAACTCGAAATAATAAAAATAATTATAAAAATCATATTTATTTTAATATCGTCATATCTTGATAATATGAGTAGGTGGGTATAATACTCGTATATTCATTGTAATAAATAAATTAACTTCTACCGACCTTCAAGTATACGTTATTTTACCTAAGCAAGTCTAATTTCATCTTATAATATAATTTTTAAACATAATTCTGTGTAAATATTAATTTACATAAAATAATACAAAAATTTAAAATCAACGTTATGAAATGTTTGTGTTAGCAACGGAAAATCGTTAAATGAAGATTTTAACGTACCTACTTATTTACTTAACTTAAATTTTCTTATGTACGTTTACAGGCCTAGTTTATAGAGAGAACTGATGCAACAAAATTGCAAATATGGCCAGTTGTGGCTGGAGTTGTCTCTTAAAGTGTCATTTTAATAGGTCTATTTCCATTCGATTTCATTTAGTCACCTATTTTAAGGCGATGTGAATATTTTACTCTTTTTATTTTATTTCAAACAACCTGAGTCTTAAGTTGCATGTAATGTATGTAAGTTTTGTTGATATTTTATTTTCGTAACGAAGAATGCACCGTCAGTCTCTACGGTCTTGGAATATATCTTTCACCCGATTGTCGTCAATTTCTTTATATGTACATACATACATACATACTCTTAAGTAGGTTCTCAAGATTTAAATGTAAATTTTCTACGCTGTCATTGATACTATGTTTTAAATGGTCAGCCAAGGTGCGTCTTTAACTTACACACAATCAATATGTACATATTTTAAATTTTATTAAGTATATAATATGGTATTAACTAACAGTATATATCGTATTACACAGCTTACATATATATATATATATATATATATATATATATATATATATATATATATATATATATATATATATATATATATATATATATAGGTATATACATCTCACACACATACATTTAAGATCTTTAAAAAGATCTTTCTGTATTATGTATTTTTAACTACCTAATTGAAGTTAATAAATAGTATAGGTACACGTTTATAGCAGACTACTGCTGGACTACTAGTTGGAGCTGTACATATATCTTAACTTTTTTAAACATGAGTGACTACACAAAGTCAAATCATGAAGACGATTCATACACTCTTATACTTATATATCTTTTCTTGTTTTGAATTGATCCGCACTGCATATAAAATGGAAAATTTAGCACTAAATATAATTTTATTATTCCAACTTTGTACATCTAAACTCACTTTATTACATTTATGTGAATACAATTTGCGAAAGAGTTAAAAAATATTTTCTATATACTTCTTCAGATATAGGTGATATATAAATATTAAAAACTATCTATTTAACATATTGGTTTAAATTTTACAATTTTATGACATCAAAATCAAATTATTTAGATACTTTTATTTTTATTTACTTTACAATTTAATAAATCACATAAGCTTAAATTTAACGTATACACATGAAGATCATTTTGCCTTAAAATATGATAAATAAAGAAGATGTTTTACACATTTATATTTACAAATAATTATATTACTTAAATTTAATATTTAAATATATGAAAATAAGTAAAATTTAGACTTACCTATACATGTTCTAAGCAGTACACTATATATTTTGCTATTGTCAATATTAAAATATTGCTTAACCTTCACGTAACAATACACACAGCCACTAGTGTTACGGCTCGTAACCAACTCAACTTAGCCCGAAGTTCAAAAGTAGAGACATCGACTTGGAGATCATTTGCATGAAAATGGACGCCCGCCCTCGTTTACAAAAACAACTGGGACCGACTTGCCAAACTTGGTTGGCTATACAATTAACATATCATTGAAGTAACATTCACTAAACATGCATTGGCATGGCATGCAAAGTACCAGTAGGTAGATGGTATTTCAACGGTAAGCTTGATGCGTCTTTTACATGAGATTTCCTAATAACAGAACATAAATATTTTTGTACAAGTTGGTACCTATGTTTCTTAGTTATTTTATTGAAACCTATGTACCTATAATATACATAGATATATAATACATAATGATTTTAAAATATACTTCATATTCATTCTTGTCTTATATAGCGAATGTGCTTATACGACAGACATTCTATTTTATCTTACAATAATAACTTTCCAATAAATTAAATGGTAAAAATATACCTACGTGAATACAATAAAAAAAATATAAGGTATTACGAGAGAAAAATACCATTGAATAGTGACGAATCAGCCCGCCTAGTAGAGTTTTATATAGAGGAATTCGACAAACATCCTTTATTATGTAAATGAGAGAAACTTACTGACATTACACGAAATCCGATCGTCCATATATTACGTCTGATAAATATTTTTTGTAATTCGAACTAGATAAGGGTATGTGTATATAATAAAATTCTATAAAACATTTTTCGATGTACCAGAAAATTCTATATATTCATTCTAAATTAATGAACAATAATTAATTTACATATTTCTGTAGCTATATCTATTGCTAAATGTACATATTTAACGGTATATGTACAGTAAATGCCTATATTTAATTAATTTATATTTGTTAAAGCCTATTTGACAAAATGCTATATAATTATTACATAAAATCTTCTTTTGCACGTATTAATTTTAAAATGTCGTCTTCTCACAGTTTTATGTGACGAATGCAAATTAGGCAATAAAGAAAAGAATCCTCAACAGTGCCCTTAACAAATTTATCAATGAATGTTTCCGTCAACTGCTTTTAAGTTTTATTGTTATGTTGATTAAGAGAAAGTTTGAGCAATATGGGTTAAATTCTTTTTTATTTATTAGAGTAGAATATATGGATAGAGTAAGATATAGGAATGAATAGTTCTTGCTTGCTTGAAGTCCATTTAAGCGAAATATGACTTAGGATATTAATCATATTTCACTTGTAATAGGGCCTTTAATTGTTCAATACTATGTGAAGAATGAATAACTGTGCTAATTGCAATAGGTATTATAACAATATTTTTGCAACCCAAAATGTCAAAGTCTAAAATTATATTAGAAAAGGTCAGGTTAAACTTCATTTTGCGTGAAGTTCTTTATACCTAATAAGATTAAAGATCATATTACTGTCATATCAAATTGTTTATACCTACTAAATAACTAGATGTATGCATGGAAATATTAAGCTTACTACATATTATATATGTAAAGAAGAAAAACAAATGTGAGTTATGTAAATACTTACTGTTTAAAAAAATCTGAAGTGGACATTACCACTTAGCCTTAGTTTTAGAGTACCTAAATAATTAGAATGAGTAATTTGTAAAATCAAAAGAGAAAAACGATACGGACCTAATGTTTCTGGAGTTATACAGAATAACAATATAGTTAATTTTGCAAAATATTTTTGTAAATAAAGTTTAAGTTATGTTATATTTTATCTTAAGGAGTAGAAATCCTATGTAGTTATATTAGTGTACTACTTAAGAATAATGTCCAGACTACTAAAACATTGAAATCAACCAACAAATACACAACATTATGTTTAAGTAGGTATTATATTAACACATATGATAATAAGTAATAATTTTTTATATTATATGTATACCTACTTACTTAATTGTTTAATTAATTATCAAATAATACTATTTACTAAACTAACTAAATATACTAAAAATAGGCAATGAGTACTTGACGTATTCAGATAATTTCTAAGGATACTGTATTTTTATTTGTTTTTCTTTTATTAATATATTTTCACAGCATAAAAATATTTAAACATCGGAAATATATCACGTGGAAAAAAATCCCGAGTTTGTTGCTGAAAGCGATTTCATATTTTATATGTATAATGTATAAGGCGAGTTTAATAAAGAACCGGTTGTCATGCGTCCTCCAGCCTCAAGCTCAGTACCACTTAACGACGCTGTGTGATTTGACGCGCATTTCTACAAGACAGTGCAACACGAACTTAAAATAGTGCACAGTTGTGCCAAAAGCTTAATATTTAAGTAATAAAGCTATTGCCAACCAAAATGAAGCTTTTTATTTAAAAACGTCCATTTGTTTGTATTTAAGTAAATCATAAGCACAGTGTTACAAAACGTTAGAAAAATACTTACGTAATATCGTTTAGCAGCAGCATGTGACAGAGTTTCACCGGCTTGTCAATGTCACTTCGTAACCGGCCACTAGTACGCAAGGATTCTGGCTACTATCACTCGTGTATCTACACTCGCGAATGCGAACTGATTTTTTCTCGCGTAACGGTCCATTAAACTTGTACATTTCCTTCTCACTCCACGTCACGAAGATATGACGGGGTGAGACAAAGAAAGGTTGCGGTTTATAGGTTGTTGATAGAATTGGTATCCGCACCGTAGCGTACCGCCGCCGTGTTGCATATCTTATGCGGTGTAACCTTGTAACGACGTACACGCTTTGTTATATTTACTTGTACTTACAAAGATCTAACTTATGATAATTTAATCTAGTTTTATTAATATGGGTTGACAAATTTGATCAAAATATGTACATTATTTAATGTTTATAGTTTTAAAAATAACAACAATAAGGTATATCTGATACTTTCTTTGAGCGAAATTTATAATCAACACCTAAACCTCATCTTTGATATATTTATGTATTCATTACATATCTAAATTATATGATCACACAACTAGATACAATAAAAAAATCACGAAATACGTACTTACAAGAGTCTACCGCACGATAATATAACGCCAAAAGATGTTTAGGAAATATAGGCGTCGCCCAGAGCGCAGTCGTACATCTTTCTTTATATCGTCTCCACCAGCATTGGAGAGCAGAACATCAAACGGCGTTATGGTCCCCGGACGTGCTGCCGTCGGCGAGAGAGATGGCGTTATACGAAAAAAGGAGAAGGATATTTTTGTACGAATTTTATTGTTATTGTACATTTGAATCGAATATTTGCATACTTATAGTAGGTACCTATGGCACTTGTTTTGGAAACCAATTAAAGAAGCTGGTAATGAATGAATTTCATAATAACCATAAAAGCTGCCAATATAATGATAAAACCGGTCAAAAAGTTCTAAAAAATGTTTTTACCTTTCAAAGGTACGTAACTATAATTATAAATATTAAATATATTTAACATTTAGATACCTATTTGGCGCAGCAACTCTGCCGCTGAGAGTAACCTTGACGGTTGTCGGTTCGGTATGATGTTCCGTAAAATGATTAATCTTATTTTTTAACTTTGAGATGTAAGATTGGTTTCATAAAATCTGTTTTGATAGAATATTCCACATTTTTTTAGTATATCTACCATTAATTAATAAGACCATCATAGGTTTGTTTCCAGTTAGGGAAAATAAATTATTTTAATTTGTTTACTTTAGCAAGACATAGTGCACCATTGAGCTACTTTATATAGAAAGTATAGCACATATAGGATAAATATACTATAATATAGTATAGGTATAAATATAGTATAGGTAGTATAGGATAAAGCGTACAGCTGTAAAATTAAATAAAATAATCCACCTTTCATATGATAAAAGTATGGAGTAAAAGAATGAAAAGTAAAGATGTGCGGAGCATGGATTTCTCGGACTAGCCGAATAGTCGGTTGTAAAGAAGCCGACTAGTCGGCCGACTAATCGACCAAACCGGTAATGTGTAAATAATTAAAAAATATATACGACTGATGACTACAGCAATAGAAGCGGAAACACGAAAAACGATATTTTATTCAAAAAATCATTGTTGACGTCATCGATATGTTTTCTTATTAGATAATCTTGTAAACTGACTTTTAAAGAAAAATGTTGCATTCTTTTCCATTTAAAAGTGTGTATGGCTTGTTATAAATATTAATAAGACCTAAAAAATTGTATTTTAGCAATACATTTTATTGAGATATTGGTACTAACAATGTGTAGAAATAATAATGTATGTTACTTGCTGCAGGGGGAAAAAAAGGTAAATATAATAGAAAATATTTTGTATTTAAACATTAAATTATATTATATTCGAAACGTCTCATTTGACTCACGACCATATTGCCAGATTAATATTAAAAAAAAATAAAAACTGTGTAGAGTTGTCGGAAAATAAAATTAATTCGCTCTTAGATTACACAAATTAAAACTAACAACGCCACAAAAGTATGTATTCGGATAGTATGTATTCTTGTCCGACTATTAGCCAACTACAATAGTGGCCGGATAGGCTTTACGACTAGTCGCCGACTATTCGGTATATCTCTAATAAAAGTGATTTATATGTAAAAGAAGTCATAAGGTGACAATTTTCTTAAAGTAAATCAATAGAAAATTAAAAGCTTTTATATAGCGGATATGTAGGTACGTTCTAAATCTCGTACGTGATAAATTGAGTTACACTTGAGTGAGCCCGACACTTTATTTACATTCAAGCAAATTGAATCCTTGGTTCCAAGCCAACGGGGGAGGGCGGGGTCGGTATTCGATTTGCCTAATAGCAGGCAGGGAGGCACTCAATTACGCAGAGAGCCGAGGTGTCCCGTAGCACTCAGTACATAATTACATTATCTGATAAACGGTTAGAGTTCCTTTTTATCACGCTTACGTTTTGTGCAGCATTTGTTGTTTTAGTATTTATGTGAGCGGGAACTTTTCTTTCTAGTTTTCTTGTGATTTATCAATACTTAAAAAATATATCTTCAATTATATCTATGTATACCTACTTAGCTATATAGATCTAAAATTAGCAATTTAAAAGGAATTAAAGTATCGCAGGATACTTGAATGTACAAATTGGATTACATTCTTAAAAAGATTATGTAAATATGTCATTTATGTCAATGGTAAGTAAGATTCATACCAAGTCTAACTCATAGGGACCTATGGGATAGGGACCTATATATTAATTTAGAACTATACATAAATCTAAATTGTCTCCGGTTAGCGTAGCAGAGATATTATTTGATAACAAGTAGTACTGGTATACACGATAGAGTTTAGTTAAACAATTATTGTGTCTTGCAAACGTTTTCAGATATTATATGAATAAATATAACTTTTTATAATTATAAGAATTGTAAAGTAGTAAAATAATACAGGCATGTCAGAAGTAAAGAGATGTAATTGTTATCACATAGAGATATGATAAATAAATTATGAATATTAAAAATAAATTCCAGTTTTTAAAGAGTTAGTAAAAAATGTAGTGAATTAAATATTTGTGAAACATAATATTGAGGGAATCCGTAGGGCGCTGGCAGTAAGAAACAATATGCAGTAGTTACACGTCTGAGTAAGGTTGCAACGCCATTCCTTCAAATAGGGTGGAAGCTGCTTTTCCTCATATGACTAATACAGACCAAGCAAGTAGTTTATTTTGATAAGCAAATTACCTACTTATAAATAAAAAACATAACATTGACGTAAGCCGTAGGTATATAAAGGTATAGGTATATATAGACTAATAAACACACTATTCTACTTTGCGTATTGCACAGTCGGATAAAAATATTGTATAGACACTATACATATACACTATATATTGTATAGACAGTATAACTGGCCAAATAAAATAATTGACAACCTATGACTAACATAAGTACTAGGAAAATATTAACCGCATTTGTTTTTATTTATTTAATATATTTTAAAATATTTTTCTGCAATTGTTACCTTTCACCCACTTCTTTATTTTATTTAGTGCGACAATGAAGATGGTGGCACCAAATATTTGATTCAGTGATTCCTTGAAGCATTCTATATTGTTAACCCGGCAAAACATGTACTTATAAAAGAAAAAAAGTGATTTGAAGTAGGTTTAATTTTTATAAATTTGTTTTAATCTATAACGTCATACATACTTAGGTAAGTTCTTACAGTACACGTCATAGTAGGGCTACATCGCCATTCCTTCCAATAGGTAGCAGCTGCATTTTCTCATATGACTAATACAGAGTAAACGCGGAAAAGTCCCTTTTGATAAGCAAATACCTACTTATAAAATAAAAAGAAAGTTTCACGCTATTTCCCGCATATAGCAGGTTAGACAAAGAGAACCTAGTGTTAAAGCACCCTGTTCCATACTTTCTTTCCAATTCAGGGAATTGCGTGTTAAGTAGTGGAACTCAACGCACGCTTTGTCTTGTTTCCAAAGCAAAGCAAAATACCTACTTATAAAATAAAAAGAAAGTTTCACGCTATTTTCCGCATATAGCAGGTTAGACAAAGGGAACCTAGTGTTAAAGCACCCTGTTCAATACTTTCTTTCCAATTAAGGGAATTGCGTGTTAAGTAGCGGAACTCAACGCACGCTGTCTTGTTTCCAAAGTTTCCGAGCGAGAAAATTAAATAATTCATTCTCCCCAAATGGGAATCGAACCCACAACCATGGCGTTAACAGTCAAACGCTATGCATAAATATGCAAGTCAAAATTTAATACGAAGTGACTTTAAGGCCTTGTAGTGTCTATAATTATAAAATCTAAATAATATCGAACCTAGAAGCTAAGTTCTTCTATTTTCAAAAAAAAAGATTTTGCATAGCCTATTAAAATAAAACATAAGAAAAAATCGCTTTTAACTTCACCCAAGTATCAATATTAATTTAACTAACTGATATTTAATAAATCTAACCTATAATATTAAGCTGTACTGATACCAAACAAAATTTCGTATTTAACACGCTCTATATCTCTGGACTCCAACTTTCCAATAATACTAAACAAGCGATTTCATTACTCCATATTTACCATATATATACAATGTTGCATAAAATATCGTACATATCGCAAGATAGAAACACATTTAAAATTAAATTATTGTCTATATTTCATTAAAACCAGTACTGGCTACACGATAGGCCTGTATAGCCAATCCGCATCATTTAAATACTAAATACAGCCAGTGGACTGTAATCTGGGACGTTTCTTAGTAATAGGTAGGTCTTTCATCGATTGCCGACTATATAAAGTTGTCTCGGTCAGCTCATTTAAATGCTAATTGGTGAGAAGGTAGTATGCTATAGAGCTAGTACGATATTAATACAACTTACAATGTTGCAGAAATGAATGTTAAGTCTGCACGCTAAAGATATCAGCTGCACATAATGTATGACATTCCTTATTTTGTTTATTCTTTTATTTATATTTGTACACTTATATTGTGTTTACGTACCTACCTACCTACTTTATACATTTTACGCATATTTATGCAGTTTTTTTTAATTAATTTAAGAAATTACTTTCACTAGAAGTTTGTCACTAAAGTATAATTTATTATTTATAGTGCTAAGAGAAAACCTCAGAACGTTTCACATTTCATTATTTGCACGTACCTGAAAAAAATCTTCGTGATTCAAGCACGTTAAATGCAAGTCATTCATCTAAATTGTATGGTATGGTAACATCTCTTTCTTTGTCGGCAGGTATGATGGTATAAAGAACATGGTTGAACCAAATCATATAATTCCAATTGTAGAATACCAACAGGAAACTAACATTCTTTTAGGGCCATCGATAATTCGAACTGGCCAGCGTAGAATGGACACAAGTATTTTTTTACGTGATGTACTATTTAACAATTTTTTTTATTTATTTATACTTTATTGCACACAAATAACGAAACATACAAAACGTATAAGTAAAATAAATTAATATATAGTGTATACCTATGTAAAGGCGGTTGCTTGCGGCGGGTGCTAATTGCTTCAAGCAATGTCTTACAGACAACCTTTGGCAAAAGCGGGACTGGTTGATAAGAATAGGAATAGGTGAATAGGGCTAGGTGCAAATTAAATAAAAATGAATAACATAAACAAAAAAATATACCTATAACAAAATAAAACAAATATATTTTGAAATATAAAATAAATGATATAAATAATAAAATATGTTAAATACATACTTACATAATTATATATAGAAATGACTTACACTTAGATATTATTTTTTGTCATACATTTATAAATAAAACATGCATACATAGGTACTCTATAAAATATGCTCAGTATCCAGAGCTTATCTGAAGCCAAATTGGTTTTGCTCTGCGACCTAAGATATACAATATTTTTACTTGTATATCAGCGATATCTATTAAAATTTTAGATTCTAAAGTAAAAGAGGTCTTTTTTGACAGTAAACACGAATTTTTTTATTTTGAGAGGATTAAATTGTACAGAATTACCTACGTCCAGTGGAGTGGCATTCCAAGACTGAGTCCACCTTTGTAAAAAACTCAAATAAGGAGTCAGTCTAAGATAAAACTTTGTTTCCACACTTCCACTTCTAAGCGAGAGATTAGCCCAACCTGCGTTAAAATCATAACAAAAACGTACCCGTATTTCGTCTGTATAGAAATGAATGCAGCTAGAATGCATAATATTATTGATATGCATAATACACAGTGTGTGGTATAGCTCTGAATTCTAGAGTACATTAGCATTAATGGACTTGATCGCCGAGTTTATGCGATCTTTATGTACCGTCTACCAAGAGAACTTACCCGCTTGTATGATCTCTTGGAAAGTCTCTGAGGTGACTTGGACAAAAAAGGTTTATGCCATACTCGACAAAAAGCATTGGTATATTTGGTTATACAAACAAAGGATTTAAAAACAATTTAAATTATTGTGTACAAATTAAACATTTAAAGTGTATAATTAACATATTTTGATAATAATTAATAAGTAAGAAATATTTAAAAATGCCTTATAAGATTTTAAGCTTTATAACTTATAATAAATATATGTATGTTCATTAGATCTTAAGTAGCCAAATTAAACCTCTGAACTGATAATAAAAACTACTACTAGATGGCGCTTTTTCTTATTCAGAATAGAGTATACGAACTTCATTCATGAAATATGAGTTTCATTACAAATTATCCATGAAATATATATGTTTTTTTTTATGTTTATTGGAGGAATAGATATGTGACCTATACATTTTAACATCTAATAAAGAAAAGTAAATCTCGACTTTGCAAGTAAATTATTTATATGTTCTAGAGGGCGCAGCAGAGTTTTTAAATATATTAAGCTTGTGAAAGACAATATTGTATCATAAATAAAATGCTAAAATTGTTTAATTCTTTTCTCTTGTTTATACAGTAGTTGTTTACTTGTGATGGATAGAATATATGGAGCTTACCAAATTGTCACGTATGCTGAAAATGTTTGATACTTGAGTTTCATTAGTTTAATATACCTAACTAATGCTTACAGGTCTTTACTCTTTTACATATTAAGCAGAAAAATATAATATATATTTTAATGGTTACATATTTTATATTTTAAAATACTATTATTACTATAAAACTTTAATATTTTAAGCATTTTCTAATAGGGAATTGAATCTCGTCCAACTGTCATGTTTTTGTACACTCAAGCTAAAAGAATTTCTTTAGTGGCACTATCCATAAGCACAGATAGTATTATGCTGTTAATAAAAAAAAAATCAGTACCACACTGGAGAATATTTTTTTTATTAAGTATTGATAATACATTTATCTATGATTTATTAAATTAAAGCGATATTTTATTCTCATGTGAAAATGGTTTGTAAATGTTCCTACTAGTACATACCTATGTATGCTATATCATATCTACACCAATATATCATACTTCAGTTTATTTCTTGAGATCGACATAAACAACTTTTTGTCACCATAAAATGTGTAGAGAGAAGTACCATTGGGTTATTCAAGCCTTTTTTCTTTCGAGCTTACGGTTTTTTTCTAAAGGCCATTGTATGGCCATTGCATAGTGGGATCAATTCCCACTTAGGGGCTTGAATCTGTTTAAATTATATCGATGTGCCTTTTCTAGTAAGACAAAATACAAGTTTTGCTACTCAATACGCTATAGAATATTTATACACTAAGATCTCTCCATAAAACCCGTTAGGAATATTTGTTTTTATTTTCCATTTTTACATTTTGTTAAGTTTGTATATATTTTTATATTTATTACGTACAATATTGATTGATTAATGTTACTCATATTATGAAATGCAAAATATCGCGATATTTGCGACTTTTTTTACGGCTAAGTCAATAAAATAATTACTAAGTAACTTATCACCTCTGATAAGATGACTCGCTGGTTAAACTGAGCGTAACGCTTACTTTAACCGTACTGGAGAAATATGTATATTATAAATATACCTATAAATATCCTTTAGCTTTAATAATCTCCTTTAATGATTTCAAAAAGATAAGATTTTGCTACATTTTTTAAAGTTTCTACTGTATATATTTTAAATGAAAGCTTTATAAGTAATTTTTAATTATCTTCGACCAGATTTGAAGTAAATTAAAATAAATAAGAGGATGGAAACAGAGACTGTTATAAGATGTTGTTTTAATATTTTGCTTAAAAAATAAAAAAATATATATATTTGGGATCGAGAGAGTATTAAAGAAAATAAGCCGAGACACGACGAAATATTTAATTCTTTTCCCTTTCATACAATCTTTTCTAAATTCGTCATAAAACTGTCGAGAGCACATTCATTTAATTATACATTATTACTTAACAAGACCTCACACAGCGGTGTGATTTAACTACATTAATTTATCTGTACAGTGATAATTACGAGACCTTTAAGTATTACAAATAGTTATATTAAAGAAGAATTTCTAGTTGCGACATCTACTAACATAAAACTAATCAATCAAAGGACAAAGTTTAAGTAACTTTCTGAAAAGCAATCTTCTTCTATTTCATCTTTGAAATTATGAGATTCGATTTTTATGTCTTTGTTAGAATTAGACATATCTGGACTTAAATTTAATCTTGTAAGTACAGTGCCAATTAATAGGAAGTAAAATTTAATTAAATATTTATTATCCATAATAACACTTTAAGTAAGATTGCTTTTCAAACTATTATTTAAACGATTATTTTATTAGAGTTTGACATACTTTATAAATGGCGAAAAAGTGACGAGGTGTATCTACAATTATAATACACCTTTAGCTTAGCAAAGATGTGACACCACATTAAAATTGTTGGCGCTATTTTACAATATGGATCCAAGTACATAAACATTTAAGTAACAATAAAAATAATCTTTGCGTATGTTGACATTTCTCTTTTCCAGGTCGCTATTAATAGTGTGGGCCACATCTTGACAATCAATCTGAAGTAGGACATATCTAGGATGTCTTGCACTTATGTAGAAATTCGGTCACCTAGACGAGGTCGCCATTTTGTACAAAACACTTAATCATTACAATTTTACGGACAATACAGATTTTATGAAATAGATCCAAGTAATACTAAATTTACGATAGAACATTTATTATATAGATAAAAAGATAAAATAGGGTAGATGTAGCTAGTAAGTTGCATATTTACTTTAAAGTTACGCTAACACTTGAATGAAATCACGTCTCTACATATGGTTAAATTTAAACAACTGTACAGTGTACATCTTATACATAATATTTATTTCGATGTACTAGAGCAAGATACAGATTATAATATATTTAATACATAAATTGTTATGTTTTTGTATAAATAAATAATAAAATATTCAACTAAAACAAAAAAATAAAAAGCAATAGACAGACCTAAGCGAACAGTACAATGAGTCAATAAAGGACAATATTAATGCACTTGCCCATATTATCTAATTATATTGATTATAACACCAACTTTAATAGTTTCAAAATAGCATATAGCAATCATAACAGTAACTTAATGCATAATCTACTGGAACCGAGTTAAAGCTTTTTCTGAAATTCATAATTAAAATAACAATTTTTATGGATAATGAGATAGCAAAAAAACACTGTAATAAATATTTGATCATTTTGCAGTTTCAATATTTCATATTTTATAAATTTAATAAAGCGACGTCGATTCTACGTTCTTAAGTATACTATATAAACCATCGCATTTCACACTAGAAGGTTCTAACTGCCACCAAAGCGACCCGAGTAATTCAACAATTTGGTAACAAAATAAAAGATAACCACCCTCTAAACAGCGTTACGAATACAACAATAAAGCAGTCTCACAAAATATTTTACAAAAATTCATATTTAATAAACTATCTAGATACAATAATTTATCGGTATTATCATTCGAACTTCGATACTTAAATAGTTTAATACATAATCAGCTATACTAGATATCGATATCAGGAATCATCTACTCATATTTAGTCTCGTAAAAATTACAGAAAATATTTTCGTAATTAATACTATACACAAATCGACGACACAATATTGATGGAATTCTCTGGGACACGGCGCACCAACCGGGAAGCGTCCAATTACGTAACGGTATAGCGTTTACTCTACAACAAGTCTGGAAAACAAACCTTTGATGTAAACCATCAAGCACAACACTTCCTTTTCCTCTTTAACTGGCTATACCGTGGTGGAGGTATGTCCCAGAGAAAGGCGCGGGTCACTGATGGTGCTTAGCGGGCGGCGCATGGTGCAGGGCCACATGGTGTGGCGGATGGTGGTGGCTCGCGTGGTGGTTGTGGTTATTCGCGTTAGAGTTGTTATTGTTGTTCTGAGCCGCTTGCGCCGCCTGTCGCTGTGAATTCTTCTTGTTCTTCATTCGTCGATTCTGAAACCATATCTTGACTTGACGCTCGGTTAAGTTCAGGTTGCGAGCCAGTTCCCACCTCTTTTGCTTGGATACGTAGGCATTAAATAGGAACTCCTTCTCTAACTCGAGGGTCTGGAATTTGGAGTAAGGTTTGCGTTTTTTACGCACAGTAACTTGGCCGGTCCAATCTAAAGGATTTGCGGAGCCGCACCCGACGCCCACGCCCACTGACATGGATAGAGAACCTGTATGAAAAGAAAGATATATTTAAAATATTTCTTAATAATTTAAACTTAAAATATTTTCTAAATTGATATTACATTCTATAACGTAAGAAGTATTAAAGTTCAGCACTCCAGAGTATTAATTACGCTCCTTGAGCAGCGTATTACTGCATATTTCGATTATAACCAGCTATTTCTATTCAGTGTTCACAGAAACAATCGCAGGCACGGCACGCTAGGAGTTGCATATAGCGCAATTTATGTGAGCGGGCCTTTTGATGAGATCACCGCCCATTAACTTTGTATGCAACCCACGACCTCTTCGATATTCGATGCTGTCAACTGCACCATTTCCTATTACTCAGATCGTTGCGAAATAGACACGGCATTGTCTCTAATATGAGAGTACGAGTAAGCGTAACACAATATATCTAAATGTCTGTCTAATGTTTTATGCCGTTTGTGAGCGGCAAATACTTTCTGCAAGCCGCAGTAAACAGAAATATATATGGCATAGTAGTTTCTTTAGAAATTAATCTATATATCGTTACCATTTCTGTTTCCTCATTTCATTTCGAAAGTATGTCTAATGTATTAAAGACAGTTACTCTTTATTATAGTTATTAATATACATTTTTATTATTAATTATCTAAGTAAATTTATGATTGAAAGGAAGTTAATTTTTCTCAGTTGTATTAGTTATTATCTCGTATAGCTTTCTAACAAATTAGTTAGTAAAATTACTAATTCAAAATATGCATATATATTTTTTTTAAATATATACGAACGAAAAATGCTTTAGGTCATATAAAAAATAAAACCAACGGTCTAAATGGAATTGAACGGTGTTTAACATTCTTTAAGTCTCATTAAAGTAAATTTAATTTTCTTTTTTTTTAAATTTATGAAATAAACGCAAACATTTATTAATTGAGAATAATTTGTATCATTTTGTTCAATAATGACGTGTCCATAAGTAATAATACAATTTATTTTATTTAAATTGTATAGAAAAGGTACTATTGTCTATAGAAAACATAATGACAAGCCAAGTTGTCAATTATGGGAGGATAGGTAGCGATCAGAGGTAATAAAAGTGTGGGTTCCGTTCGCTCATAAAAGTTACCTACCCGATCGGCTTGTCTATGCGTGTACTTTGCTTTACTCTGTCTTCCTCAATAAATAAACGTAAATTGCGCCTTACGTCAACAAATGTAAGGCTTAGAACCTTTTAACTGAACTCTGGCATTTGTATTTGCGCCATTTAAGTTATTGCTTTAAAATGACGGGGTATTTTGCAATTTCGCACGAAGGACACGATTTTTTCTTATTAATTGGCTTATAAGTATCTTATAGTTTTGATGATAAAATATTTTTAAATGTAATCAATTATTAGACTATTCGTACGTTCTAAGCGTCAACCTAAGCTAATATGCCTAAAAAATGAAAAACAGATAAGGCTTTCTCGAATAACTAGAAAATATGAAGTACCTATAGTATAATAGAGACTAAGTACGTATCTAAGTACCCTAAGTCGTGTTGAACAGAATGCACTAAGAGTCATTAGTAAGACTATAAATGCACAAATCAAAGTCAATGTCAACCTGAGGTGGGCCGTAAACGCCAAATCATAAAGTGACGTGAGCACTCGTATAACTTTTTCAACAATTGTTTCCTTTTAATGGGCCATTATATGTGCGTTTTACGCAAAATTATGTCAAGTTACACCTCTGCCGTAACAGTGGCACTATAAACCCATCTTTATGGTTAGGAGGCGATCGAAAGCGAACTAGCGCCGTCCATTTATGAATGGAGAATTTTTATTGCTTTCATATTGACAACAGTCCAAAGCTGTCTAATTACTACTTACTAGCGATTTAGGGAAGAAACTAGTATTATGACATATCTATGACACGGTCGCGGTTTTATGATATCATAAAATTGATATACATCTAAGGCAAGTTGTACAGTTGTACTACGACTTCTATGCAGTCTCGGGTCCTTGACTTTTTACAACCTCATCAGCCTAAACAGTGTTTATTGTAGCAATATTTGGTTTATTGCCACTACTCAAAGATCAGTTTATTGTCTTAACGCTCAGGTATCGTGTTCATTTATTAGTTATACATTTTTATTGGCGCTTTATTTTACGTAAACTTTAATTTATTGTCGGTAGTATAGCGCCGTTTAACATTGCCTATAAAACGATGCTTACGGTTCGTTTTTAAACATTTGTAGCACGTGTTTCGTTCATTCATCAAATTTATGGTTCTCTGTGGGAAAATGTTTTGATTATGTGTCGTTTATATCTGTGGGGAAAGATAGGGATGAATTACAAAAATATATGTTATTCTGTATATTTTTTAGTACATTTTTAATTTCTATTCGAAACATGATTTGTTGAAAATGGATAATGTTGCTAATAAGAAACAATATGAAATTTGATATATTTTTGCAAAGTAACAAATTTAAATAATATATCAGAAAAT
This sequence comes from Dione juno, assembly GCA_037127375.1. Lineage (NCBI taxonomy): Eukaryota > Metazoa > Arthropoda > Insecta > Lepidoptera > Nymphalidae > Dione > Dione juno. Next base: position 2,453,157 of record JAXRJS010000020.1, on the reverse strand, counting down.
ATATATTATTTGTAAGTGAAAGTGCAGCTACATACATATATTCATCAAAACTGATAATGAAAAACGTGTTGTCACACACTAAGAAATGTGATTGATGTGTGTGTTACGCACACTAGGGTCGAAAGCTCGGCTTGTGTGCGTTTCGTAACCGCCATCTAGCGGCAAGGAGTGCCACCCACACTCTGAAGGGTCAAGGTTGATAAACTCATAATAAATTATTTACTAAACTAATCTGTCTCCAAATTCAATCTGATCACATCATAAAATCACAAGCATACTACTAAATAATTGAATCGTAAAATAATTTGAAAATTAAGATCACAGAAAAATTATTTGTTTACAAATGAAAGAAATGTTTTGCCTTACATGTTTCTTTGATAACTTTGGTTACAGATTACAAACATTACAGTGTCGCGACCGGAGGTTAAAAAACGTGATCTCAAAGTTCGATATGTACTTACAGTTAATTTATATTAGTATTGATACATATATATATATATATATATATATATATATATATATATATATATATATATATATATATATATATATATATATATATATATATATATATATATATATATATATATATATATATATATATATATAAAAAATGTATATTATATAAAAAATAATATTATTTTACTAACCAGGTAGACCACTCGGGGGCGGATAGGGCGCACTGGATACTGACTCAGGTGCGTAATTTCGTAGGCCATACGCGTCGTGAGAGAAACCAGATGCTTCAGACACAGCGGTTCGGCGTTCTTCACCACTGACGTAAGGCAATGGCTGGTCCCCTCGTGGAGCACCATAAGGATAATTCCAACAAGGCTGCGAGAAACCTTGATGACAACCATCTGTATAAGGTTTATATTCACCACTACTCGTGGGCCAGAACGGTAGCGCTGACTTGCGCTCCCTCTCAACGGGCAAGTTGTAGTATGTCGGTCCAGTGGGATATTGGTGTTCAAACGAAGCCGGTGCGTCTGGTGGATACCCCCACGACTGCTGGGCATGGCGGATGACGCCCGGCTCTGGCTCGTAGCGCTTGGCTGGGATATGGAGCGGCTGCTGTGGATTGGATCCCACAGAGGCCGGCGAGGCGCTGGAGGCGGAGGGTGGAGCGGCGGCGGGCGCAGCTGGTGGTGATCCGCCTGGAGGCGACGCGTGCGCCTCCTCATACAGCGCACCGCCGACGCTGTTCATCACGCTCCACCAGGCCGGCCCGGCGGAGTGCCCGGAGGCGGGCGCTGGCGACGCGGCGGCCGCGTCGCAGGGCGCGCCGAGGCCCCCGACATGGTTGTCAGGGTACAGGGTGGCGGCCGGGCAAGCCACGGGTGAGCGGGAATGGGGCCGGCAGTTCACGCGCGTCGCGGGCACATCGCACCACGCGTACACGCGACCACACAGGAGCGGCACATGAAAGTCAAAACGCGGTTCCCGATTTAGCTTCTTGGCCGGACGAGAGACGACCGCAGTGGCCCGAGACGACTACTGGGAAACTTCGCTACCGAAACCCGTCGATTAGTCGACGAGCACTCAGTTTTCTATAACTTTATAAAATCAAATCCAAAAAAAAACGAGACAGTTCTTAACTTTCAACTACGTGTATTTTATAATTTTTTTCCCTTTTGTAAAACTATCGTACCGAGCGAAAAGTTCGTCAAAGCACCAGTTGTAAATAGTTTGTATCGGCAAGCACAAAGTCGTAAATGTATCGTAATACGTTAGCTGCTGAGCTAACACACCAAGCGCGCAGTCGGCGGCGCGGTCGAGCGCGGAGTGATGGCGCGAGGCGGTGTGCGGCGCGCGGCTCCGATCACACAGGCGCGTGGAGGTGCTCCATCTAGCGACGGGCAGTCGCACCAGCTACCGCGCCGCGTCGCCCGAAAGACGTTCGCCCGCCCTCCCAATACGTCTCTATATTTTTATTAAACCATTTCAAAGGATTTAAATAAAGATCGTACTCATATTTATTTATTTATCATAAATCCTAATAGATTTGTTTTTGTAAAATGTTTTAATATTGTATGTATCCAATTACATATAGAGACAAAAATATAATTTATAGGAATCCTTGTAAGGGTTGTAAGGGCACAGTAGCGCGGATAAGCCGTAAACTGATTAATGAAGGCAAAATAGCCATAAACAGCCGTTTAACCAAACTGCAAGCGTCACTGGACCATCGTCGAGTTGCTACCAATAAAAAACGCGAGACTTTATGACGGCAACTCACTCACATTTTATTGTGAGTATAAACTTAATTTTATCGTCTGTTAATTTTACCACAAATAATCATAGGTACTAGATATCTCATAATATTATATTTATTACATGACACTATTACGATATATATGTATATATCTATCTATTTACACGTAGATAATATTTGATTTCTTAATTACTATAGATTTAAATCTTTATTTAATAATTAAGATGAAAGACCAAATTTACTAGAAGTTTATACCTACTGCTATTGTTAAAAATTATATATTTCTTGTACCATATACCATTGTGCTAAAATTCATACTTTCCAAATATTAAACCGCCACCTGGTTAAATTAAGTGGGAACAAGACCTCAAATGAATCCAGCAATACGACCTTACAAGGGCGGTGCCCTTAAGTCACCGGCGCAAAGGGAACAATAGTTAACATCGATAAATCTACTTACAATATTTCACACCTATACAAGCTACATGTTCTGTTTACACAAGACACGACTATAAAATATGTCAAACGAACAAAAGCAAAACATACATAGCACACTAAGTAACGTTATCACTCTTGTTAACAATTTCTTTTCGCTGTTATTATGGTAATTGAAAACCAACTTGTCAAAATAAAATATATGAAATGGCAAAGGACTAATTTCCCACACTTAGCTATTGAGTGATTTTAATGATTGCTATTTGACAAAAGCGACTGTCGTCAAAATAAAAGTGATAAATTTTGCAACTAATGTGTAAGGTTCGTGTTTAAAGGTATTAGATTAAGGATTAATAGTGGCAGAGAACGTGAAAATGAAAATAATATTAATCTGAATTATTAATAACAATGGTTAAAACGACTTTTAAGCCTTGAAACCTGTAACTATATCTACTTCTGTCTCTGGAAATAAATGCGGTGATATCAATATATGCATAGATAGGGACAGGTAGGTATGATTTTTTTTAATAATACCTAATAGCATAATATAGTAAAATAATTAAAAATATATGTGGTACATCTAAAAAATACCATGTAATTTATGAAGCATCACAATTTGTAATGCAAAATCACCATATTTTAATTTTTATAGAGTGCAGCCAATAGAAAGTAACTATTTAAAGTTTTAAATGATAAGCTAGACAAGATCTAAAAAACAGTACAACCAGAGACGTTTTCGACGCGTGTTGAATGACAAAAACAAACATAGGAACAAGTGTGCGCCTCAGTCGTCTATAAATATTTACGTTAGGAAACTCTCCAGGCCAACAGTCAGCCATGTTGCGCGTAAATAAGTGCGCTTTCTTATCTTAGGCATGTGTTGCGCAAACGAATTGGAACTGCCGTATATGTAAGCATACGGAAAGTAAACAGCGTTTTCGTTTACATAGAATTCATATAGGAAGTTATTCTATTATCTATACCTACACCTTACTTTTATAATTAACAATTACATTATGGTAATATTCGATATTTATATATTCGATATATTTATTGGCTTGTTGTGAATCCTACATAGATGATATCATAATAATTGATTAATGTTATCGACTCAAGTTTAACTGTTTTTAAAAATACATAGGAATAATATAGCCTAAATGATACAACATTACGTCTAAGTATATATATATATATATATATATATATATATATATATATATATATATATATATATATATATATATATATATATATATATATATATATATATATATATATAAATACTATATACCCTACATAAAATGCTAAATAAACATAAAAATAAAATATTATATATGAGTATTCTGCCTTATATGATTCTGTAATTTTGTAAGTATAAGCTGTCTATTATTTACCGATAATTCTCTTTCATGTTTTCTCAATACAACGTGACAAACGCCATAACTAAAGAACTGAAATGTCCATAGGCATTGCTTAGTTCGTATTAATATATTCTAATCAAAGGTCTTTTGGATATTTTACTCGGTTCTTTTGCTTACATACATATTTCACTTACATATACGTAGCAATTATATTTTTATATTATAATAGGATAAGTGTCAAAATATAAAAAATATAAAAATAATTTTACCGTACTTACATGACATCTTGCCACAATATTTCTTATCACGCAGCGTAAATAACTGTTTATGCATTTTGAATCTGTTGGTTACCGGTCCATGTGAAAACCATTATCGATTCTTATTATTAAAAGGAGGTTAACGCACTGGCGATCGTTTTAATTATTTGCGTTTCTCATATTTTATATTAAGCCGTTTGTACATATTGTAATTAAATCTTAAAGATATTCAGCTATATTTAAGAGCTTTTTAATTACATTTATAATTGAAATATATTGATGAGAAATTATTTCAATGTTATATTGTAATGCCCTGTTTATATACCTAAATATTTATATTCGATGTCCATGCGGAGGATTGAATTATATGATTTCCTGGCAATGGCAATAAAACGCGGCGTTGAGCTCCACCACTCAACACGCAGTATGTGAAAAATTTGTTGAAAGATGAGGAACGGGGTGTTTTAACAGCAGGTTCCTTCTGACTACTCAGCTATATGCCGGAAAAAGCGTGAAGTTTAATATAACATGATAAATTAAAACAACATTCAAGTATAAAGCTGTGTTAAATACCTACATATTAAAAGAAACCATATCATTATTTAGAAGTACATTTTGTGTATAATTTTATAATTCATATAATATAATTTGATAGTTTTCATAAAAAGGCTCGAATATATTCATAAATTGATATGTAAACTTACCTATTTCATTTCATATTATATAAGCTACATTAAATATTCTAAATATTAAGATATCTATCTTGAGAAAATAAGGCGTAGGCTAAAGTGTTGAATGTTAACGATAATTATCGTTTTACTTAATGGTTTCGATGTTTTCGATATGAAACGTAAAAAAAAGGTGGCAATCAGTGTCACCACGCGATTGTTTTAAGTTATTATACCTCCTTATTTAAATATATAATTTATTTACCTAAATACGACGCTACTGTATTCGACTCGTGTTTTATATTTATATTTTTTTTATTTTTGTATTTATTATGTATTTTTAAAACTGTAAACTTGCAAACCACAAAGTATTTACAACTGGTCTTCCATATTCGTCGAAAATTATAAAACTTCCTATAGATACTATTTTATATTCATTATTATTTTTATACAATTAAAACTAAAAATTAACTATTAATAAATATTCACCTTGTCGTAAACTGGCTAGTGAAGTTTGTGTGAACGGACAGGGCAGCCTGAAAATAAAATATTTTGTTGAAAAAAATTATCGTAAAAAATATGAAAGTTAAGATTTATTCCTATTTGTCATATAAAAAATTGTAATTATCAAACTACCATGAATGGTAAACTGTTTGTTAATTTAATATAAATATATACTATCTGAGAGGCCATACAAATTATAAGAGCTAACAACAAGAACACGTTACCTAGTTCCCGCACCACGCCCCACGCCGTCCCATTGACAAAGCCATACTTCCACCATTTTATTCTCTAACCTCGCGCGATACGTAAATAAATCCTTTCTAAGTCATTCGATACGGCGCAAAGTCACGAAGTTTACATAAAATAGGTGATTTGCGCCGATTGCCACGGTTTTTTCCAAGTTCCCGGAGGGTGTGGAACACACCTACTTATATTGGAACGCGAAAAAAACATGTTTACAGATTTTTTACTTTAACGATCACCGATTTTACTAGACATGTCAGCGATCGTAAATTTCGTTTTGTACTATAACAATTACATGTTTGGATACTGATTTATTTAAAATAGTTTATGTACACAAGAAAGACGAGTGATGCTTAATAGTTGTTTTAAAATTATTTTATATGGCTTTTAAGTATTAATCACCAACTTCAACGCACATCATTACGCAAGCTTTACTTAGAGAACGAAATGGCGTTTTGTATTTTGCATTTATTTGATTTATTCAAATGATGATTTATTAACTAAAATCTCCAATATATTCAGATTTCATCGTTGTTTGCATATTTACTTTCACTGTTATTCAAAAAGTTATCTTACCCTAATTTTGTGGGCTATTTCTTCTCGAGTAAATGATGGCATAGTGCACTCGAGTTGACATTTACAAGTTTATCTAAAGCAAGCCGCAAGCTAGCCTAATGATCGTATTTAAACCATTTAAACGGGACCCGTCCTTCCACATTCTGTAGATATTTTACATGGATCTAAATTGAACGTTATAGTAGTACCAAGGCTCTTTATATATTGGTACGTTTCAATAGATCCAGTACCCGGACGACTTTCTGGTATATTACAGTCAGCTTGTCTTATCTGAGTTAAAAGTGTGGTAAGTTAAAGCACTTGTCCCACGGTTATCAAACAAAACTTTGATCCTTCTCTGCAGTCTGTTAGTCGGCTAACTTATTTACTTGATTAAAAAAACTGATAACTATAATATAGTAAAATTCTAACTCCATAAAATCCCCACAAGAGTAAAACACCACTAGAGTAAAAATGTATTTTTGGGATGTTTTGATAGAAGCAGGACTCTAATCTACAATTTTGCCCAGACTACACATTTATATTTGATTTTCATATAATATTAATTAATAGTAGTGAATATTTCAATTCCTATTACAGTTTCAATATTCGTTATCATTTTTGTGTCATTCTCCCTTCTCTTTATAAGTAAATATTATAAATTATAATTTTAGTGAAATAAAAAATACAATTAAAGAAAATGAGCGTATTTACGTCAAGTAGGACATATTACAATAACAATATCAGGGGAGGAGGTCCGAAATTTAATGGTGCGAAAACTGACTGGATCATATCACTGGGTTTACGACACGATGTAAATGGCCGATTCATTTGCAATTCCAACAGCGATTTAGTGCTTCGACATTTCTCTGATACAAAACAACAGACGATTACACATAAAAAGGTAAATAGGAAATATTAGACATTTGCTATCCACAACTTAATATACAAGTGTAATTATTTAAAGTTATTTACAGATAATATATACAGCGTTCATATTTTAATTTGATTTTATTTAAATCACTTTAAAAACGTTGACGCTTATATTTCTAAACAATTATTTCCCATCGAAGCCTTCGCATCTACCTACCGCTTTAGGCATGTCACACATTCTACGTATTAAAATCGATAAGCCGGTGGTCCTTATTATTCTGTATTCGATTCAGTGTACTCGATGTTATCGGACTTCCATCAAGGACATATATTAGGATTTGACAGAGCCCGGAATAGATCGATCGATATAAGGTTCGATGTGAATTAGAATGTTTGAAGCGTTTGTTTGCGTAAAAAATCTTAACATGTAATCGTCATATGAATACCACAATCTTATTTAAAAACAAACGCCTTTTGGAAGGTAAAACTTTTCTATGTAATATAAAAAATGCCATTTCGTTGGTGGCAAAAAATTAAGATATTATACAGAATATTAATGAAACTAATTATATTTTTTTTATTTTAACATAACTAATAATAACACCTCAAATATATTAATGTCATTATTAGTAACGCTCTATCAGAAACCCGATAAAATTATAAGTTTATCATATTTTTATGATAGTTATGAAATACCTACACTGATAATTGAAATGTCACCGTAGATATAATAATCGCAACATTGTAGAAGCCAGTTTTAATATGAATATTGGGGAGGCGATAAATTAAAGATTTGCATATAAGCAGGGCGGTAGAGTCAAAGGAACATATTTTTTTACTTGTTATATATGAAGATCATCGTGACAAAAAAAATCGATTATGGGTTCGATCCTCACTAGGGAAATACTTTTCACTATATTTTTCCACTCTGGTAAGACATAGCACGGCGTTAAACTTTTGTACTCAAAACGTAATGCCTCGAATTCCCATAGAATGTGAAGAGTAAGGAATCTTGACACTAAGGTATGTCTGCCCACTATGCAGGATAAAGCACAAAACTAAAAAAATAGATAGGTAGGCCTTTGAACAATTATAAAAATAAATACATGTACCTAAGTATTCTATAATTTAAATTTAACTTTATGAACTTTATGACTACATACGACCCAAAGGTATATGCAGTAAAAAAATACTTGCATGAATTTTTAGGCATGACTGGATGACATTCTTATGCGCAGAAAAGTATATAGACGTGACACAAAAATAAATGCAAGCATAATAAAATAAGAAGTTTTCGTATAAAAGCTAAACTATAAAATGCTCAAATTTGGCGGCAACACGAACACTTACTACAATTGACTACTTAAGACGTGAATGTATGTAAAGTTATAAAAATAATAATAATTGTTTATTTGTGACTACCTATATATTTATCAAATTAGAAACATAATATAAGTATGAAAAGCTTCTTATAAATTGTATAATTATGCATTCATATTAGAATATATTCTATATTGAATAAAATAAAGTTCAAATTCAAACCTTAGTATCATGTTCTGTGTGGCGGCTTCGCCTCACCTGTTAGTAAGGTCGACCGCGAGGGACGCCGCGCCCGAACCTTACCCGCCCCGCTTACAACACGCCTGATAAAGAAAAAAAAACAGCTAGTAAAATAAATCTACAATTCATAGCTTTTTATTAGTTTCACGCATATAACAGGTAAATATAATCTAGTGTCAAAACACTCTGTTGTCCACTTTTCGTTCGGATTCTAGATATTGCGTATTGATTGTAAAATTCAACGCGGCACTTTGTCTTAATAAAGCAGAGTAAAATATACAATGTTATATATCATCAATAGGATATATCATCATTATATACAATTTAGTCAATTATTTTCTTTGAATATATTGCAGTATTTCTTATGTTATATATAAGAAATATTACAATACTTACTACTTACTAGGTATAGTAAATACATGTAGGTAGCTTTGTAGTGTCTGTTGTTACGCATATATATTTTAAAGTAACAATGTCCTATTATAAAGTAATCTGTTGTTAAATAAAATAAACAAGCGTATCTAGCACATTCAACCACTACTGGTACAATCATTTCTTTCATAATAATTTTCATTCTCAACTTTTGTAATAAAAATATACGAAAAAAATGAAGGAAGAAATAAATAATATTAAGCTGTCACTGTTTATAATAATGTTACGCACAATATATTCATTGTCTCTACTTTGTAAGAAAACGTTTACATATTATACTTTAGATATGAACATAAAAATTATAAATAACTTTCAACTTTTAATGCAATTTATGAGAAAGATTTATAAGATGAAGCTTTAATAAGAGCTTTTTGTGTTTATATCAAATTAAATAATATACATTTTATTATAATATATTTAAAAAATATATTATTGCTAGACAAAATAGTTATAGGTATAAAATATGAACATCTATATTATAAAACTATAAAATAAGGTTATAGTGAGAGCCGTCTACCTAAAAGGTAGAGTAACTAATTTTATTAGATAGTATATAAATTTTATGAACTGTCAAGCGGTGGTAGTTCATTTAATAATTTTGTCGACACCTCAGTTATTTAGAGTACTATAACGATTTAATTCGTTTCTGAGTGGTCGCGGCAGTCGCTTTATATTTAATTCTAGTGTAGAAACGTTTGAAAATATACGAATTTTAAAATAGGTGCAATTCTTCACGAGAGAGATTTGTAATTTGTATACTTCGTAAATATTAAAATTTTGTATGTAAGCTTTATTAATTATTGCAAAAAGCAAACTTTTTTAAATCTATTCAGCGAAGCCATCCCTTTAAACACAGAGGCATTCCCCGTCTAAAGAAAGCTCTTGAAATCTCAGTAATAAATGCCCACAAGCGCAAAATTTATTTTATCGTTTGTTCCACTTAAGGAATAAGATTGAAAAATGTTCCCAATCATTTTTCGTAATTTGTTCGTATATTTTTTCTACAAGCCATAAAATATTTATGGGCCTCAAATAAATGAAAGAGACGAGGATACTTATTTGCCGAATTAATTCACTTCCTCAAATGAATTATATTAATATTCATCACAAAACACGCAAGTACGATAATGGAAAGACTACTACTGTAGTCACTATGTTGATAATATTTTATAATACAGATAGGTATGTTTTTCCTTTTTTACATTTTTTATATTAAAGTTATATAAAAAATGTAAAAAAAGGAAAAATATACATATAAATTATATTTATATAAAGGATAAATATAATGATATAATTAACAACTAAATTATAAATTTGTTCTACAAAATGGGTTCTTTCACCCTTACAATGGCTGAAATATAAACAAATGGACTGAATATAATATGTGTTTAAATTAACTTACACTATTAAACAGTTGAAAAATACTTTAATATACATTATCAAATGAATCGTATGAAGGCTCGAGATGCAAAATTTTTGTAAAATACGCTTAATTCCTTGAAGTGCAGTATCAGGGATCTCGTTTACGACGTATGCAGCGTTGCCCCTTTTAAGTTTTGATGGCATTCGACAAAACACGAGTAATAATAAAGTTGTTTGATTAAGATAAACGTTTTACACTCGTGAGTTAATTTTTTAAAAAGTTTCAACCATCAACAATATATATTTTGTTTTTTTTTTAATAAATCTGGACTAGCTTAATAAATAAAGCTGAACTTAGTAAAATAAAAAAAGAAAATATCAGACTTGAATGCTTAATGTAATATATGTATGTAGATTACATATCCATATGTATTCTGTAGCCGGTCGGTGCATGTTTATCGTACACCTGCGTGCAAAAGTGCATCACGTCTACTTTTATGATGCTGAATATCATATTTAGGAGGACGGAGATAAATGCATCTCTTTGTTTCGAAGCTTTATGTCCGCTTTAATGCGAGGTTGAGCTAACTTCGTTGGTATCTTCTTATATACCTATTGTTTGCATTTTCTGTATTGTTTAGTATGTGCATACCTACGGAGTTTTATCACGTTTTATAAGTAAATCAAGTATTTTCAACTTAAATATTAGCAAGCCATATACGTAAAAAAAACAGTTGTAATTTATTTTGATCAATAAAATTTTCCTGCATTTTGCATCATACAATACTAAAACTCAATTCACTCAATAAATTGAATTGTATTTATTATGAAACAAGTTCAGAATCTGTTATTGCAAATATTGCAATACGAGATAAGCGGGGGAGTGAGCAATGATTCAATATACGGACATATGTGACCCGACTTGCGGTCTTTTATTGAGCCGGAAAATAGTAAACGTGGCTGAATTAGACATACATAGCTTTATTAACTTTTGCTATCTATCTTTGTCCATAGAATAGAATTAAATAACATATTGAGTTACAAATAATTAAAAAATATTAACGAAGTGATACATTCCCTCACTTCTCATACTGCTACTCAATGCAAGATGGTTTAAAATATGAGTAGGTTTTAAAAAGTTAAGCTCAATAAAATATCTAATCTACCAGACCTGGTTTGTTATATGGCTTAACGAACAATAGTAATCGTATAGATATATATATACATTAAACATAGTAATCCGACGCCGGCCGGGCTTATTTAGTCGACCATAGATGCTATTGTTTTGGCTAGACGTGTTCCCCATAGCAAACAACACTTCCGAGAAATTCATTCCCTGTAACACGTATCCGGACGTTCAGTGGAAATAACGCCCTTATGAAATACATTTATTTTGTAGGTTTTTCTAATTAGATAGTGTTTGAAGCTTAGGTACAACGTGATAAATAATAATCTATATAATTTCTAAAATTATTTTAACTTATACTTTAGTAAACTGTTATCATAACAATATTTCTACAATGCATTTCGTAATCGATAATTAAAAATTGTACTTTGTAATCATTTGAATATTTTAATGTGTTTCTTAACTGTAATTTAAAAGATATAAACACTAGCACACAGAAAAAACGTAAATTAAAATATATGTATACAAGAATCTTATTACATTCGTTACATCTGGGCTGAAAATTATTTTAGCTTCACTCCTAATTCTGGTACATTTGCGATGAGCTTAACAAGAACGAGCGAGCGGCACGCTTTTCATCTTTGAAGCGCAACATTTACATTTTCGTCTCATTTATTTGCTATTTCGGGCCAAGTTTCCCCCGTCTACCCGCTATCCTCGTTTCTCCCTCCAATGAATAAGTCTTGGCGTGCGTCAGAACCGAGAGTAAAACGAATTTGGGAAGGAACGCTCTATAAAGTCTAATTAACTTTGAAGTGAATGCACAAATGTAAGGAAATATAAAAAGCGCCGTCAGGGAGAATTTACAGCTCTGTCCTGGGGCATTTCTCTATATAAAAATCTGATATAAATAAAGCTACAAATTAGTCAAGTCAAGTACCAATGAACATCCTTTTAAATAAATATAAATTAAAAAAGCTAAATAAACATAAATCAAAACGACCAAAATCATTTAGTTGACGCTTAGTGAAAAAGGAAGCAACATGGAGCATGATCGGAATGTAATTGTACGATTTCGAGTTTTTATTAAGATATTTACGAAGAAACCCTTGATATTGTTATTCAGCGGTCGTCCCGTATAAAAATAACGCGTCCCTTAACGCAAAGCTTTTGTCTCGGGGCGGTGGTTTCTTATTAGGAACGATATAATGTCCACCCCCTTCTTTGTCATTCGCGGCTTGCTTTTAACAGGATGCAACTGTATTTCGTGACAAAATTTTTGATGTATTTACACGTTTAGTTCGTTTTAGATTTCAACATGTATGTATATCATAACAACATAATATTTAAGATGTAATAACAACATAATATTTATGAAAACTTAGTGATCATTACTTTATGAGGCAGGTAGGCTCGTTCTAGATACCATAACTAAAGAGCTAAACTAAATTATTTACTAAATTATTATATAGGTATTTATAGTATTATAGTTTTTTAGGTACGTTACTTGACTTTTATTCGGAAAATATACTTTCGTATTGAAATTTATACTAAAATAAAAAAAAAGTATCTCATACTTTTCATAAATTATAATTAATCTTTATCTGAAATTATGCTTCATATTATGCAAGTACATATTTTAAATGAAACACAACTGTTTTAACGTGTAAAGGCTATTGGTATTTTTATGGTGCACACATCGGACCAGATTTCTGATAGAAAAACTCCAGCCCGAACCACCCCCGAATATAAATCGCCTTGTTATATTTTCCGGGACATTGGGATTCATGAAGTTTGTGAGGCTTGACGACATGATTCTCGAAAATATAACGTTATATTTCTACATATGGCTTCTAGGCGTGTATTTTTATTTTGCATATGGAAACCACAATTCTTACCAATGTCAGACAGGTATACTTACTGAAATTGGTTAACATATCTTAAATTACTAGGTATTTGCTTAATATTTAGAAATAATCATTATTATCAAAACGGAGGAAATAAATATTTTTTTATAATATTATATAGGTATTTCATAAATAAAATCAAAATAGTTATTTTCCTACGTATATTTACCCCACAAGTAATTTTATAAAGCTTTAAAACCGACGCCCTCGTAATTATTATGCTAAGGAATGTAAATTTTGTTGTAAAAATGCTATTCAGTGAGGAGATATTCTGCATAAAGCAATTTTAACATACAAATTCACTTTTAAAAGATGTTTATTTTGACTTCATCTACGGAGCAGATTATTATAGGTACATATATTTTTTTAAATCATTAAGTGTTTTCTTTATTTAATACAAGTAGGATTCTACAAACCTGTACTTCTATCTTTTAATTAATTCAAAAATAAATGCGTATGAAATGAGTTCATTATATGAAGCTACATAAAGCTTCACTTAAAAATAATGTGCCCTAATCTGATATAGCATATATTGTATAAACCAGTTATTTAGCTACTCTAGTCCAAGTTATCAATATTGAAATGTAAATTAGCAATTATCTGCAGAACTCGCTCGGAATATCATTTCTTTATCCTTTATAGGAGGATGTGAGGACTCTACTTTTTTGCAATATCCTATCCTGTATCAAGGGTCTCGGATTTACATATTATTCACATTTTTTTTGATTACTGGAACATTATATAACTTTCTATAAAATAAATAGGTCATACATAGATATTAAGATATTTCTGAAGCGTACCTATATCTATTGTTGTTGTCTTTATATATGGCGTTTCGCTACCTATATCTAGAGAAGAATCGGGGGATAAGTCACCTGCCATATACACTATGCTATATTAGCGGTGTTAATTAATATAACATTTTTAAATATGTAAATAGTTTTTTAAGCATTTACAAGATCAATTACTTAAAACGATTTATTTGATAATATTTTTAATATCTTTTTTATTGATTTATTTGATCATTTTTTTTCAGCCCAATTTTCATAACATTGCGGAAATTAATCGTTCATTCCCCTGAATCAGAATCGAACCCACAACCGTAACGCTTGCAGTCATACTCTGTGTCGCTGTGTTAGGACAGCCTCATACCTAATATAATTTTAGGACTACGAAATGAATAGGTATAGAAAATACTTGTTTACTGAGAATAGATTAAGTAAATTATTTTTTATTAATATAATAGCCATCTATTATATAATTGGTAGGTAAACCAATGCTAGCAGCATTGAACTGCGGGTCATTTCTTGAATAATAATAAAAAAATAACAGAAGTGCTGTCACAATTAGTCCCAAGGCATAAACTTGAAAATGTTTTGAATAACAAAAGACTCAAAGATAGCGGAACAAAAATTAAAGAAAGAAAACAAAAGGGTACAAAAGGACAATACAGGTTGCGTAACATTGAACAAAGGGTGAAAGGAGTTATGAATATGAATGAATTACTTGGCGAAATTGGGCCACGCTGTGACACGTTTATTTTGTATTTGGATCTTTATACAACTCGTATTTTTTTTAAGCGTTAATATATTACAATTTTTTTTTTCAGTTTAAAAGCGAAGCTTAAGCGTAGGTTAAGGCAAGTAAGTAAAGCTTTTCAAATAAAATAATTTAAAATTCGTTTATGCAAGGTACCTAGATACTATTGACCATTCATCAATATCAATTAATTAAGTTTATGTATCTGCTTTAAATCACAATATATGTACATATTATTACGAATTAAGTTTGGCAATTAATTAACTAAATAATAATTTAACTTAAGTATACTGTTTAACAAAATTATTTTGCCGCACGTTTTACTGCGCATGTGATACGTAAAGACGTAATTTTGGGATACGACGAGTTGCTCAACTGTTTCGGGTGGTATTTATGAAATTGCCGGGTTGGACGTAACTCGAGGACGGCGTAAGCCCGACCGCACCTTCTCTAAATGAAGGCCCGGATTATATTAGATTGTGCCTATAAAGCTTGCAGTGTTCCAAACAAGTAACTTTGGAATGAGATATATCAAATAAAATTTGAGTGTAGCTTTAGATGTATAAAGTAAAAATATTTCTTATCGTTATCTTTTTTTATAAAAGCTAGCTTTGTTAAGTCATCAGAGTTATTGTAAATTAGTAGTTTCAACTTTAATAAATCACTATTTACCTAGAGTATGCCATGAAAATATGTCAAACAAAATTATATTGTCAGTAAAATATTATTTACATTTATTGTTTTTTTTCTTTTAGATATAGGATTCGTAAGCTGTTAGTTTGCGTGCTATACAAAGAATGTTATTCTATGTTGGTAAATAAATTTTCTTCGTCGATATGTTTTAATAACAATCGATTTAATTCAGTAAAATTACGAGACAGAAGATTGTCAGTTATATTTGTGGAGACTGAATGTGCCGAATCGGTGAACGGCTAAGTGCTCGTAAATCTTGTGCGCTCTCCGCTGGATGAAAATAAGCGACATGACGCGATTGCTACGAACACACCGTCTATAGGTTTAGTTTTTTATTTAATCAAAAACCTGAAAGCTAGTTTAATCTACAATAGGTATATTATTAACTAACATATATATATATATATATATATATATATATATATATATATATATATATATATATATATATATATATATATATATATATATATATATATATATATATATACGTTAGGCGAACATCTAATGCTTTAGAATATTTTTTTTTAAATAATATCAAATAACTTAAATAATAAGATACTGCATTTTTTTTCTTTCAATATTCTCACAAAATAAAAATCATATTTTGAAAAGAGCTTTAACTGTATAGTATTAAAATTCAAAACGTATTGCAGATTATAATGGTAACCAGACGTTCAGAAAGAAGAAACGGGTCCATACAAACGAGCACCTTTTATAAATACTCAGCGGCAACCATGTTGCTTCGGCCGCCAATCAGGGCATTCCACCGAGAGCATAACATGGCGGATAGCTATGGGTATTATCACTCCCTATTATTATATCAGATTACGACGACCGTGAACAAGGTTATGAATCTTGGACCGTGCAACTCGTGCTTTTTAGTAACTTGTGTCTTAGAAACCTATATAAATACCTACATAATTAAAATATTTTTTTCTTTGAATTTCGTGATTATTATACTATTAAGCTTATAGTCATGCAGACACATATATAGATGTATGAATATTTAGATTAAATTATACATTCTTATCATGAACAACTAAATTCAAACCATATTAAATTATATTACAATCTAATTACATAAAACAATAGCATAAAATATACAAAAAAAAAATGAAAATCATAGGTTAATTGAACCATCGTTTTCTTATTGGATCAATGTTGGCTAAAGTAAGTAAATATAGTGGGCATATAAAGTATAAAAATAGAGTACGTTATTCATTCTAGTTATGTGCTACATAAATTAATAGTTTTTAATAACAAACTTATATTTGAGTGGCATTGAAATGATCATTATTAAAATAATTTCATAATACAATGTTAAGTGTTTATAAAGAATTGATAAACTAGATTTTATTGCAAGCTAATGTGTTCTAATAGAGAGATAACGGGCCAAGTGTAAGTGGAAGTGGATATTTACTCGAACGCTTGATAAGTCTGAAATATTGGAACAGATGTTTGAGGTGAACGACCCCAATATGATGCGCTCAGTCCTCGTTGACTTATTTATGCGCCTACGCATGTAATTATAGTAAAAAGAGAAATATTTCATTAACTAAATATTTGAAATGTCAATGGAGTTTTGAGCAGCAATTAATGAATTTATAGCCTCGTTCTTGTTATTTTTTAACATAAATTACAATTTCAAATACGTGTGTTTTTTACATGTACTTTGGTAGTTTTATTTGCATATATTGTTATTATAAGTATTCGCTATATAAAGCGGAAAAAGCAGAGAACTTCAACATGTCGATATAATATACGTTTTTAAAAATAAAATCCTTCGTCTCGCTCGAGGTATCAGGAATAATAACCAGGTTGGAGGGCTGACGACTATCAAAGGTGATTTAGGAAAATTACATTATAAAAAGAGTAAAAGAAATGAGGGCTAGGGTGCGGCTTCTCACAAAGTCATTATTATAAAATGTACCAATTTAAATTCAAACATCGGTCCGCCTTTACCAAGTGAGATTATAATATTATGGGCAAAGCGAATTAGGCTGGGATGAACCTAACATTATAGATAGATTGAGAACAGGTGGAAAAATATATTGAAGTGTATTATATCTAATAGAGGGCCTTATATCGATGATATACAAAGAAATACCTTTTTTGTAGACATGAGATTTAGTGAATAGTCTATACTTCCATTTCAAAGGCAGTGAATACTTTTTATGTCGACATCATATATGTTTTAGATAACCTAAGTAACATAACAATCAGTAAAGCTGAGTTAAACATTTTACTACCACCTTTCTCAAATTGGAATAGCACAGACGGATCAAGAGAAGTTAGGTAGTAAAAAACTTTCTTTGTTATCCGATACTATCGGGACGAAACTCTTTCTCAAAAGCTCTATTTTCAGGGAAGCAAACTTTTCTACTTGAATTACGCAGTACAAATGTTATAAACATATAAAGAAGGTAGCTAAGTATGAATTTATAAACTTTTTCTTCTACAGATTACAGTTCAATATAGGTATACACCTATCTACATTTTTCATTAATTAAAAATCCAGCTACGCCTTGATGAAAGTCAATGGTAATCTATCTTTCGTCTTGATTAAATTTCTGAGTTAGAGAATTTTTAAATTTCGTTTTACATGCTTACTTCATTTTTACATGAAAACATAACATTAATAATAAACTGATATATATAGATTTTTTTATAACACAAAGTTAATTAACAGAATATAAACAAAATTTATAGGTAATGGCCTACCCATATATCTAACGCTTAATATTTTCAGTTCTCTCTGTTTTTCTATCTGCAAATCTTATAATTATAAAGTATTAAATTCCTTAGCCGCGAGCTACAATTACAAAATATTCCCGAGCGATCCAATTAAGACGTTTATCCGCAAAATTCCGAGCCAGCAAACTTTACTGATTCCCTACAGTAATGACTTCGCAAATTCTTTAGATATCTTACTCGCAGAACGTTTATTCCGTATTCGCATTTTAACGGAATTATATTCTAAATTACAATTTATTTTGTTAAGGCACACAAACACTATCATAGATATTGAACATTAGGTACTGAATGCGATCGGTGTACCTATATTAAAATTTCATATAGCTTGTTATTTAACTGTACAAGAATAATAATATTAGGCTTTACCCCAATGTGTTAAATTCATAAATCAAGTAGGCTAATGAGCAAAAAGTGGTTGGTACCTGATAGGTATTTATATTTAAATAAAAAATATATCTTGCTTGTTTACCTATTCTTTATTAGCTTTTGTTATGTCTTTATCATTTATGTTATAACATTTTATATGTCATAGATAATTTATAAAAACAACAGAAAAGTACTAAAAATAACTATATCTAAGATTCTAAGCGCATACCTATAAATACTTTCTTTTAGGTAAGATAATTTTAGTTAAATACAAAATAATATTAATATTAAATACCAATATTATACAGTAAAACAATCGACATAAAAACATGTAGGTAGGCAAAAGAAAAATCTCCATAATCCCGACGGCGTCTGTCTCGGCACGAACCGACAATATTTAACTAAAAGTAATAATATAAAACAATATACCCTTAAGAGTTTGCTACATAAAGTTCGCCCCAAGAATAAATGGATTACTTATGTCCGCAGCGGCATCTAGCGGGGGGTGCTTGAAACTATATGAGTTATTGTTATTGCAAGGATTTTCCCGCTTCCGATGTGTTTTCACTTACACCGTTCTTACAACCCTCTTGTACGGAAACTCATAAAAATCTAAACGAAATATTCAAGTGAATTGGTCGTGTTTTAAGGTACAAATGAATAATACGCTCATAGATAACGTTGATATAGAAATGTTTCAATCAATATATTTTAAAACATGCACAAAATATCTAAATTGAGAGAATCTGACCTTAGGTTCATAATATTAAGTATATATAGAAATAGATATACTTAAAAACCTTGTAGCCTGTTCAACACGGGTTTCGGGTGTCTGTATATAATCTTTAACCTTCTAATTGTTTTTTTTTCTTTAAATCGAGTTCTATTCAAGTTTTTCTTAAAGACACATCAAAGACCGTCGTAGCCGTGCCAAATTCCAGTTCTATTATTTCAATGGGCTAAAATATTATAAAATGTAAAGAAACATGTCTTGTTTTTAATTATTCAGATTCTTCTCATGTTAATTATCGAGATATCATAGCAAATTCAAGGCGTCGATATATGAGTATATTGAAGAGCTTATTTCATTAACGTACACATTTTTGAACAAGAACAGAAGGCCTGGCTTATTAAGGGGGCCGTAAAGACTTACAACGGACGCATATTTCATCGCAGAACACCCGCGTCGAATCCTACCAACAACAATTGCATCATCGTCTAAATTCTGAATGATCGTGATTGTACTAGTAACTTGTGACAGTTTATATGCGTTAGTATGGGACGTCTATGATCTTGTGGTTTTATTTACATATCTCAAGAGTCTTTCTCTCTGAACTTTTTTGAATTTCAATCTTTATCTTTTTCCTGATTTGTCAAGAACAAACTTATGTCTAGATTTTATTTATATTCAATATAATAATTTTAAGTAAATAAACTGTGCTATTTTTCGAATAGACATATCGTCTATTCGAAAAATTATAGTTTTTAAGGGTATATTTTAATTCACATACCTATTACAAATGTTTAGAAAACTATTACTAAAAGGAAACTACTACTAAACTTACTATTGTAATTTTGTGTAGTGTGTAACAAAAACATTTCTTCCATAGATAGGTATATAATTGTGTATTAATCATCTACAGTACCAACCAATAAGCTTTAAAATACAAGATAGTAAGCTTCTTGAAATAATATAAAAATAAATATGTAATGTACTAAAATCTTGGATTAACAATATAATGGACATTATCGCGTTATAAAACATTCACATTCAGATTGCTTAATTAAGACACGAAACACTCATTACATGTCATGTTTAAACAAACAAAGGCCTCGTAATTACTATATAATTTCACGTGCGAATTAAATTTGCGATAACTGAACCCACTGTAAAGTTAATTACAAGATGAACGGCAATAAGCTCCAGTTTCATATATATTTTTTATTAAAACTATTTTGAAAAGACCACACACCGAGAATTCTGATTAAGTAGTTAAAATTTATAATTTAATTCAACATCTATTAAGTAGCTATAAAATGGCTGGATTAGTTGAAATTCTTTCTTGATCCTATACAATAGGTACGTTATTCAAAATAATAATACGGTAAAATAACTTTACATATCTACACATATATATTATTAAATTAAACCTAAACAAATTACTATTTTAATAGCATATAAATTATAGTCATAGTACATAAATGTTAATATCTAATAAGTGCAGTTAATTGCTATGTACGATTTAGAATTATTAGAATTATATATACGTAGGCATAAACGTATTCAACCGCGCTAGATATCGCGTGTGATTATGCAACTCGAAATAGCTAATTTGTGAAATTAATTTTAAATGCAATAAAAGTACGCTACATACATTAAATACGTAAATTATAGGATTCTATAGTTTAAGTCATTCTTAATAAATAATAATATGTAAAGGTTTATGTTTATTAATTATGTTCCAAATTATTAATACAAATATTAATATCAATAGTTTATGGACTATACTAAGCAGGGAGTAGGTATTTAATGCCTATTTATTATTTTACATTTACGAAATATATATTATATGTATAATAAATACACTTTTATTTCGCAATAGACATAATGAATAAAGAAACTTGTACATACATCTTCCATCGCCATCTGGTTTTCAAGCCGTATGATTTTTTGGCGTAGCTCCAAAAGTCACGTGCGTTGATTCGTGGCATGTTGTTAGTGCCGTCTCTTATTATATTATTATTATATATTTAATAAGGAAATCACTAGATAACTCAACACACTACTTTCACGGTTAAAATCTTCTACTGCACTGACGATACGCGCTTTCTCTTTACTAGCAAAAAACTGATTTGAATTTTTATACAAAATTGGGCCAGTTCCTTTCTAAGAAGAGTTGAATTTATAGCCCTTGTCTTTGTTTACTGACGTATTAGAGAAACTAAATATAAATTGCTATTTATGTTTGTATCACAATTTATGAATAATATTGTATTCATGAGATAACAGCTAAACGAGTACAAAAGCATTTACTTAACATGTAGAGTCAATTCTGAAGATTTCTAAAGGTTTCTCGAACTTGTAACATTGAAATAAAACTATAGAAGTTAAACGTACGTAATATTCATGTGTAAAACTATATATCTATTAATCTATACCTACTTTAGAAAAATACGCATAGCTATGTGTATTATATACTACAGTATATGACAAATAATTAAAATATATAAAATTATTTGCTTCGTTAGGCCTACAATTAATTAATTATTATGACTAATTAAATAAATTTATTTTATTTTATATGAGTATGTAGAAGGCTTTAATTTTCATTTGACATTTGCATACAGAACACACCTTGCAAGACCACACACATGGCGTAAATAAAATATCATGTAGATATATGTAAAGTATTTAAAGTATTCAATTAATTTTATAGAGCATTTTGGACAAATACACCTTACACATTGTTTGTAACTTGTAAATTTACGTTCGAGTTGTTTATGTGTCACAAGCTAAGACGTACCGTTCCACACGCCAAAGCACTATATTTTTATAAAGAAGAAGATAGCTTATAATAAAATAAAATAATAGCTTATTATCCGTGTTGACTTCAAATTCTATGTAGTGGGAAAAGTTATATTTTTCATAAAATTCTTGCGGAGCGGAAAGGTTCTCCAGTGGCGGCCATGAACCAAACTACGTTCAGTGGGCAGGCCCCAGCCAGGTGTACCGATAATCTGGTCAAGGTCGGCAGAATACACTGGATGCGATTTACACAGGTTCGATAGCCGTGGAGATCCTTGGTGGATCCTCGTAATCGTAATTGTAATCAATTCTCTTTTTTCGCTGGTATGGTCACATTATCCAATTATGTCATTATAATTTTGGTGAAAATGGATAACATAGTTCTTATCGATAGTTTCTACTATGTCTATAAATGCGCAAGCTAAAATATAAAAGTACTATAAAAAAATATTGAATTTAATATTATCTACATTTTTCCATTAAACGCCATCTATGATTACAACGCCGAACTTTTGTGAGCTTTTACTATGAGCTTTGAATCAAAGGCTGGGATTTATTTTGATTTATATAATCGGTTGATTATATAAATCAAAATTAATCCCAACCACACCAAACTAAAATCATATCAAAATGTAATTGAATTAAAAATATGTCTATGTCTATGTCGACTAATTACGTATTTAACAATAGATTTTTTATTACTTTTGCGAATATAATTTAGTGTGTTCTAAAATTGCATAAATATTAATTTATTAATGGTTTCCTTTCATTTGAAAAACAAAAGTATTTAGAATTACCTATTCACTTCGAGGATAAGTTAATCTCGTGCGTTTTATGGAGATGGACCCATTAACTATTATTTAATTTTGAAAATGTTTACGATATAGGAACATGTTAAATAAGACCATTTTATAAAACATTATACCTTTGGAGTCTTAACTTTTAAGGACTATGTAAATAATTATTTCTACTTTAAACGTAATTTTTTTTTAAATGTTATTTCACACTAAGTCTGGAAAAATATTTTAGGTATAAAAATGTAATTTAACATTATTTCTTAGTTTGCGAGTCTAAAATATTTTTAAGCGCCATCTTTCGATTACAAAATGAACTTCTTCGAAGAGTTCAAAGGGCAGCTGTTAGCAGCATTTAAGGAAAAGGTACGTTATACGAAAACGTACTTTACTCAAAAATAACCGATTAGATAATCGATTATATATTATAGTAGATATCGATTACATATTCAATTATGATATAAAACGGTAAATGGTGAATTAACCTATAATTGATATTTACATTTTAAAACAAAATGTGAAGAGAATCTGTATAATAAAAATTTGAAGAGCTTAGGGAGAAATATGGTCAAAATAATAATAACATAAAATTCCAATGGTTTCAGACACCTGGTTCTAAATAGTTCCCTCCCTCGTATCAGTAGGATTTAACACACACAGAGATAAGTCGATGTGTGTGGACCAAAAATAAGGTGCCATACCCGTTCTGATCGCGGCCATGATTGTATATCTGCCATCTTTTTCTTTCCCGTAGAAAACTATACGAGATTGTGTATTCAAGATTGTATTGTTATCTCTTTCTTACGAATACTAGTATCGATAGCAGATTGGATTCCTTTATTTTGAGTAGGGGTATGAAAATTTTAAAGTATGGCGGAACTTTAGTTCCTATAAAATATTTATATATTTTTGTTAGAACACATTTGATAGTTGCAACCAAATATGTATCCATATGAATTAAATATTTGATTTCAAAAAAAGTAATAAGTAATGTCCAGTACACACCTTCTAGGCAACGTCTTATAAATTTTCCGTATGAGTTTTCTCGTTAAGCCATTTTGAAGAGATCTGAAACAAATATGCTTATTTTATTGAAAATAATAAAAATATTTTTCTTTAATAATTTTCTTAGAATATATATGCAAATTTATTTTTCTCTATACCTATATAAATATATATGTGTACTAATAATAAAATCAGATATTAAATTTAAAAGAAATATGAAATATTTCTTTTACAATTTAAATGTAGCTGATTTTCACAAAAATAAAATTATAAAACATTTTTTATTTATTACATTTTGTTAAATTATAGGTAGATTAAAGTTGTAGTTGTAGTTTATTATAAAATAAGCCCGTCGGTGCACTAAATATGGTTATTTACAGCCTACGATAATCTTTACTAAGTGCACATTGCTGAACCTTAGCCGCCACTTGAATTTATGTTAAGTTAAGCAAATATTAATGGCAGTAAATTTATGGTTTACTCGAAAATTACGATGGCCTTTCTTTAAGAAACACATGCCTGTAATAAAACGAGTGACTAAGTATTACAAGTATACCTACTTTATGACGTGAGCTTCCATGACTTTTATCAAACGTACCTATTTCTGAGGTCAGATTAGAGGGGTTTTTACGTTAACAAAACCATTATAATATTTTACTTATAATTGACGTGGAAATTAGTTTGAGAATTTTTCCCCTATACCTAAAATGTTACATAATGGATTTATAAGTTACCAACATCCTAGTTTTCGTTCGTTAAATTATAATAATAACTTATAATCAATTGACATATTTGAACATAGACGTAGATACTTTTACATTTAAAATTTACAAAGTTATGACAGAATACATAAATTTGTAAGTAGGCCTTACCTACTTACAAATTTACGTATTTTTCTGCTATATTTATTTTGTAGTTAGATTTATTACGATTAATCTTACTGAAGTTCCCACATACATACACTACCTCTTCTTTTTAAAAAAATGCATACAATACACTACAGTGGACTAGCAACGTTGCAAGAAGTTATATC
The DNA here is from genome assembly GCA_037127375.1 of Dione juno. NCBI lineage: Eukaryota > Metazoa > Arthropoda > Insecta > Lepidoptera > Nymphalidae > Dione > Dione juno. Next base: position 2,427,946 of record JAXRJS010000020.1, on the reverse strand, counting down.
GATCATAATAAAAGTAATTTAGTAGACAGCGTCGCGGAGGTCACATCGCAGAGAGGGCACGCGCGTCCTCACTCGCAATGATTGATACGCAATAAACCAAATTTATTACGAGACCGCCATAAACGCGGCCCTGAATGGCTAATCATCTATTAATCGCAATTTAACGCATCAGCACTGTCAAATAATACTTGAAAGAACAAGTGATAAAAGTTTATTACACATTTCCACCAATTCTACCGTAAGCATTCTAGAGGCCTTAATTATTAACCCCACGCCATAAAAATCCATTTAAATACACGGAAGGAATCACAATAGTCCATAACCTACCGCAAAACTTTGACATTACAACGGCTCGATTGTTTCAATGTTTATCGAATAAAATTTATAGTACCTAAGGTTACGAGTGCAACATGGTCGTCGACCTCTAAATTGCCTGATTACGCATTTTTAATGGCTGATCGGGATTTTGTTGATATTTTATACGGCGACCGATAAGAGCTGCTGCTTATTGTTTTAGTAATGCCGCGTATAATCGGAAAGTTTTATGTAACTACTTTTCTATTAAAATGAAACAACTGTACTTATGTAAAAATATTACACACATAAATAACTCAAAGGTACTTGAAATTTAGTTTTCTACGAATACGGCAAAAGTTTAACTCTAAAGATACTTACTAAAAGTAGCTACTTTTGATAGTAAGATAGGTGATCAATGATGATGTTTGTATGCCTATACGTATAGCTTATATATAGGTATAGCTTATACATAAGCTCACTTAACAATTTTCTTATACATAGGTAGTAGAGCTTAAGTCATACGAAGTTCTTAAATGATAACTCTTCATAATTTTCTATATTATAATAAACTTTTTAAAAGAAATGTTACTAGTATATATTACTAGTTTTATATAAAATTATACAACAATAGTCGATGAACTATTAATAAGCCTAAGCTAAAAGTGTTACAAAATCATGTTTCCTATTCAGTATTCTAATGTGCACTCTGGTATCATATATTACTCATACTCTGGTATTATATTAGAGATATTCAATATTTAGTGAGCAGAAAAATGTCATAATTAGACTTAGAATTGAATAAGATACATTTTTTAATGGAAGAACTATATCTTGCCTTTAACCATTTAGAACGACTACACGTACCTAGTATAACTGGGATAAACTTTCAGCGGACTTGGTGAAGTTTAGGAAGTACCTTGCCATACAGTATGAGCGTACCTCATAATAGACGCGGAATAGATACAATATCGTAAGGAAGGCGTGCAATTTGTTCCATTCAAAGGCAACCGTATCGTTCGTCTAAACACCGGTTGTTTAGTGATGTTGTAAATCAAATCATCAATTATCGACAAGCGTTTACACTCGTGACGCCGCCATGTAAACAATCTGGACGTTAAAACTGCTACCTACATTTTATGGCTATTCAATTTGGGGGAAAATCGATTTTATTCGCCTGCTTTCTAATCGATTCATGAATAAAATTGCTCGTAGTTTCAGTATTACTTGTGTATTCCAATTTTTTACACAAGGAAGTGGTTGGCGGATACGCACGGTTGGATGCAGGGGCTGGATAAACAACGTTGAGGCTGGTTTATTTAGCTGTTCTCTATATACATATATATGTTTGCCTTTAGCTACATTCTACTATTCCAAATAATCAAACGGAAGTACATTTTTTTAAGTATATCTTAACAATAACTATAACCTAGATTTATAAAAATATCGACTTAAAAGTATGTCACATTGTCAAAATATTAAAAAGTAATTACTAAATTGATATAAATATATTTAACTAAATACCTACATACCTACATATAACATTTACCATGTCCATACCATGTTGTAAAATAAATTTAAAAGTAAGTAAATATAATCTCGAATGAACGTACCTCAACCAAGTAAATACGTTTTCCAGCTTGTTGAACTTAGTATCCAATGCTTTGTAATGACTAGAACTAAAATTTTCACGCAGCTATAAAGTCACACTTAATTCGAGAACAAGCGCTCTATGAAGAGTCATCAACAATACTGAGACCATTTTCGTCCACAATTGTATCATATATTTATGCCGCTAACAAAACACTAACAAATTGATATGTTTATCTATAAAGGACAATAAATTCATTCAAAGCCCACCCTTTAGCAAGGGGATCCACCCTTCTGATTTAAAAATTACAAAATATTACATAAATAATAAAAAGTCGCTCTCCCTCAGCTTTCTTTGTTATAGATAATTTTGGTCGATGCATAGTTCCGGCGTAATGGTCTGTAATGTTAGCAAGATATTACTTTCATACATAATTCATATTATGTACATTTGTACATATATAACTATTTATATTTTCCGTTCTAAAATGTTCTATTCTAGTAATTAAAAAATACAATTCTGCATTATTAATTAATTGTTTATTATATTATTTATCTCTTTTTTAATAAGAAGTTTAATACATGTGATGAAGATTTTCTCAGAATTTTTTTATTTAAGTAGTTCACAATTTTTTGCTTACATCATAATTTCTGATAGGTGCTGAAAATATTCCAAATTCTACGGTCATTTAACATTAAACAGTAATAGTTTTCCCTTTTTCCTGAATGAAATAGGAGTCGTCGTCCCTTCACTATAATATAATAACCCGCAGTTTTGCCATAGTTTCTCACCCTTTAATATTATTTTTTCATAGGTTCCATAAAAATTAAATCAAATTCTAACCGGATCGAAGATAGGGGTATTCTATGTTTTAATTCAGTGTGATAGTTTGATGGGAAAAGTTTTAATAGCCTGGTATCCATGTAATTGCAGTCGGCAGCTAATTGGCCACGAGAGACGTAAAACGGTGGAAAGTTCAGGGGAAGCTTTTAGTTACGACTCAAGAAATACGAAAATATATTTTATATAGATCTTTTCAGCTAAAGATATATTGTGACATATTATTTCTTTTAAAATTCGCTCTTATACCTATAATATTTAGCAAATCTTTATTAAAACTAAAGCATTGGTCAAGTGCGAGTGCCATTCGATCTTACCGATTTTTAGATTTATAAATCAATTGTGTTATTATTTTAATAATAATATATATTTGTTCTCATTTACTAACTACTAAGAAGAAGTAACTGGATAAAAATTATAAATAGGAGCCCGTGAAAGTGTAGAAATTCTGAAAGTTCATTCACCATCAAAATACACATTTTCTCCAAAATTAAAAAAAAAGAACAATGAAAATCTATTTGTATATACCTATAGACACAGACCTATATACATTTTTTCAAGTAAAAAAGAAAATCTTATATGTATATACTTATATAATCTATCTACATATAGGTATTATATTAAAGTAAATCCGAGAACATCGATCAATCGGGCTATGCAACGATCGGGTCGCTAGTATTACCTACATAAAACCTGACGCTACAAATTATGTAACAGAATTTTTCTAATTACCTTACAAAATAATATGATTATACTTATATTAATCAATAAAATAACAACAACAATATCTTGAAATTATATTTGTCCCTGTCCCTTCAAAACCTTTTGTACATTCAAATGTACACACGAGCGAGTATCAAGTCTCGGGCCAATCACCTTAAAAGTACCGGCTTAAAATTTAAGAAGATATGCAGCGGATACAGATTACCCGGCGTCTAAATTTAAACGACGTTTTTTGTTACCAGTTAGTTTCGAGCACTAATTCTGAATGTTTACGACTCGTCCGCCAGACCAACCCGTTTCAGAATCCCACGCCACCGAAATGTCCCTTCACACGAGTGTAAGAGTTTACAGTGCGACGAACCTAAATATTTTTTACCTAATGTATGTATATAATTGAATATAGTAAGCCAATACTTATTATGATTAAAAATTATTATACCATCAATGTTTGAATTTATTAATCGTAAAAAAAAAACTGTATTTACAAATATAGGTACACAAATTTTATAAAAATCGAATTCAAATATACAAAATTAAAATTTTTATTACATTAATATTTTTTTAATTGAAAAAATATATTTCACATATTACACTAATATGTGAAATGTATTTTTTTTTTATTTATTCACTCTTTATACAGTAATGAACATCTACATGTACAAGTTCACCTGCGAATAAGTATAAATTTAAATAATTTATTTATTCTAGTCTGCCGCCTGTGAACAGGTTCTTAAGGCATTTTCATTTACCTCCTACGCTCTATAATGTTCGGAACATTATCAAAATAACGTTGAATAAAATTTATCGATATAGCTCGAATAACGAACCTGTTTTAGCCGCTCTCCGATTGGAGAACGAAATACTTACACGATATATGTGAGTGCATAATCTTGTACCACGTAATGTAATACTGACTTTATAATCTGAGTTTTAAGTATACTCACATTGGTATCTTAGCTTGTAAAAAAACACAAAGTTTTGTATATATTTACTTTAAGCCCAAACAGTCTTATAGTAAACGAAAAGAAGATAGTTTATCGATTAGATAACCTATTATAAATTAAAGGAATGTGTAATAGAGTTAAAAGCATTCAATAAAAGTTAATATTAAGGCAATATAAAACTAAATCTACATTAAAACATTAATTAAACTAAAATCATCGATTTCGGAAGTAATAATCGCAAAATAGTAGTGAAAGTCAATGAAACTCGAGCCGTACAAAATGCCTAGATTTAATCACATTGTAAAGCGGGCACGCGTCGAGCAATCATAAGTTATTCGTTATAAATCCCAACTTTTTATGTACCACTAAACTGTTTTATTAGTTATTAACACGTGTTCAACGACTAAGAGACTAAAACATTTGTAGAAAAGTCCGATCATTAACATATGAGTGTGATGAATTACCATTCATATATTTCAGTTTATATTATGGTTCACCAGGTAATTATGGCTATATTTTATTTCAATAATAAAGTAATTTAATGCATTGTACATTAACAAAAATTTATGATATATTACGATCATTTTGTTCACGCGGTTTGAGATTTTAATCTGTATTACGCTGGTTATAACATTAGGTACATGTTAATTTATTATTGCAGATTTGTGGACTAAACTGTTTAATTACTACACAAAACTATTTAATTACAATACGGCCATTATCTTTTATTTGAATTACTATGAAATACTTAAAAACTGCTTGCTTATCTTATGTAATGGGTACAGAAGAGATTATTTTTTACTTTTTTTATTAAATATAATAGGTCAGTACACACTCAATAATGAAATAATTATTACTTAACACAGCATCAAATTTACATTAATAACCAACATAAATCAATTATTCGTTTCAAACAGTCATCGACTTTTAAATCGTAATAAAATGTACAAACGGCAGTCAATTTATTTATTGCCTTAAAGTTGTAAAACGATATTACACGCTATAATGACGTGTGGTTATTGGCATTTATTTTAACCCATTCTACCATCAATGACCACTTCATTGTTTATGATAATAGTTTCATTAATATCAAACAAAACAAATGCTTCCTCACTTTTGATTTATCCCAAGGCTATAATATTTAAAGGACGATAGGTATTTCTTATATAGATACAAAAAAAATTACAGCTGTATAGTTAAGTCGTCGTGCCTTATGGCGTACCCTGGAGGAGGCCTAAGTCCAGCAATGGACTGCTATAGACTGATAATGTAATGTATGTAATGTTAACTCTATACTCTTATACTTTATTTTTTTCCTAACGCTAAAACATTTTACTAAAAGATAATAATAATATAATATAATATAATCTCGAAAATCTTTAAAAGTTTCTTGCGTTAACTACCTACCCATATTTCAAAAAAATCGCCCTCTTAATACATAAGGTTACATTGTTATACAACGTAGGCACCATATACGAATACGTATATACGGTGGGCCATATAAAGTGCCTGATTTATTTATTGCTCGTACAAAATATCAACAATGCACCCAATTTAAAAGTGAAACGGAAAGGATTATTCAATGGGTGTCCAGGTATTGTGTCTTTGCCCGGTTATGCAAATGAGTACGCTGAAACCGAAAGTGTAGCCTCGTCTTAACAAAAGAATGAATAGTTGCGTAACCTTTCATAAATTATCGATACGCATTAGGCAAATTATTTCTTTTGTATACAAATAAATAATAGTTTGAAAAAACAATGAAGCATCATTGCTTATATTATTCTGCCTGTGTAATTTCAAAGGGCAAAATTAGCATAAACTGCCCGAACATTAATATGGTATTTTCGGTTCAATATTTTGGTATTTTGTGGGAAAGGAAAGTAATTTTGGTTTCGAAAGCCTCAGAATATTTGCATCTAAATAGTTCTCAGTTGACGTTAACGCGGAGCAGTCATTGCGTGTGTTTTGCATATTTCAAGAACGTAGACTTATCGGGAACGTGAGCACGAAAGGAATTCATAAAGCGCGATCGTGTCATACACAGTTTGATAAGTGCGTTACCAGTGTCGTGATTTATATGCAGGTGTGTCGTGTTGCCGGATAGTTAAGGTTTTACGGTCACGATAGTGGGCTGAGTGTTGTCGACGATTTGTTTATCGGTTATGTCGACGCGACGACAGGCGATGACGCGGTATCAGCGCCATGTAAAGTAGATCTCTTTATGTGTGTCACCTTTGGTATCTTGTTTATTGCTTTGAGGTAATGCTTACATAGAATCTACGAAGCCGTATAACAGTTTGGCTGAAAATCATATCTGGTGAACAGGAAAATACAATGAATAATTTTATGTTTTTCCAAATAGGTACTTAATATATCTATAATAATAATAAATTCCTAATTATATTATTTGTATATACAGACGACGATGGGTTACGTTTTTATTATATGAATAGATTACACGATTGCAGCAAAACTACGGCATTGTTGCGATCTATTGTGTTGAAAGTCACTAATAAAATAAATAAAATAACATTGTATGAAATTTTTTTACATATACATATGATTTATAAAATATAAAGTATATTATGGGTAAACCTATGTCTATATAGTAAAATACTTTTAAATTTAAATTATTTCTTTGCAAAATATAAAATTTTATTTGATTGAGATGAAGTATTTAAAATGATTTTGATTAAATCATTTTAAATATATTGACAGGACGATCTTTGCTGTACCTACTCACATTAGGTATGTAAGTAGGTCAACAAATTCGATATAAACATAAAATATATTATACTTGTTTTCATTCTTACTATCCGCTAATTATTAGGCTTAGTAAATTAGTAAGAAAATATTAATTATCTACCTATACATAGATAAATTTTAGTGAAAATAAATATAAAAATACTGATGAGACTATTAAGTTACTAAATGTGAAACTAATACATCTCTACATATTTTCTTTATATATTTATTCTAATATATCTATTATTATATACTATTATGTGATATATATATATATATATATATATATATATATATATATATATATATATTATATAATATATATATCACATATATATATATATATATATATATATATATATATATATATATATATATATATATATATATATATATATATATATATATATATATATATCACATATATATATATACTTAAAAGACTTTTCGATATTAAACACAGTTTTGGTCATATTTTACGATACATCGTTGTGTATTATAAAATGGAAACTGCCCGCAGCTGAATTATTTGATATATTGTGGAGAAGTCTAGCGTAATTAGAGGTACTGCGGGCACTGCGGGTATGATTTACGATTCTTAGTATGTAGGTAATATCGGAGCGAGAAATATGACATCAGTGTTTTGTGTACCATGTACATACATACACGTCTTTACTTGAATATGTACCTAGTAGAAAATTATATGGTGAAATATATATAAAAATAATACAAATTAGTAAATAATACAAAATTATCTCGTAATTTTTTTTTTAAATATTTACATAGGATATAAAAAAGTTCAATTATCCAGTAATATTTTGAGGTAAAATATCAAAATATTATTGTATCCCGATGGAATATAGGTATGTATATAAATACTAGCCTAAACTGAATTGCTCTCGTTTTGAAACGTTTTATGACATCACACCAATCTTTGATATTCTCAGATTTATTCTTATGTAATATGCATATATTATACCTAAATATAAATCTTCCTAAATATATAACATATCAATCTGTCTATAAATGAAATCAGATCTTTTCCTAATAGGAAATATATTTGTGTGTATAAAAATATTGCATTAAAACATATTATATGCAATATTTATAGGTATATGATTGCGATATTAAATGAAGGTATAATAATGTAGGTACAACACTCGCGTTATAATATATTTTTTTTAATATTTTGGGCGTAAATGTAATGGCTGATAGACAACGCACTATATGTTTATACCTATAAATACTATACTATTTGTAAATTAGTTATTATTAAAAGTAAATGTGAGTAAACTCCTTTTAAGTTTCTCACATCTGACATCATATATATTAAACTCTAGGTTGATCCACTTTCCCCAATCTACTTTTATTACAAATGCATATCGGTTATCAAGGCATGCATTTTTTTTTACGGAATTTACATTGTCACATTACAAGAACATCTTATGTTATTGGTATGTTACCCGACGTAATTATATATTTTTAAATATTTTATATACCGAATTCAGTTTTCTAACTTTTTATAATATACCTAGATATTATATGATTCAGTATACCTATATCTAAATATTTTTATAGTTGAAGTTGTTATAGAAGATAAAGTTCTACGTAGCAAAAGCTGCTACAGTAGTTAGAGTGTAGACCTTTGCATAAAAATCAAAATAAAAATGTCCATTTAGTAGCCATTATCAATAACTTTAACGTTAAAAATATACTTATTATAGAGAATTACTTATCATAAGACGTAAAGGTTAAGAGACATTTTTTTAAATCAGAATAATACGCACCAACGCACAATAATGTTTAAAATAAAAATAATATGTAGATGTTCTATCGCTTTCAGTGGTTACTCTTAAGGACTTTGTATTTTCTTTCATACTTGGTGCATATGTGCCAACGATGTCATGGACACGCCTAGTAAAATATTTTACTTTAATAAATAGGTACTTCATTACGTATTCTCTATATGGTAATTATTTGTTGTTTAACTTTGTATGGTAACCTTTGTTGTCATTATGGTCAACGAGGTTTTTATAAATATAGAGAATATTCAAATATAACCGTCACACAAATGTTGTAAGTTAAATGAATATGCCCTTTGAGGCACCTACTCGTACATTGAGTGACTTCTTTGCTAAACAGCCAAGGCTATCCAGTTGCTGGTATATAAATGAATAGTAAATTTATATGTTGTTATAGATTGTAATTACAGTGTAATAAATGTGTTTCGTGTTTTCTAATTAGTTTTTATAGCAGTGTTATAAAATATTAGAAATATTTGTAAAATAATAGGAAAATGACAAATAGGTAGATGTGCAATCAGATTTATATTTAGTATTTAATTTTATTCTCGATTGAGAATTCACTTCCCTTCTTTATTTAAGTACTTTATTAAAATATTTCCATTATTATTTATGATATCCTAATTTCATTAATCAAACTTATAGAAAATGTGCAAACGTACTAGCATTATTGAGAAAGTTACTTGTGCGTAATTGACTCTTACTGAGAGCTATAAATTGTTATTGCCTGTACTAATAAAGTTTGACGATTAATCTTCATTCATCTTCAATTTATTAATAAATATAAGTATAATATGGTCCATATTAACATGAGCTTTTATCCAATAGGCTTAACCTAAGTGTTTCATCAGTCAGCTTTTGAATAAATTGGAACATTATTAATTGGAGGTTCATTTTCTAGATTAACAATTATTAAATATTTCCGTTAATGTTTTTTTATTCAAGTCCGTACAAAACTAAAATCTTGAACCGTAAATAAGTCTGGCATTTTAAGAACCTTGCCTCAAATTTAACGTGCATTGGCAAATACTTACGTACAATGCGACAATAAACCCTTTGAATTCCCGAACGTGGCAAATAAAATTAGACGCTATAGTAAATTAAGCTTTATTCTGTTCTTCTAACGCTTGAAATTGTATTAAAGAAAAATTGTACATGAGCTTGCACCGAAGCTACGCCAGAAATGGCGACTCACGATTTGAAAACAGATTTATGATCGGCCACGATAACGGGCTTGCGATAAAAATTTTGCCGTGCCACCAAAGAGCACGTATAATGTTATATACTTGACTATATGACAGATATGAGCTGAAAAAATCAAGTTTTCATGTAAACGTGCTACACGACGCTTGTTTCAGTATCTCTCTCACGAATTTGAGTCGTGAAGATAGAACTATTATCAAAGTTGCTTGGATTCTTCTAGTCACGATAGATATGTACATAAATTGATATTTTTTAAATAAAAACAGTCTACCCGTGGGCACAGACTACTGCAAAATGTTCGAAACGTCGGGCTTCCAAAAATATACGCGATTAATCCGCTTAAACTGTTTTATTTAATATGTATAAACATAATGTACAGACCAAAGAAGATATTATATTGATATTTTTTTTATTTTGGAAGTATGTAACAACAAATTATCGTTGTTAAAAGTCAACTGCATCTATATGTTGAGGTACATGTCCGCCCTACACACCACGTATTAATTAGTAGCTACGACCAACAGACTACGGATGAAATAAATTTATTTCAAAGACCAGTCGGCCTCGTTTATAAACAAGTTGCTTTTCTCTACACAATGAAATACTATTCGGTAACACTGAATAATTACTAATGGGAAAATGTCCAGTGTTGCTTAAAAGGAAAAAAGCACTTTTACACTTTTCAAAAGTACATTTTTAATATCCTTTTCAAAAGTACAGTATATATTTGAACTAATCATCAAAAATATGTTCATTGGAAATATATGGTTAATTAGAGTCAATAGATAGGTACCTACATATTTAATTCAATTAAAATATCGTTAGTAATTTAGCGGTTGTATTATTTAATTTTAGTTTCTGCTTCATATAAATAATAAAATAAATATTACTTACATAAATTAAGCAATCTCTATAATTGTTGTAGACAATCTTACGAGGCTGTAAGATTACTATTCCATTGTCGTCCAAATTAAATTATCGGTTAACTTAAATAGACATCGAAATAAGGCGTATTTTAAACAGTATCAAATAATTTTATAAATCACACAAAGTAATGTTCGTTTAATAATCCGCGGCCATTTTTGTCCGTGCGTACGCGCCTGCGCGCCGCGAGCAGCGCGAAATTACAGGCCACACGCGCACCACCACCATCGCGTATAAAAATAAAATAAACCTAAAACAACGTCATATTGTGCACGTGTGAGTGAGCCGGTATTTATTTATAGGCTAGTAGCCATGTAAATGTAACGAACGGCCACCTTCTGAACGATATTTCTTGAGGTTTGCGAAACGTCTTCATTCTATTTAACCAATAATACAATACGCTATTATTTTGTAAGTGATCTATAAGTATACGAAATCGTTGATAGAAATTAATTATAGCTTTTAAAAAAAATCTAGAACTAACTAGGTAGGTACTGAATTATCTAAAACTTTGCGTAGGATAATTTACGCCTGCATCCAGAAAATATAATATAATAAAATATAATACCTATGTAACTACAAATACAAACGAAGCTACATAAAAATACTTAGATGAAATTAGCATCACTTATGAATAGTAACAGTTATATTTAAAAAAATATATACTTATATATTATTCAAGTAGGTAGGTAGGTAGGTAGGTAGGTACTAAAATGAGTAAAGATATCATCTAATATAAAATACAAATTAATGGTTGATTATCAGCTGACGTTAAGTGTTCTAGGAAAGCAAAATAATAGATGTAATATTTTATATACTAAATTCTTATTTCACTAGGATATAAGACTAAATAAGCAAAGCTATAAGCCCATATACCTAATATGATATTTTATCGGAAACATATTATGTATCTGTTTCAAATTTAATATTGGTACATAGCCTAGTATGATAACTAAATTGTCAGTCACATTAATAATAATTTAAAAATAAAATATAATAAACTAATTATAGAGTAGAGTTCCAAAGATGTCTTCAAACTAATACTTATAAAAAATAGGTATTTAAGTTATCTACAAATATAAATAATACTCAGCAAGTATAAGTATGTTCAATTTCATATGCATTTCAAGCTTCTTTTTACTTATATATTTAATTCATATATTTAAAAACCAGCCAGCAGGGTGGTAAGTTAGACGAAATATGGTGAGCAAAGTAAAAGCGGTCGGCGACCCGTCGCCCCACGCCTTGGCCGAGGCTGGGCGGCAGATGAAGTGAGTCATGTTGATAAAAATATGTATATCTCATAACGTCATTATTATTATAAATATCAAATAATATTTAGTAAAATATTTACATCTGTCATATTTTGCTACGTTATTGTAGGTTGTGCCTATTTTATAGGTTATTCCCATATTTTATAATTGCAAGTTGAACATAGAGGACAAATCGTTAAATAATATTATATATTAACCATATATACCTATATAATTTAATGTACAGATAAAACAAATTATACAAACTGGTTAATAACTTGGCTTAAATATACACTAAATACACTTATTTTGAAATATAATTTATTTTAATTGTGTTCAATAAGAATAAAATTTGAAATTTAAGTGCTATTACACAAAATTAATTGTAATAATATAAGATAATATTTCCTTCAAATAATTAGTCAAATTACATACTGTTGTATGTACATTTGTTAATAGCTGGACTTACTCGACAATGAATTAATATATAAAAGTCTATGTTATGCAAGCACTTATCCACTAAGTATTTTTGTAAGTATATAATAACAGCTTATCTTAGACTAATACGTAGTTAAATTATTAAGCTAAGCATTTTCAGAGAAGCAATACTCCTGAGTAATAAGATATTTTCATTGAGGTGTTAGTAATAGTACCTAGTAAATTAATAATAGAGGTTTCCTTCAATGAATGTGGTGACGTAGGAAGTGCCTAAAAAAATCCTCTACAGGTATATGTTTTAGTTTTAAATTAATAAATAGCAAGACGAATACATCAACATGCATCAATACGTTTTTATAAAATGTTATATAATAGGTATATTTATCAAATTGAGAGACTCAAATCAATTAACGTGTACGTGCTTAGTTCCAATTCTAATGAGATTAAGTCACAATTTTTACCAAGATATAAATTAGATTTCAAATATTTCACATTATCACAAAAACACTTATTTATTTGTAACATTTTTATGATGTATCTGTCTGTAGGTGCTCAATAATAATTGTTAAACATGTGTAAAACAGCGGGCGTTGTATAAGAAAATTCTATGTATCTTCTACCTTAGTTAAGCATTTGAAGTTAATTTACACCCACCTGTTTTTATAGTCATGCACAACTGTCTGTTGTATACCTAATTATATTTATAAAATACCTGCTTATACTATAGGTATGTGTACTGAATTATAGCTCTGCGTATTGGCGACTAAATTATAGGACGTTAAATCGCATTTAAAATTGTCTAACACATAAATATAAATAAAAATGTCTTACTTTCAACATATTCGTAGCAGATGTATATGAAGTGATAATTAAGTAAACTGTAGTTTATAAGTAATTAAAATAATGTCGGACATTATCATTTTCAAAATCTGACACTTTTCAAAATAATTACCGAGGTAGTCGAAGGACTATTTCAATAAAGAAGTCACTGTACATTTTGATGTCTTTATAATATTAACTAGAATACCAAAGATTAAAATTTAGATAAGAATTTCGGTCACAAATTAGACATTGTTTTTTAGATTTTCTTTCAGTGGTATTTTTAAAGCATATTGTGTACAAAAAGTGTCTTCGAATTTATTTTTAGTGTCATCCCAATGTTTTGTAAGCATCCCTTGTTTAATAATATATCTATGTAGGTATCTCAAGGTTCCCCTTCGAAGAAACATCCTCCCCCACGAAAACAATAAATATGTCAGTGGAAGATATTACAAGACGTTAAGGCGGTACGTCTTTACAAGTAAATTATTGCTCAGCAAGTTTCTGATGAGTTTTTATATTAAATAACTTTTTACTTTTTACGACTGTGGAGAGTAGTGTAGTTTCGTTTCTTGTACGTTAATTAAGTCAGTAAAAGTTATATAGGTAGATATAATAAGATTTCTCTACAAATATTGATTATCTACTTATTTATTGATTTCTCTACAATAATACTAACATATTCTTACGATTTCTTTTAATAAGATATATATAGAAGTATAAACGTTGGTAACGTATAAATTAATAAGAAAGTAAAATAATTATAATTCAATATTTTATTAAATTAGTAACCAACCTGTTGAGTACAGAAACCATACATTTTTCTGACAAGTACTATGAAATATAAATCTTTTTTTATTCTTAAGAAACGACTTATTGATATTTCAACAATACAATGTCGCTAATGTAATGATAGCGGTGACTTCACAACAGCAGTTATCTGTCAGCCAAGCATTAAAGAGAAAGCTCTATATCCCAGCCGGACCGAGGGAAAACACTTAAAATACACATTGTAGTCGCCTTACAAAGCAAACAAAACAGTTTCCCGCAAAAAAATCTGGAAAAAGCGCGTTGGAGAAAAACAACGTCTATAAAAGAAATAGCAAAGTTGGCGGGAGAATGCGGCTTGCTCAGCGCGACGCCATTGGTGACTCCTTCCCCCACCTTGCCCCCCTCGTCCCCTACCCACGACACTAACTCACTCTTCACTTGTTTTTACGGCCGCCATTTTGTGACGTTCGCCCTATAGAAACCGGTACGTGCGATTGTGTGCGTGACAGCGTTTTGCTTTTTATGCAGTATCATATCAGTTGGCAGCATTGCGTTTGGCTTCTCGGAACTTATATGATCAGATTCTTTCTAAAGATTAATGAATTTTGAAAATCTATGATCAAAAGCATTGATTTATTTTAATAAGATAAGGAAATTGTACCATATTTTTTTTAGTTTTTTGTATAATAGCTGCAGTTTACATAATGAATAGTCATATATGTCATAAAAACAAGTAAATACACAAACAAATTATTGCACTTACCTTTAAATATTAAGTAGATATGTTTTAAATTTAAATAGTTTTATTATTATTTGAAAATAACTTACTTAACTTGTATATATGTCAATTATGAGAGAATGACTTCAGATTGTATCATTAAGTGTCCCTCGAAATGAACATCTATAAATGCATAAGGGTCTGGATAATAGGGCGAAACCTTTATTGTTGATACATTAACATCTTGATGCTGCACATTAGGCTTCTTCTCATTAAAACGTAATGTTAGGACCGAGAGGTTATTAAGGATCTAAACATAAGGTCCACAACATTTAGATAGAAAAAATTAAATCTAGTTACTTACAGGTATATATTTAAAAGTTATGTATACATATTTACTATAATATATTTATATTTTGATACATATCATTATATATATATATATATATATATATATATATATATATATATAAAGCTCATTCTCAATATCTCTACTATGCTATACACGTATTAAATTTAATTTGATATTCTTAATAAATGATTTATACGTTACAATTGTCTTCAAGATTTATTATTAAGAATTTAGAAAAATCTTAGCTTTCTAGTAGATATTTTTAAATATTTTATAGACATATTAATGATATCAGTAACAAGTAGCTACAACAATAGGTATATATTAATACATTGTCAAGTTAAGACCGTCAAAAGTGAAACGGTTGTAAAAAGACTTGTCGTAACCCAAGCCTTGTTTTCATTTGAACTAAATTTTTACAAATATTAAACGTAACTATTAGACGAGTAAACATTTAGCACTTTCCATTATGCCATCTGTGATTAGAAGGAAATTTTTTTAATATGTTTCGCGAATAATTTTATGCATTTTTATCCTTTACAATTCATTTTTTTTATTATGTTAATGTATACTTAGAGTACACCTACCTATTTCTTAGGCAGTAATGAAAGTTTGTTTAATATTTTAAAATAGCTTTACGTAATTATAAATAACTTACCATAACGAGTATTTTTACAAGATACAATGCGTGGCAATAATATTTTACATGACAATGTCACTACTCAGTCGTAAGAAATATCCATGACAAGTGTTGGTTTGTTTTTGTTTTATTTTTTATTGTATAGTACCAACAAAATGCTAATTAATGATGAGTTTACGAACAAGTCACTATTCATGAATAAACCAACAATATTTTCCAACAATTTTGTTTACATTTTTTGAAAAAAATACTGTGGAGGTATTTTTCATTCGTGTCGTGTAAAATATTTTAGATTTTTTTTTCTGATTCTAAAATAGTAAATCTGCCAAAAATAGTTTTAAATATATATCTCGAATCCCCATGCCATTAAAAACGAACTATAAAATCTCCTGAAAGATTGATGAGTTCTTGAATACTCTCCTAAAATATTATCGTTTCAGGACCTGAAATAAGAGCGAAAGAGCGCCCATATGTTACCGCAGAAACAACGACAGCTTTACCATTCAAAATTTTGTTATGGTTCCACTTTGAATCTTAAGGCGATGATAATACGAAATTAGCACAGGTGTTTGAACATCTAATGCGATCGATGATCGTCCACCTTAGAGATGACATTCGAACTGTCGATACATTTCACAATTGTCGTAAACTCCTATAGACGGAAGGGGAGCGCAATAAAATTATCATTTTATGCCATTCGACGACTGAAATGACACGGGAATGCTGTAAAACTGATTTATTAGACATATCCCGTAGTCACATATACTGAATTTTTGAAGAGGATTTTGTTTATGTAAATATGACAAAAAAGTATCTTCAACTGAACTAATTATTGATTATAAATCATGAAAAAAAAAGATTGCTAGGGCTAGTTTAATAAACTCTACTTTCCATCATAATAAAGTCTAATTTAAGTAATTTCATTTAGTCAATACTGGATTTAGATTATATGACGATAACATTGTCCACATTTAAGACCATCAGTGCATTATATTTATTTTTGTGTGATATTTTTATGTTTACAAAGATATACTTATATATTGTATCAAAAACATTATTTCTATGTGCAATCATCTAAACCTCCATCACGTATTAGTTACTTCCATTGCTCATTATGACAATTTGATTAAGCCGGCTCACCACGCTTTTATTGGCCTATATTTCTTGATTAGGCTCGTATAGTCCATGTTGGCATGGCTCTCTAATAAATGGGGATTGAATTCGTCGGCTTAGCTATAGATACATAGGTACATAATAAATAAGTAAAGTATTAAAGTTAAACAAAAATTAGGAATTTAAAAATGAACAAAATAAAAATTAAGAATATATAACGAATATTATATTTAATAGAATGATTCATTTAAGAATCTGAAGCTATAATTTTTAGTATGTTTCTTTATTTGTTTTGTGTGTAAATAGGTACACTTATAACAATAGAATACCTATCGAGAGCATAATATTTATTAAATACGCAGACGAAAAACATTAAGCTAGTAGAGTTTATTAAATAAGAGAGTAATTGTCGCGACCTCTCAACTTGCGAAAAACTCATTAAAAACAAACAGTGCAATAAAAATAAATCTAACTACCTATAAAAACTGCCATAACTATCACTTAAACGCTATTGTGCCTTAGCTTCTTTTATCTCCTCTGCCGACAAATGCAGTGGCAACAAAGTGTACTACGGTTAAGAGTATGCGAAAAATCTTTATGCGAAATATATTTTCAATATGTCATTGAAGAGCATTAATGCAGAAATTTATTGCAACGATGCCATAAGAGACATGGACCGAGAAATGAGTTTACTATGCTCAATAAATTAAACACTACTTAGCGAAGCTACACCTGCATATTTCCAACTTTAATTAAAAATAAAAGACGCAACAAAGTAATACCTATTTATATATTGATTTTTTATTACAGCCAAGGTTAAACTGAATAGATGTAATTTATTTTATTTCAAAGGGAGGTATATTTAGTACACTTCAATGTAATTAACTCAAAAGTTTTTTATTTGACTGAAGGGAAATACGTCAAGAACAGATTGAAATAACACCTCATCAAATATATTAATCACAAATTACCGTACACATATTGTAGAAACAATGAGAACTTTTTTAATTCAACCTGTTTTGGTTAGTGAAATAAGAGATTGCAACACTTAAATATTATCAGTAAATATAATATGTATAGTAAGTAATATAGCGTGTGATAATGTTTTTCTTGCCGCACGACGGATTAACACAGTAATAATAAAGACAGTTTATTAAGCTTTTCGACATGACGCTATATCGACTTCAATTAAATATCATTTTTATTGAGAAACCCTGGAAGTATCCCGCGGTCACTATTTTTTTTTATAAGCGTAAAACAAATTACATATTTTTATGCTTTTCAAGTTTACAATGTTTATACCTATTTTATTTCAATAATATAAAAGTATGAAGGTATAAATTCAATAAAGTGAAAACGAACGAACGAGTGAAACGAAAAAGACAAATTAAGTAGGAGTCCTAAAATGATTTTATGTAATGTAAACCTTTATTTTCTGTCTCTGAGTACTTTTTTAGTTTGTCAATTTTATAAACCTGTAAATTAATTATTAACTATACAGCTTATTACAAACGGATATTCCTATTAAACATCTAATTTAATTATTTTGTAAATTTAAAATATACAAATATTACCTATATCAAAAATGCCACAACATTTTTAGCGCACAAATTGCACCACATTTCTAATACATTCGAAAGTATCCTGGGCTATAAAAGGGGATATACAAGAACTCGCGGCCTTCGTAACGATAAATACGAACAAAAGCACGAAAATCGAACGGAGATCGCTTTTCTTCAATGGTTACTTTATATGCAAATTCTTTGCAATAAACTTGGGAACCCTTCTTCTTGCTTCACTCAAAGCACGAGACTTATATTTTATGTATTGGCAAATTTTATTGGTATTGATTTATTTATCAATTGTATTGGTATCTCGCAGGTAAGTATATCTATATAAAGTGAACATTATTTTTAAATATATACCTACTCTCATGTCAACTTTTCTTCATGATAACATATAATTAACGTCAAACTGTTCCGCATACGTTAGCCGTTAGCTTTACGACTACAAGCTTTATAATAAAAATCTCTAATAACATTCCAACATCGTGTTTCCTCTAACGTTCATAACAGAATTCCACCTACGAAATCATAAACAAGATATTTGAACTACCCAATTATGCATCATATCTGTTTTCTTTGATTATAATTTAAGTTATATTATTTTCGTAAGCAGCGACGGAATCTTAAATTATTACACATGATACCCGAGATTCACGCCTTCTATTTTTTTCTTCCAATAAGCTTGTAACTAGAACCGGCTACACTATAAACTCCATAACAAACTGCCACATGAAGCCATATCTTGTGTACATTATGAGCTTTTTCGTTTAAGCCGGAATATCTGTGTCGCGTATTCAAAATGTCATATTGTAAACCATGCTGTATTGAAATATGAACTTTCGTGCAATATAGTTGAGTTCAGTCTGCATCCATATTATATTTCAGTTGAATGTGAAAAACAAAGGCGTTAACCGCCCTTTAGATGTTTTACTTAACAGTTCATAATACCAAGGTATAGATATAAAACCGGACTTATTTCACTAAATAAACATTTTATGTTTAGAAATTCCAACCGATCCCCGCTAAGATCCAGAGAGATAAAAAAAGCGAGCGTCAAAAAGTAAATAATTACAACATAATAATAAAACCAAATGTCGAAGAATTTTAATTAAAAGATCTTGTATAAATCAACACAGCTTCACGCTGAATCACATACTCTCATTTCTTCGCCCGAATTCGAGTCGAACCCATAGCTTTCGCATTTACTTTACTTGACGTTGTTCAGCTTCAATCTTTACCTAAAGCGTGATTGCGATCAAAATATATAATATAAATTTTTACTAAACAACTCAATTTACATATATTTATTACAGTACGTACGAATAAACTAAAGTCAAAAATGGTTTGATCTCATTACGACAATGTTGCTTGGAATATCTAAATTACTTATTGGGCGGCTGTCCGCCTGAGTTATAGTAGCATAAATTAAGAGCGTGAGATACGCCCCTCGCAATACTCACCTACGGAACCCCTATGGTCTACCCTGTCAAAACTTCCATTATGTTTTACAAGAAATTATTACGCTGTTTCATTTGATTATCCCCATATACGCATATTCTTAGCGATTTCATTATTGTATGACGTTATGCTAACTACATACTCGTATTATAACGTTACAGGCTACAGTCTACATTACCAAAAGTGAGAACACTTATATTTTATGCATTTTATGAGAACGCAGTAAAAGTTAAAACGTCCGTGAGACATTTATAAACATGTCAACTGCAATAATGAAAATTCAGAATACTTAATATTGAGTTCAGTGAGCCCTTTTTTAATGTTTCCTTGCTATTTTACGTCTTTTATACCATATTGGTGTTTAAATTGTAGAATAAAAAGATGACAGTGTTCTAAAATTTCAAGCCTCGCTTTCATATCAGCACTTTCATATCAGCGTCCACAATTCTTTTATACAATACCCGAATGGCCAACATAAAATTCGTAGTCTCTTCTATTACGTGACGGTTTCAGTCCTTTACCAGCTATATTACTAGGTATATAAGTATTCTTATCAGTCCAAAGCGAATCACGTCTTTGTTATTTCTTTTTCCCGGCCCGAAATCGTAAAATATATTATTGAAGCCGCCTCGAGAAATTTAAGAGGGAGTGAAAAACTTTTACAATTAATGTTGTATGAAGATATAAGAAAAGTTTTTTTTTTCATTATACAGTAGAAAAGTAATGAAGGTGACGAGTCTCGTAAAAACACCACACAACTTAATAAGTAAAGCTAGTATTTGTGAAGATTTATCTCAAAACCATATTACGTATCATGTTTTAAGCCCGAGGCGTATTCGCCGCATACGTTGAGGATAGGGTCGTAGCTATAAAAATAGATATATATCATATGAACGTACCGCCTCTAATATTTACAAGAGCCCATATGAAATATTTTGACATTTCTAGGTAGAAAACGTACCGCATTGCGGCGGACTGGGACGCGGGTGTTCCTTCGTGGAAACATTCTAGTAATAAAGACGTCAACCTTCCTATTCCGATCAGATGGCAAAAACAATTTTCATCAACATTAGAACAGAATGAAGTTTGTTCATTTTTAAAACCATAAAATAAATAAAAAGAGTACCTATTGACTGTATGGCTCTATTTCCATATTTGTTAAAATTATATATAGAAAATTAAAAATACCTTTACTTATTTTATGTTATTTTTAAACTTAATGTTAGTTTTAAATTTAATGTTATTTTTCATTAATTAAAATTTTAGCATTTTAATTGAAAGACAGACGCTAATATGATTACTTAAAGTATATATTTAGTATACTTTAATTAATTTTCTAACCATGGACAGTTATTTATATTAGCTTTATAGATACATGGGATATTTAAATTTGTCATGGCCCTAGTTCCATGTATTTTATCCCTATAATTTGGATTGCAATACATTTATATATATAAGTTGCATATATTTGACAAAAAGGCCACATTTTTTATACAACACTCAGTAAATAACATGAAGGTGGTACAAAATCTAATACTTATTCGATTCACGTTCGGGCACAGGTGATGCGAAGTGGAGATACAGAACGGTTCGTGTTTTATTGTTATTCCCACTCTGCGAATTGAATTTGAAACAGTACAGCGGCGATCAATACTGAACTACTGCAAACCCCTATTTACGTACAATTTTACTACTGACAGTAAGGCTGCTGTGAGTAAAGGGATTATAATGGATACCACGCGGAAATTGACAATTATATAGTACTTACATACAATAAGTATCTATGGTAACGTAATTGCTACTTGGTATGTAGAGTCATATACAGCCTATTATTAAAAATATGTTATTTTAAGAATATACATCCGTCCTGATTTTCGAATTCTCTTGTTTGTTCTCGATATATTTCAAAACGAGGGCTTAACGTTTA
The DNA here is from genome assembly GCA_037127375.1 of Dione juno. Lineage (NCBI taxonomy): Eukaryota > Metazoa > Arthropoda > Insecta > Lepidoptera > Nymphalidae > Dione > Dione juno. Next base: position 2,405,826 of record JAXRJS010000020.1, on the reverse strand, counting down.
ACGTTTAATTTTATGTAAGATCAACATAAAGCTAAGCTAAAAGCTAAGCTGTATAAACTTATAATATTTTTTTAAATATTAAAATACATTTTCGGGTATAGGTAATATGTATGTATATATATATGTATATATATATATATATATATATATATATATGTATATATATATATATCTATATATATATATATATATATATATATATCTATATATATATATATAAGATATATATATATGTATATATATATATATATATATAATATATATATATATATATTTAACATTATATTAACAATATGTATTTATAGTATATATTCTTATATATAATGATAATATTTCTTGTTCAGATCCTCAACCCTTTACTTCCTATGCCATAAGGCTGCCTGGAAGAGAGTGTTGTTTTAGCGATAAGGTCGCCTATTCTACATTTATTTGTTTTTGACTGTCATATTTTTTATTTCTATATGGGTGTAGTATAAAGAGTGTCATTATTATTACTACTATTATGTTTGAAAGATTTAGTCTCCATATGAGAGGAAATATTTGGCCTAATATTCCTACTTTAACATAATTTCGAAAGTTTCAGAGTAATAATTACTATTTGTGGTGTAGAGACTTACAAGACAAAGCTCGCGTATTTGGTTCGAATTTAATTTTGTTTTAGAGCCCGGCTCCGTCGGCTTACTTGGGCGCCATTATCTGAGCCGTTTTATCTCCAATGTAATCTTGTTAAGAGGCCCCCTTTTCGTCTCTACCCGCTGCCCTCTGTGGAAGTAATAATGCTGAAATCACCGGTTTTCGGAGCTTAAACTAAGCCACGCCATTATTACGAAATTTTAGGCCAAATGAGTATTCACTCTATATTTTGACTAGGTATATGTAATAAAATACATCATCCTATACCTACATACATATAAGTAATAATAATGTAAATTTTTTTAAAGTATTGTATAAAATAATTCAATCTTCACTTTTTTCATATCCCATCCCAAGTTTTATAGCATGTAACTTAAGATATATATATTTTTATATATAGTATCAGTAAATTTGTAAATCCCTTTAATTTTAAAGTAAATATATTCAGGTAAGTGAAAGAAATAAATATAATTTAAACACAAAATAATTATATATAATATAGCAGACAATAAATTATATTCCAATAAAATATAATTTATTGGCAATTTTTTTTAATTGTTATCTGTAATGCCTTGTCATCTTGACATACAGACTTTTCGATTTCTTATATTCTATTATCATAAAAAAATATTTATTTATCTCGATAAGATGCCCCTTTTAGACAAAATACCACATGTGAATAAATGTTGCGGATGTATCACAGATTTAAAAACCGCAGCGGCCATAATTGCGGTTCTTGGTATTGTAAGTAGCTTATATAACAAAAATCCTTTTACCTTTAGTTTATAATATTACGATATAAATGTTTTAAAAACAATTAAAAAAATCATTTACTTTTATAATTACAGGTTACAAGCCCAGCTATTTCTTGGGTTGTAGTGAGACATGCATATGTTATACGAGTCACATGTGTTGTAACGACGAACACATCACGCCCTGATGTTGTAGACATTAATCTTCATAATGCTGTAAGTTCACCCACGTCTTTTACTTTACTGACAATATATATATATATATATATATATATATATATATATATATATATATATATATATATATATATATATATATATATATATATGTATATTTTTTGAGAAGAATATATTTGTTTAATTTGTTTGTCTCTCATCTCTCATAAATACATATAAAGATTTAAATATACAATTAGGGCATTTTTTATTTTTAGCTACATAGCTTTTTCTAAGATTTCGTATATCAAACGGAATACTATGACGGAAAATGGAATACTTAGGTATAGGATCACTTTGTTTTCCTTGTGTCAAATCAAACGATACACGCGTTTATGCTTTATGTTTTCGTATCTTGTATGAAACTTGTCGCGTAATCAGAACCTATCATTGTTTGTCATCAGTACTTTCATGACTCTAGGTGCTTACTTGACCTACAGTAATGACTTAAATAAAACCATTTCAAACCGATACAAGTACACACGGCCGGAAGTTTGTAAAATTTAGGCACTTGATGTTGACCTTCAATTATAAAATTGGTACGGAAGCCTCAGTACACTAGTTCCAAACTTACACAAACCAATTTTTATTTTTAATTTTGAAATTGAAACATGCCTATTTTGCCTACAGCTAAGTTTTGGTTTTGGTGCAAATGCTGGACTCGGTCCATCGTGTCTTTCGCGTGTAATTATTGACGATGAGACGAAACCAGATAAAACAAAATCACAATATGTTCAATTTGTCAGATACAGCGGATGGGTGGTTTTTCTAACGGATATTGCCTTCCTCGTTTGCAGTGTTAATCTTCTTATCAAAATGTTCAAGGTAACGCTATAAATATAAATAATTATATTTATAAATAAATTATTTTACTTTGTTAATTTCTAAATTACATATTTATATAATATATAAGATCATATTTTTATTTTATTAGATATTTCCGCGTATGTTATAGGTAGTCAGCCATTATTAAACAAACCCGAAGCTCAAGTCGAAAAAATTTTAAATACTACCATTTGCTAATAAAAATAATACCCTGAAAAGTTCAAAAGTGGATATTATTTAGGTTTTCCATATCATATACCAAATATGAAACTGAAAGAATTAAAGTTAAACTATTACACTTCTCAAATATACCTAAGTGTCACCTACGTTTAATAATATTTTGTTTATTTGAGTGTACATACATACATATACATATATATACATATATATATATATATATATATATATATATATATATATATATATATATATATATATATATATATATATATATATATATATATATATATATATATATATCAATTGCTTTTCATTTCAGGGTGCTGATAAACAAGCATGTCTACTATTTATCTACATTGGCCTGCTCTCAGTATTCTTTACGTTTATGTATGGTATAATGTATGTGTCAGCGTGCATGTACGTGGGCGGCGGTTTTCCAGTTTTTGAGTTCTTTTTTGCTATGATCGATTTAATAAGTTAGTTGATTATATATCTTGTTAAATTTATTAATATATCTACTAAAATGTAAATGTATCACGTAAACGAATTAATTTAGAAATATTAGTTAAGAATACTATTACTATTAGTTATTATGAACAGTTTTTTAGTTTTTAATTTTAATAGATATTGCGTAGATATAATGATTACATTTACGTGTATATTATGCAAGTAAAATTCTAATGCAAATGTAACTTTCATCATGAACCAGAGACAATAGGCCCACCGACCTATCTACCGTCAAACTAAAACGCTTACGAATTTAAATATAGGTACTATGTTAAATTTGACGAATTGTTTTTATTCAATTCAGAATAATTAAAATTTTCTGTGCTACCTACCTATAGGTATAACATTCAGTAATATTTATTTCGATAAATAATATAAAATTTTACCTTTCAGTATGGCTCTATCTTATTGTTGTGATTAGTTCCTATTATAAGCTTACCACACCCGCACTATCTCTAAGGGAACAATTCTTCAAATTCTTGACGTCTGCCTTTTTAACATTACATGGATTCTTTTCAATATTAACTGACATATGTCCGTTCAGGTATAACGTTTCGTAGATAATTATTAAGTATTTTTAATTTTCAGTGTGGATCTACTATTTAATAGTGGTGTATTCCTACAGCCGAAGAACACTAGCAAGCCACACTTAACATTTGGGTATAAGAAGAACTGTAATAACAGAAATGGATCGAAAATTATCCTTTAGCACATTTTTATAATAAGCTTTACACGTTTGTAAGATAAAATATTACGTTTTCTTTCTTTCGAATAGGTTCTTTAGTCAATATATTTGTTTATATCAACGTGATCTTTCATTTCATGTACCTATGTTTATGTTTTTTTTATTACTAGGTACTAGGCATTAAGCTGTATGTTATAAAATGAAATAAAAATTATTATCACATGTTATTTTATAGATATGGCACAATTGAAAATCAGCTCTAAACATGATATTTATGAGTTTTATTTGTAATCGGAGAAATGTTTATAATTAAAATATTTTTGTTTATCGATCTTATTAAATATCTTACGTCATAATTTTTCAAACACTATGTTTATCCGCTATGCGTAGCGTAACATAACTACTATAAGGAAAATTTACAACATATCTAAGGATGTATAAGTTATTTTATATATATATATATATATATATATATATATATATATATATATATATATATATATATATATATATATATATATATATATATATATATATATATATATATATATATATATATATAAGGTGTATAAATCACTTTAAATAATGTTAAAGCAAAATTATTCATCTATTTGTTTTGTATTTGCCTGTACCACGAGGTAAAGAGATTCACAGAAATTAGTTTCAAGCGTAACAATAAATCCCCATACATCAACATAGTCCTATATATTTACTTACAATACAATACTCTTACTTATCTTCTCGCGTTTCGTAAAGCTACTTTAATTTTGACAAATATGTCATTTAAATGTATGTGTGCATGACAGTGGGCTAAGAATAAAAATAATATAAAATTATTTTATACGAAAATATATTTCAAGTGATATACTTAGCGGGATTTTTACTTAGTTTATTGTCGTAAATGTAATATAAAATCGCATCAATGGCAGTATTTAAATGTCTTCCAAAAGTAAACAAGTTTTGTTGGTGCATAAAAAATTTTAAATGTGCCTCTTTTATTGTCATATTCTTAGGAATGGTAAGAAATAAAAAATCTTTTATATGCAAATATATAATATATATATATGTATATATATATATATATATATATATATATATATATATATATATATATATATATATATATATATATATATATATATATATATATATATATATATATATATCTATATATATATATTTAATTCATTAATATTTAGATTACAAGTATTGATACTGCAAGTGTATTATGCGATCCTTTATGTGAAGAACTATATACCACCAAAAGTCCACTGAACTTGCCAAGCAATATTCTGAGATGGGTTTTATTTGCTTGTGAACTTTGTTTAATTGCTAGTTTACTCGCATTCCTTCTTGGTTTATTTTGGGTAAGAGTTCCACCACTATTATTCATAACATATTATCTATTTTATAGATAAAGTAAGTTACGTTACGTTAAGTTTTCAAATACTAATATGTATTACATAAAAAATCTATATACAAATATAAAGCACGACAAGAAATTGTTTGAATTTAAATATATTTATTTCCCCAATATAGACAAATAGCCACGTTGATTTTGAACATTTGGCATTGAACAATACACTTCCCTATTCAACACGCAGTGTTTCGAATTCGGGTGGAAAATGTAGAACAGGATACCAAGTTCTACATAAAGAGTTCTCTACCTCACGTGCTGCTTGTGGGATAAAGCGTGAAGTTAATAGAAAACAATTATCCAGCGCGAGGATGTAAGAGGAGGTCATCAATCGTGGTATCAACGTTGTATCAGCCTCTTGTTGTTGTTGTTGATACAACAACAAAAGGTTCAGTTCAATTCAGTTCAGTTCTTTAATTATGGCATTCCCAAAGTGTCAGTCAGTCTTATTGAGTACAAATCATTTCACCAATGGATAACAGAAGGTTCTCTTATGATATTTGCTAGAAGAATCTGTGACAATGGATTATTTTTATGATGTTATTTTTATTTGCTACTATTTTTCTTTTCCAGTCTCTACAAGTAACGGCAATTATTGCGATAAGCTTTATACTAATCAAATATATTGTATCAATAATTTATTGTGTTGTTATTATAATACAAGAACAATACACTAACTGTCATTGGTATCATTCGCAAGTATTTACTTTGGTCCTGTTCCTAATAAGTAAGAAAACTCGTATAGATAAATATCAATAGAGATCAAATTAATAAAATTTTGTACAAAAATTATCTTGTATTTCCTAAAAAAAAAAATTCCAAAATCTGTTGAGTAAAGTAAAGATTATTCATGTAATATTTTTTTATATCTTTTTATTTTATTTGATTTTTGTTATGTAATATTATATTTTTAGATATGTGTCTTTTCTTAATTTAAATTTCTATTTTCAGTGTGGATCCATTTTATTTTAGTCATTAATACACATGCAGAAACTATGTAGAAACTGAAACTATGTAATACTTTTCAGATTTCTACAGAAATATATTTGTAATGTTAAATTTATATTTTATTTTAAGTAATACAAAAATCCTATCATATTAATATGAAATAAAAGCTTTACAAATTTAAAATAAAATATATCGAACCCATCAAAATTCTAACAGATTTCCACTTTTGATATTTTAATAGCAAAAACTTCCACTGTTAATAACAATATATTTAAAATCTACTATTAGTTTTTCAACAGCATGCTACACTGCAATGAAATTAAATTTATTAGCAAAACTTCAGCAATAATTATACCTATGTTACTACTAGGCAACCGCTACGACGGTAGATGCTAATCATAACTGAAGTTATAATAGCAAACGATAGTTAAAAAACGAAAAATAATATAAAATTTTTAGTTAATCTTAACAAAAACTAATATAAATGCTTTATAACTTGCTGTAGCTGTAGTTTCTTTGCAAATATTAGGTTACTTATCGGTTATTATATCGGTATCGGTTACTTATCGGTTATTATATCGGCGTAAATATCTTTTCATATCATTAGGTTATCTCTGTATACCCTGCATGATGCAGGGTATACAGAGATAACCTAATGATATGTAATAAGTAGGTAAGATTTTTCTCACTTTGAACTTTAATCAAAACCATTATAAAATATGTGTTCACGTATTTAGAAGATGCTAAGTAAATGTGACTTTTCAACACATGTGAAAAAGCTTTAATGTTCACTGTACAGAATACTTAAATCTAATTTTCGTATATATAATTAATTATAAATAATTGAATACGTACAATACTGAAAAAAGTGACAGAGGATTATCTATAAAATGGTAAGAAAGGTTACTTGACAGCCACGACCAGGTGACATTATCTACCTACCACATATTTGAAGAGTGACCTATGTCATTATATCGAATTTATAAAATAAAATTGGAACGCCATATTCAAAAGAATTGAACTCTAAATAAAATCTAAATTATTTAAAGATGAGTCGAGAGAAGCAATCGTATGGCAGTTTTATTATTAATAAAGTATCTATTATTTAAGGTTATCTTTATTTTTAAGACAAAATATAAAGGTTGGCCAATTTGAATATGAATATTTTTAATTATTTCGTATATGTTCAAAAAAGAAGCATATAATAATTTTTAACAAAGTGACAGGATCGATTGTCAACAATCTTAGTCTAATAGTCTTTTTATAATATGTCAGTGATTTAAAAAGTAATACCATTTTTTTACACACCAAAGAAGAAAAATGTCGATTTTCAGTTTTTTACCAGTTGTTGATAAAGGCTGTTTTTGTATTAGTTTAAAAATTGCTTCTATTTTAATAGCTATCTTTGGAATTGTAAGTTAATTGTGCTGTATTTTAATTATATATATTACGTTATAAAAAATTATACAAATTTTCTTGTTATTAAACGATTATGTAAATAGATACTGTAACAAAAACAAAACATTTATTTAATCTATTATAAACCTTTATTTATTTAATCTACTAATTTATTTAATCTACTAAAAACATTTATTTAATCTATTATATAAATAATATTATCATTGTGTCAATCTATTTTAGTCTGGTGTCGGATGGTCCGGTTTTTATTTAGCTACGCATACAGCATGTGGACCTGATAGCACTCTAGCAACTATTATAAAATATGCAAGACCTATTTTAGTTACAGGAGACGTTATTCTGTGTGTTGGTGCAATCATTTTTCTGATTGGAATACTCATAGTTAGTATCATTTTGTAAAAATATATGGTATAATGTATAAAATTATACACATTCATAAAACAATCTAAGCGTCAGTATAACAGCATCAGGTCTTAGAAATCTGTATTATATATAATATCTTAATTGTAAATCCATATGTAAAAATATTATGTAGGTATGTGCTCATAGCGACTATTATAGCATCGATATCAATACAAAAATATTTCATGAAAATAATTAATTTTAAAAAGGTTGTTCGTAAAACACCTATCCTAACTGGTATTCAAGATTTGTACCTCAAAGGTACAATGGTGCCTACTGATATATTTTGCCATTCTGTACACCATGGGTATCTAGTAAAGCAAAGTGCTATGTAAAATTTCTACAAATATATATTTCTTAAAGAATAAACCTCTCAAAATATAAGAGTAAATAAAGAAGTTATATATGCCTTTTTACTGAAATTTTCATATCACATTTATATTTTATATTTATATTTTAATATTTTCAGCGACGAAGAATAACTGGAGAATTATTTTTATTATCAATAGCCATAGTAATTATTGCGTATTTATTTTACGCAATAGCAGCTTTATTAGGTTCCACAATAGATAGTAAATGTAAGGACTACGCTTATCCTATTACTTTAATTATTCGGATTCTGGGTAAGTAATTTTTTGGATCTAAATATTACGTAAAACAGATTTTCAAGAATTTATTTATATCTTTATATTATTTCTAGTGTCCGACCGAAACTGATTTTTACGACCGAAACCGAAAACGAATTTCGGCAACGATTTTAGTTTCGGCCAAAACCAAAACCGTAATTTCCTTAGAAGTATCATGTTTTGAGTCAGTTTTAATATTTATCTATAAATCACATAGTTTTTCCGTTAAATAATAACTTAAATACTTTTTTAAGTTGTTACCTAATATCACACTTGTTATTTATAAGTAGGTATTTAATATTGAAGTGATAAACAAAACCTAAAAAATGGATACCTAGGTACCTTTGTCAGTATCCACTCATTTCATTATAAGCGTGCTAATTTGCCTACAGAAACAATTATTTAACTGTACTTGCTACTTGGTTATAATTACTAAATTCAACGTTGGAGCTCGAATATTATCACCACTAATGCACAATAGTAAGTATCAAATACCTAACTAATAAAAATATTTAAAGAAAACATATAAAAAATTTAACACAGCAGAATTTGAACCCACGCCTCATGGAAACCGTCCAAGCATTCTTCCTCACGCTGTATCGAAATTCTTATACGCTTTATACAACTTATTACTTTGTAAGCATCTCTCTAGCACAGAACAATCATTTGGCAAGAGAAAATTATATTTTTATTAAATATGTTAAAGATTTTTAAATTGCTCATCCACACTAAGGATATAAAAAAATCGTGAAAATCGTTGGGCTCTCGTAGTGTGCTCATGCTTACTGAATTTTAACCATATTTTAAACACTGGGACGATGCCACATCAGTGGCGGCACAGTTTTATTACCCCTATTTAGAAAGGAAGGGGCAGTGCTTAAGATTGTGATAGTTAGGGATATAGGGATCTTAAGACTATGAGTCACACCATGAAGCTCTTCAAGCGCGTGATAGCCCTCATGCTCCGCCGTGATTGTACTGTCTCTGAGTGTCAATATGAATTTCAGCCAGAATCAGGCACTATGGACGCCATTTTTACCCTCAGAACTTTGATGGGGGTGTATAGGTAAAAGAAGATAGCCCTGCATGTGGCATTCTTAGACCTTTGACTGTGTGCCACGTTAGTGTATCTGAATCTAATCCTTGAATCCTATGTTGCTCTTATCAAAGACATGTACAATTGACGAGAGCCAACTGACGGGTCTGGAAGGGCACGTTTTAGAACGGTGGTCTTAAGTTAAATGTGTTGAAGACCGAGTACATAGGCTTGCGGGAACCCGGACTTGAACACTATCCATATAGGTCTTGATAGCCGTCAAATCGGCAAATTTCAGGTGGCTTGGATTCATTATGCACGAGTCCCGAACTATCGACGACCAATGTCCACGCCCGGGCTAGCGCTGTTTCAGCCAAATGGCGGGAGGTCACTGGTGTGGTCTACGATCGCAGAATACCGTCCAAACTCAAGGCGCCCTTTTTAAACGGCTCAGGAGCTTTACTTTACGGAGATGAAGATGCTGAGGTGGATGTATGGCGTAACTCGGGCTGACCGCTTATGCGACACATTAATTCGAGCTATTCTCGGGCTTTACGTAGCGGATAAGCTCGTCAAGAGCGTCGTCTGAGATGGTATGGCCACATTTTGCGCCAGTTTAAGAACTATGTCGGAAATTGATATGTCTGTACCTGGAGTAAGACCTCCCGGACGCCCAAAGAAACGATGCAATCAATTAAGTAGGAAAGCAGACCCTGATAATAGGCCGGGATAATATGAAAAATAAAAGTAGAAGTAAGGATATAAAGAATATTTAAAGAAAACGTATAAAATGTTTAACACAGCGGTTTTTTATATCCATGAAGCGCGGGTTCCAATCCCAGGATACTTTAAAAATCATTAAAGTATACCTAACTAATGCTTGTTTACGCTATAGCATTAGCCATACGCATAAAGTAGCCACAAAATGTTTAGATATTTATGCTAAACTTGTTTTGTTAAATATTTTTTTGATGTACTCTATCACACGATAAAACTTACCTAATTTAAAACAAAACACACGAAAACTCACAACAAACAAAACGCATTGCGAATACAAACAAGCACGACATGATTAGGAATTTAAAACACCGATCATGACCGAGAACAGCGTGGCAACTCACGAATGCAGTTTCGGTTTCGGTCTTGGTGTCGGCAGGTTTTCCACCGAAACCGAAACCGAACTTTCGGTCGGACCCTAATTATTTATAATAATAAAGATAGCTACAATGCATATTTTAATTTGATCCGTAAAGCATATTTGAGATCAGGTTAAGCAAAGAGTGTGTGGAATAAGTTCTTAGTCGTAGATAATGCTAAATAATATTAATTTGTTATTATCAAATAGATGATGAAACATTTGAAAAAAATATTCAAATACAAACATACCTTCACGCTTTATTCCTAGCAAGGTAGCCTCAGGGAACATAGTGCCAAATGCTACGATCCCTACATACCACTTTTACCTCGGTCCACTGTCATTAACATTTTAAGACATGCCTTTCGGGGGCTCTGATTGTTTTTTTACGTAACTTTTCTCCAATATCAGCGATCTCTACTTAGCTCTCTTGTCGCTAACTCTTGCTTGATATATCATCGACTTAGAGTGTAAACATGCTAACAGCATATAAAGCTTATATATTAGCAGGTTTACACTCAAAGCCGACAGTATTTTTTACAATTATTTAATCTAAACTAAAAAAATATTAAGGCTAAACTGACTTTGCATATCCTATGAAAAGATACACGCATACATATGCTTACGCCTTTATTTTCACACCCAAAAAAATATGAATAAAAACATTCACAACAAACAAACAAAAAATTAAAGAAAAAAATTTAATTAATCGTTTCGAATATGAAACTCGTACCTATAGTATTTTTCATTCCTTAGTGTGGAGTTCTTAGTGTTGATCCACATTAAGGGAAAGAAACATACTTATACTTATGTAAAATACTACTTTAAAAAATACTAAAAACAATAAAATAAGTTTAAAAAGTATTTAAATTCATAGAGACGATTATTAAATTTATATTTTTATATTAGTACTAAATGTTTTGACATGATTGCAGTTTGGGTCTACTTTATGATAATAATAAGAAGTTTCAAAGACGAAATGGAGTAAAAGCAAGATTATATACAAGATTCTAGTGTTTTGTTTGTTGTAATAACAATATTTTGTAGAACATATTTTATTTTATAATTACATAATTATATAATACAATTATAATATGTGGTATTATTCTCTCCCAATATAACTAAACAAAGCTTTGGATAAATCGCTTCACAGACGCTTATAGAATACTTCACACGATCAACCTAATAAAGAGGGCTAAGTAGATAAACTCCTGCTTATTCAAAACCCTTTCCCTATATAAATAGCAGCTTAGTGTTGATATTACGATTTATTATGACTATCATGGTATCGCGCTTTTTTCTCTGTTACACTGACTTCATATATATAACAAACTACATAGTAGCAAAATCATTGTGACGTACCTAAAATATATTCAATTATGACAGTATAAGAATTTAATAAGATCGTGTTTTTCTAGAAGTAATAATAATATTTCTAGCTATTCTGTAAATACAGATGCCACAATAGTGAATCTGACTACTTGGCGGTTGTCGGTTTTTAAAACTGGGTAATGTTCCCTTTTTTTCAGCGAAAATATAAATAATTGACCCGAACAAGTAGGAGTCGCGCCCATAACCATCGCTAATTACAATTATATTAAAAAATATTATCTATATTGATTATAAGATTTTTGGATTCCCTCAGAAGTGAGTGAGAATGGATGTAAATGGATAAAGAAAGAAGTGCATCAACAATAGTTATATTCTGTAAATATAAGCATTCAATGCGTAGTATCCTTATCGTGCATTAACTAACTATTATATAAATATCTCAATTGTTATATACATGTACATTAATGGTTTGTAAGTAAGTTAAGTTAGGCATACAAATGATATGCCGAATAGTCGGTCATTTACATATGTATATAAATAAAAGCCCAAAACGAACATGTAAATTTAAGTGAAATATTACATGGAGATTACTCGCTGTCTGCTTAAAATTTAGTGTTCGATATTAAAGTCAGCGATGCCTTCGCATGGAAAATGTTAATTAAGGGATTCCGTAGATTTAGTCAAAGAGCCCGCCCTTCATTAAGCCTGGGATCCTCGCATCAGCGTAAATGTCACTGTTGTAAAGGTTTTAATTATCATTCAAGTCCGACCCACCGCCGACTCGATCTTCTCGTAAAAGGGTTACATCATTTGAATAAAACAAAATTTCAAGCCCCTTAATGTAGAAACTTACTACTTCAAATGGATTATATGGAATTGACATTAGTAGATTACATTTTACTTACTATTTATGGAAAAAATACGCTGCTTGATTTCCAATTAGCTGAAGTATACAGTCGTACAAAAGTGGAATAGCATTCAAAGACGATGACTGTGAGTTCATAGTTAAAAAACTAAGTGGCCTATGATTAGACTTTACCTTCCGTAGTCTTAAAAAGAAGGCCTGCCATAAATTAATTTATATTATTATTAGTCATATTAATTTAAGTTGTGAAAAATAAATAGAAATGGAATTAAAATTATCACACGTTTTTCGTAGCGTTAGGCCAATACAAGTAGGAATCTAATATTGTTAAAACAACATCAAACGAAAACTTCAAACACAACGTTATACACTGGAGAATGCTCCGAATTTTCTTTAGAAATATCTTTGTCACGTCCCCGACCCCGGTGGGGACGTAAAAAGAAAAGTGTATAAAGCAAAAAGAAAGTATAAAGAAAGTCACTTCCCTCAGCGCGTTTCTCTCGGGTGGCACCGTTGGCTTTTATTACGACGGGCACGTGACGTGAACGCGATCCGAGCTTAAGCTCCCATTGGTATGAAATATCTATATACCAGTAGATATGTATGAATATTTTACTATTCACTAATATATATTTACGATGTACCATGAATACGTTTAATTTAATTGATAAATTTTATTATTATCAATGTTGATTTCATATTAAAGATAGTTTTGAATTTTAATTTCTGAGTAGAGAGAGAGAGTATGTAAGTGAACTATTTCAAATTTTAATAAATTTTCAAGAATAATAATTCTTGTTAATATATTGGATTTATATCGAATAGATATTATTTTTTGGAATACCTGAGAGGAGATGTCAAAACGAATTTAAAATGAGATTCTCTTAGATTAGTTTAGGAATTTAAATAATATATCTAGAAAATATAGGTAAGGAAATATTATTCATATCTTCACTCTGTGTATAATATTATGCAAAACAAAACGGAGGTCGGGGAAAATACTGTCCCTCGGGCCTTATTCATAACGCACATAAAAGGGGCTTCTGCGATTCAAGGCAATATTTCTTTTACAGCATATTTTTTTTGATTTGTTTACCCTATTCAGTAGTTTTTGTTTCAGCAACATAAGAAAAAAAATACAAAATACTCAATATAACAAAGTATTACATATTTTTTTCTACAAGTACACCTAGTTTATTTATTTTGGCATTTGCCTTACATAAGTGTAAGAAAGAAGCAATATATAAGTATTTTTAAACAAAGAAAATTATATTTTTTTTGTTTCAAAAATACCTATAAGTATTCAATTTAAAGTATGGCTTTCGCGATCGATTTGTCTCGAAAATGTGTTAATACTAAGTTCCCTCTATTCCTTGCTATTATACCTATGGAAAGCGTGGAAGCTGTCAATTATATTTAAGTTCCAAAATGATGAACGAAATATGCTACAGGTTTAAAGTGAAATAAAATAAATATTTGTACAGCATGAAACAATTTGACAAATGAATAAAATAAATCTTTAAGTTTGTTTTATACTCACTCATACTCACTATAAGCTATAGTAGATAAGCCGACGGTAATAAGCCGACGGATAGCAAAACTTCCAACATCTAACATACGGTCACTTATGTAAATATATTTTCAAAATATTTTATATTTTCAAATTTAATTAAATTACGAAAGATATATAAAAAATATGCTCAAAAAAATATTATTCATGACAAAAAATTAGTGACAATGACAATTTTATCCCTAAAATCATTCTTTTGTAGGCCACCAATAAATAGGTATTTATTTTATATAGGTATAAACGTGCAAAAGTAGGTAGGTAGGTACCATTTTTAACACAAAAAGCTTTTATAAATGTTGTTAATTAAAAACTATACTTAAATGGAAAAATCGTTTAAAATTGTCTAATTTAAATTTATATAAAAGTAAATGTTATATTATCGTGATACCTGTTTTATTCATATTACTCCATATCAATTTGTTGGATTTGGTTACTAATCTAATTTTTATTTTTGTTCTACGTATTCACATTTAAAATACAATAAATTTGGTATAAAACCAAAAATTATAAACCTTAATACTAGACATTTAAAAATGCATGCATACATGCAATTTTTGAAGAATACTTTAAAATATAGGGCTTTCTCGTGTAAAATATAAAAGTTTTGAATAAATTTACCAACGCCATCTCTACAATAATCCTGTTAAAAGGGCAAAACAGCATCACGCATGCGCGAATCAAAAATGGCCGCCAATCGATACGTGACCACCACCCTATTTCCCCCTTTTCTTAGAAGCTAAATCTACAGTATCTTTTATCAAAAATAAACCTTAAACCTAGAAGCATAAGTTTGAAATTGATTTTAATAGGGTATTAAACTCTTAATAACTGGATATCTTTTGTCCGTCTACCTCTCAAAATATATATAAATATATCTGAAGATAGTTATAGTTACGTAACTGACTAGACACTTAAAGCTTTCGTAAATTTATGCTTCTAAGCACTTGCTTCAAGATACTAGCCTAAATATAAATAATAGTATTCATTTCGGCTAAAAATTGGCTTTATTTTAAAAATATATTATAAAGTAAATAAATATGTATGCATCAATATTTTTTTATTTCAGAGATATCTAAGTGATTTTCTTGCTAAAAATTTGTTATGTACCTAGGTAAATCTCGTACCTAGGTATTGTAAATAAATTATAATAAATTTAAATTTAAAAATAGAATGTAGGATATAGGCCAAGAATTTAGTGACATTTCTCCATTCTCTGTTTTCCCCACAAATAGAGATGTCATATTTGATAAAAGAAAAACCCAAAGCAGATCCTTAATGTTTATGTATTGGTAGCCATAATACTTAATTCCTTATAGTTACATAATACATACCCTTTAAAAATAACATATAAAAGATGTCTACCTAAGTAGCTGATTTTGATAGGTATAATAATTCATAGTTGTTAAAATATTTTTCTTCTTATATTTAAGAGAATTAGAATAGGAAGCTTAATATATTACTAATATTTATGTTTGCTTTTTATTGTTTTTTATCATGTCTTACTATTTTGCAGTGAGCAGAGAAGCTAGGACTTCTTACAGAGGAACACTCCATTCTTCATTATAGAAACTTGTAAGGGCGTAAAGGGTCGCTCAAAAATCGGCATCGGTACCTATTGCCAGGCTTGTTTTAACCAGACTAGAGAAACAATATAATTGTTAAGAACAAACATTTCATTGATGATCAATTAAACATTTTTCAATTGTGCCGCAATGACAATATAAAAAATATATGATCAGAAATTATTATTAAAGACGTATTATTACCATTTAAAGCTACGGATTTTTTTATTATTTTAAAAGGTGTAAATTAGCTTCTGGATGATTTTTATATTAATATCTATGTTAACCATATCCTTTAGTATTAGTTATTATTTTTATATAAGTAATTAAGTATAATTATTTAATAAAATAAAAACCACTCAACTTAAAATTAAATTAATTGAAGTGATTTTTATTCTTCATTTATTTTGCATATGATGATTTTTTATAGCTTTAGGTAGTATCAGGCACATAGCAGAGTAGGCAGAGGAAACCTACCTAGTGTTAAGACATTTCGTTCCTGCTTTCCACCTTTCGAAAGTGGCGGAACTCAACGCTACGCATTATTCTGTTACCACCGAGCTACTGACCGAGGGAAATTAAAGTAAATCATTCTTCAATCATCACCCCGAATTGGGATAATCCCACAAGCGTCACGTTTACAGTCAGACACTGTGCCACATATGAATTTGAATAAACAAATTAAATATTAAGCTTATCTTTAATCTTTTGCTTATATATTAAACAATTTACTGTGAAAAAGAAATTTTATTAATCAAGTAACTGAATGATGCTTGAACAAGTAGAATTGGTATAATCTATTTTACCTTCAAAATATAACAATCAGAATTACAAACGCATGTGTATCTAAAATATGTAAGATAACACATTTTATGGCTTAATTTTAACATGTCTGTCTATACGAGAGATTTGTCGTTTCACAAAAATTATATAAGAATCTGTGCAAATAGGCTATATTTATATTTTAATTAATGAATAGGTAAATACGTGCCTAATACTTCCTAAGATTAAGACAATATTTTTATAAAGGTACAAATAAAAGATTTAATGTTTCATCAAATAAAATCTTTTAGAACATTGAATTAGTGTATTAATTTTCGGGATATATTCTTGTTTTTTTTATTTCATAAAGATTATGACACCTAAGGAATAATATTATGTTATAGGTACACATATTTTTACTGATGTTAGTACTTTTTATGACATTTTTACTACGTTATAAAAACATTAAATTATTCTTGGCATCTTATTTAATTAGATATATATCTTAAGTAAATGAAAATTTATTTTCTATAAGAATTTTTGTACCAAGCGCCATCTACCAATAGTTGTACAAACTTGTATGTCAAAAGCTTGGATGTCATATTTGGATGTACTAGCGCCATCTCTTTAAAGCTTTGTGGACTATTAGCATTCTAAAAGCTACTGAAGGTTTTTAGAGCTTCTTAATTTATCGGTAAGTTTGTAGATGTCTTTGATTAATAAATAATGAAATATAATGTAAAAAAATAAATCAATATCATTACAAATTGTATTTTTGAGATAAAGGTAGATATATAATAAAAAGGATATTTTTATAATTATTTTTTTTAAATATATACTGTTTAAAATTACAACACAAAACCTCAAGAATATAAGAATAATATAATTTTTATTGTCTATATCAATCAAATAAAAACAAATAAAATATTTAGTAAAAGTGTTTAATTATAACATCTGCTTTTTAACTAAAAAAAAACCCTTGCCTATTTAGTGAGGGAAGATGACAATAAATTTTGCCACTGACAATTGCTTTTTAAAAATGGAAGCCTTGTCCGTAACGGTATTGGTCGATTTCGGCGCCATTTGCAAAGGGCAGAGCCTGATCTGGCCACGCCTACGCACCAATGAAATTGACACCGCCTTTGTGCTCAGCCATCTTTAAAATGAGCTTCCCCATTTAGAATGAGGTGTTAAAATCCAAAGCTTATCCGGCAACATTGTATAATAATGAAAGGAGGAATATGTCAGGTAACTAGGTGAGTTTTGTAATTTAATCAAGTATTATTTTTTATATAGGTATTTAGTATCACAGTTAGGTATCACATAAAAAATATAAAAAAAAAATTTTCATATTCCTATTACCTAGTGGTAAAGTAAATAGTCAAAAAAAGTAATATCTGTATAAATTTGAACAACTTAACCCAGAATAAATAATATGTAAAGCTGATTTTTTTTTAAATTACCAGGTCATCTGAAAAATATTTTGTTAATTTAGCTTCAATCTTTTCTTAGCGGGTAAAAAGTTTCATACCATATAAATAATTACCTAAATAAAATTTCATTTAAGTAGTACAAATATAAAAAAAAGATAAAATATTATAATATAAAATTTTAATTACAATTTAAAATAAATTATTGCGGCTTATTTTAAAGTAACTACTGTGACATCACATTACAAGGCACTATGCGAGCACTAATAATAATTTGTAATATCTACGTCACAAACAGCAAGTTTAGTGTCCATTTGTAAGCGTTTACGACAAATAACAACCTTTAGAGTCGTTCACTGGATTTATTGACTCAAAAGTTCATAACATTTGAAATTATTGACGTTGAATTGGTTGTTTGCTTGCTAAATGGAGCAATTCTGTCGTTAAAACGATAAAATAGCAAGCTTACATTTCTTAAATATATATATTTTTTTCTAAATATTATATGTTAACAGAATTAGTTTTTAAATATCCAAAAATTCTAAAAGAAGTAATTGAGGGTATAAAAACCTAACTAGTAGGTAGATCATATTAAAGGTATACAGAGATAAATATATAAAATTCACCTTAATATTATCTACATACCTACTTACTATATGCGTCAGTATAAGCTTGAATAATATATAGGTAGGTACATACATATTGAATAGAAGAATAATAGATTAAAATATATTACTATACTTGACAGTTAGTAATTATATCAATATTGGTTAGAAAAATATATGATTTACCTACCTATTATAATAGGGTTTATATTAAACTAAGCTACAAGCTTTCGTACCGTGTATCGACAGGTGCATTGCTGTCAAAGAAAGTTTTATGATAACGATCAGTATAGGTAATTGTCTACACGAGCAATGTACGCTGCAAATTATTTTACCTTTATTCTTTGAGCACTGCCTGCCCTGCACATACGTTGCTTTTATTCTTTACCCACACCATTAACAGACAGTCCCTACCAGAGTTAATTTCCCGCTTAGTTAACTTTACTGCCAGCCGTTGATTGGATATTGATTAGAATCCACCGTCTCACTAGTAAATAGCAATTCTTTTAGAAATACATCGTACAACCACAAATTTACACTCACTAGAGAATGTAATTACCTATGTGAGTTTTATGAGCGCTCCTGATTATATAAAACATGGCGTTAAATCGGTTTGATCGTCTGTTATGTTGAGTTTTCTATTTTTAAGTTTATGAAACATACAGTATGAGTAAATAGTCTATAGCCTCTATCATTACAAAATAAACAACGAATATTATAAGTACACGCACCTCAATTAGATAAAAAATGAGAAGTATATAAAAATATAAGGTCATAAATATCAATGATAAATCAAAACTAGAGCATGCTTTCATAGAATTTTCAATATAAATATGTGTATAAATCACACCAATTCATCCATCACATTTCGCTAAATGAATGATACGAGCCGTAAACTATAATGGCCTACGATTCACCCACGTGTACTGTAGGCATTTTAATTTTAAATATTCCTTATCATATAAGCGCTAGAGTTCAAATTAATATAGCATGCTAGTTTACGCTGAGACACGTTTATTGCACTTTATGTAGCTCAACATAAAACTAGACACCCAAGTAGTGGATTAGAAGCAGTCTCTTGCGCAACTATAAGCTGTAAAGCAATTTGAAGCGGCCAGAGGTCAATTTTTAAGCTTCCTCTAGTTTTACGATTTGTTGTTATTATCTAACAGTATTTGTTTGATACGGTAGAATTTGATTGTATCTATTAAAGATTGAAGCTTTTATTATATAGAATTTAGTCATTCAATTACATTGATATTTAAATTTAATTGATTTCTATAAAAATAATATTTACCTATATATTTTATTGATTAAATTACGCCCCGCTTTTTGGCAATAGGTATACCTGGCAAAGGTGTACCAAACGCGATGAAAGTGATGTTTTTAAAATACCAGAGCTTTGTCTGCGTAAACTACAATATTCATATTTCCACATATTTCAGATATTCTTATACGTATATAAATTCCTTAATCAATTAGGCTATTAGATCACATCCCGCTATAGCAATTTGTATTATCCTAAAGTTAGCACATTTTTACAGTTATTCACTGTTTTAAGATTAGAAAATAAAAGATCTCATCAATTTGTAATATTTTAAAGCCGGTACTAAAAAGATACAATATATCAGAAATGTTAACAATCAATTTTAAAAATCAAAGTTTACCTACAGGTATTAAAATATGTTAAAAAATATACTTTTAAAGAACTGTGGTATAATACCTACTCGCAGTGTACCTATTCGTTTACTTACTATAAAAGTACTTCAAATAAAAAGAAGCAAATAAATGTATATAAGTGTTTGTTTCTTTATGCTACAAATTTACTATATTATAAAGTAAAAAAAGAATACAAATAAAAGCGCCTTAAATTTACCGCCTTCTGTAATGCTTATGAAGTTGTTTATTTGCAAATTAAAATAACTTTACATATAGGTATATGGATGTTTCCATAATTTTGGACTTTTTCGACGAATTAACTCTTATATAAGTGTTATAAGGAGATTAGCTTATATTTTGTGTGATAGGTGCCAAGCTATCGTTTCTCACGTGCTAACAAAATTTTTGTATAACATATTTTAGTTACTTTTCACTTTCATGCATAGTCGGCATATAGAACCCGGTGTCAAGACATTCCGCTCTCCGCTTTCTGTCTGAAGTTGAAACATTGTATAATGATAGACGGAACTCAATGGTGCACTTCCGAGTACAAGTCGAGCCACAATTTTCAAGTTTCCAATTAGATATTGTCAAGCTACGCCAAGTTTTTTAATTGATTAATAGGTAATATCCGCTAAATATAAGTTATTTGCATAATAACATTAATTCTTTAAAAGCGCACATCCGGAAACAATATAATTGCATATATTTACATAATATCAAGGTTTTATTTCTTATCTACTTAAGCTTAATGCTTAAACGATGTTCGTTATTCAAAAGGCCTTTATCTTACTTCTATCTGCAAATATAACTAAATATAATTACTATATTTTTAATATTTGCAGTAGTTATGTTTGTAATAAATCTAAGCAAAAATAAATTTTTAATTTTTTATTGCTTCAATTGTTGTAATGAGTTTATTTAAAATATATTATATGCCAAAAAATATGTATTAAAAAAGCACTATCTCTTAAATATTAGTACTCATATTTTATATATGATGTGAGTTTCTATGTAGTTCAAAATGATTATGTTATTAATTTGAATAAATTACTTTATTATAAATTTGGTTTATGCAAAGTTTTACAACTACCATAAGATTCCAAACTAATTGTGTAGGGTTCTGAATAACATAACTATTTAATATAACTTACAATAAAATGGAAATAAATGTACAATAGTACATATAAATAGAGATTAAACACAAATTGATAATTCATACCTGCCTATCTACACGCTATCCTCATATACCTACTATTAATTTTATTATAGGTATTTGAATTAGTTAAAACAGTAAGAGCTGCTTCTAGCAGTATTATTTTATTTTATATCAACTCTCTTCTTTGACATGGACATTAAAAATATAAATTATTATTTTGAAAATATTTAATCCGTTGCTCTACAAAAAATTGCCAAACGTCAGACCTATTAGTACGAGACAAAATTAAATCAACAAAAAAATATCATGAGATTCGTAACGGTACAAGCACACGCTAAAATTCAACGAAAAGTGTCGAATTGTCACAGACCAACGAGAACACGACACCCAAAGGGTTACCGACGCTTTGTTTTCCGAGAGCGGCTGTTTGTTCTGCAAACAGCGCGGCAAGCGGCTGAGCAATTAACACTTACCTGCTATGCGATCACAACACAGCACAGATTTATAGTCGATAATATATCATCACTTTTACTATTAATATTGTAAATTAATTATACATATTCTACATATTCTTTAACGCGGTGCGGGCGCGGCCAGTCGCGGCAACGGCTTTCGGCGGTATGCGAGTATGGGCGGGCGGGGCGTCTCAGCGGCTTGAATTGGCTCGAAGCGCGCGCCGCTGGGAACATCCCTCGACGCTATCTCTACAATTTACTTTGATTTTTCAAGCTGAGGGTTCGGCGTCAGGTGTAAAAATGTATGTATGTATGTATAAGCTGTGACGTAAGTTGTATGTATACTGAAGATAAAAATTTACTTTCGTAATTACCCAAAATTAATTTGAAATCAATATTATTATACTAATTGACTGTTTAAATTATGCATAAGTATTTTATACGTTTAAGTCAATTGTACTTCGCAAAAACATATTTTCTCTTAGTGGCATTTTATGCAATTTTAACTACCAACTTAAATATATATTAATAGCTTTTACGATAAATTTATTACTTAATCTAATTGATGCCTACATTCAAATTAAATTAAAATTGACTACTGAGTTTAGTTAGATACGCTGGGAGACGCATAAAATTTATTTCCGTATCAGCAATTAAATCGGAGCACCTTTTATTGGAGGCCATGGTAATTAGCAGTACCGTGAGCTCCGTTAGCAATAAACAGCGTTTACAAACTCAGTGTAGTCAAACTATCCTAATTCTATCTGATAAAATATAATAATGATATGTATAAAACACTGGCTTGGCCGCCTACAATTTCTGACGTTGTAACTACGAACGGAATGCCTTTGAACGTTGCCTACATTCGTTGTGATTTTGGCCGCGTTTGATTCCTTACACTATTATTGTTCAAAGTGTTTATGATGTGAGAATATTTTAATCAAATTAAAAATAGTCTTATTCAATTATTTTGCATACTATAGTACACATAGTCAAATTACTATCGCTTTATGATGGGAGCTTGTGTCTAATAGATACAAAATACAGTTAGGTAAGAAGAATGTCCCTATGTTGTATAGAAATTATTGTACAATTTTCAGAAATTTTGGTTTAGGCATTTTATGTGATTTTTTTAATTAAGTTATATTTCAAGTGCAATATATCTTTTAGTACTTTATTATGCCTTAATTGCTTTTATATCTATACGTAGCTTTATTAGGTGTCTGTGCTGCGCTATCTGAAATTTTTATATTACTGATATTCTGTTCCCAAAAAGAACTGTTAAATAGCGGCATAACATCATTAAAAGTGAAATAAAGATAAAAATGCAATCATAGACCTTAAAACTGATGAAAAGATTATATATTATAAAACACAGGCAAAATGGTGAGCTTAGAGGTTAGCCAAACAAAAAATAGATACTCAAAATATTTGAAACGTTTTCCTTAGGTAGGTGTTTCTTGAGAACGAAATCCTTAATCTTAACCGATATAAATATATGTTCGTGTTAGGTTTGGTTTATCAATAGGTATAGAAACGATAGCGTAGTGTTGGACGTCGTCCGGCCAGATGGACCGGTGATACAAAAAAGGCAGTTGGTAGTGACTGGATGGCGAAAACATATCCTCAAAATATATACATACATATCCGCGAAACAATAAAAGATAAAAAACAGAGATAATGATAAAAAATGTCTTTGTTTAAATTAATATTGTTATTTATAGGTTAAATTTAGTAAAAATGTAAATATTTTCATGTCAAAACCTTCTACCGATAAGTATATAAAATTGAAATATTCAACATAAAGTTGAAGGCGAATGTTGATACTCGTCCATCTACTAAAGGAATGCTTTTAGCGCCAACAAAAATAATAAGACCACTCTCGTACTTGATAACTCTGAGGGTATTATAGCGAGGCAATCAACTCTTACATTTTACTTTTACTGCTATTTCGATGTGGGACACTACATATAATAAATTACAACAAATAATTGGCAGAGAACTCGCAAATCAGTCGGTTGAGAAATACGACTCATTACGAATTTATGGTTTTGACACAAAGATTTCCTCTGTGATGAGTGATGCAAGATAACTGCACTTTTCATTATATTATTGATTAATAAAAAATAACATTACCAAATTTCCCTTATGATAGCCCAAAAGTAGTTGGTGCATTTTAGCTATTCAGTAATTTGCCTAACGTATTTTATGGATTAAATTTCTCTCTGCCTAATCTTTGGAGACGTTGTGATCTGAATAGTGGCAAATAATTTCCAACTTACTTTGGATGTACAGATTGTAGTAACATATGTATGATAAATTAAAATAATTGTCTTAAATAATAATATATAAATAATAAAAATTAAAAATATAATATTCTTTTACTTTACATATCAAGCTGCTATAGTAGACCTACAAAAACGAATAAATACCAAACTATAGAAAAAAATACGAATAGTAGGTAACTATCTACTTACAAAAATATAATAACTATACGTAATTGAAAATTTAATAGCTGTTCTTTAGATAGGTACCTATTATTATATACCTATTATAATAGCATTAAATGTCATTTTATGTCAGTAAAGCTATCTTTTATTTTATAGTATCTATTGCATTCGATTCCTTTTCGTTATGCAATTCTGAATCAAAGCCGTTAGAGTGCAAGTAAACAGAGGGTTTGCTTAAACACAGGATTGCGGCCCTCTCGTACACATTCCTTGGTGTATTGACTCGGATTCCAATGTAACAAAACTATACAACTTGTACAGTTAGGAAAAAAATATTTGAAATGTTTTAAAAAGCTCTAATTTTTTTTAATAAAGAGAGTCTTCCAATTTCAAAAACTAAGTCCAACTTCGTGTAAGTAAAATTTGTGAGTATAGATGAATTATATTATCTATATATGTATATATATATATATATATATATATATATATATATATATATATATATATATATATATATATATATATATATATATATATATATATATATATATATATATATATATATATATATATATATATATATATATATATATATATATATATATATATGATATCACATAACAATAACAAACTGCTTTATTGAGTAATCATTTTTAAGCTCAGCTCCCGTATGTAGGATGACTATGGACAGGGAATCTTATTCAAATTCAAATAATTTTATTTAAAGTTAAAATATATGATTCATTTTTAAAACGTCAAAAACATTCCCACCGGTTCACTAAAGTTAATGCCTCAGACCTGAGAAGAACGAGCGCAAGAAACTCGGCGGGACTTTTTTTTATATATATAGTCATTTACAATTATATAATTATTCATTGTTGACAATGATAAGCTTGAGATAGACTGGAGCGAGCACTTCATCCCCAAGGTGTGTTATCATTTACAAAATCATTAATTAGGTAACCTTTAGCACACGAACGTCTTTTCACATTTTTTTTAAATAGTGATATAGAACATTTTCAGACGTTTTCTGGGATCCTATTGTAAAAGCGCACACACTTTCCCGTGAAGGAATTGCGGACTCGATGCAATTGAGTTACATGCGCGGTAAGTTTCAACCTATTTCTAGTAATAATATTGTGTACATCGGCAATTTTAGTAAAATCATTAATATTTTTTTTACATATAAAACATTTTCGAGGATACATTGAGACTGAATTGTGAATATGTTGATTTCTTTAAATTTGTCTTTTAAAGATTCTTTAGGGTTTAAGTTATAGGTTGAGCGAATAGCTCGCTTCTGCAGGACAAAAACTGTATTGATCGCGGCTGCATTGCCCCAAAGTATAATGCCATAAGACATACTACTATGAAAGTAGATAAAGTAAACAAGGCGAGCCGTTTCTTTTCAGTTTCGTTTCAGTTAACGATATAATTTTGTTTGTCTATCAGAACGATAAAATAAAATTAATTCATTCCTCCTGTGGAAATTGAACCCAAAACTGTTGTGTTTACAGTCAGACACTGGGTCACTACGGTCTGCCACGACGGTCTCAAACGACATACATGTTATAGTGAAATTTCTATGAAGAAACTTTTTATCATCATCTTCTGTTAGAAAATATTAAATAAGACGTATTGTCTTAATGAGTATAATTGATATTTGATTGATTAATTGATAGGTATATTAATTCTGAAAGTAATCAAGAACCTCAAATATCACGACAAGCGAAATAATAACTGAACCCACAACCGTCGCGTTTACAGTGCTCGTACGTACCTAATCTACTAAATGATAAAATTAAAAAGTCACATTATATTATATTTTAATCTGAAACATGTACCCATATCATGGTTTTATCTTTGTTTATGGTTTTTCATAAATTGCATGAATTCAACTAGGTTGCTTTGTATTAAAAAATATAAAATCTAAAGTGATTGGATCTTCTTTATACGCATAAATTTCCAAATTAGTTTTGACGAAAATGTAAGTAGACAACAGTTGGTATTTTTATATAGAAAATACTACGCTGCTGATACTACAGTACACCTACGTCCCTATTTATACAATACATGCATATATATTCGTACGTATAGGTACGTTGAAACGCGCGTTTGCGCAGTGCGCTAATTGCCTCCGAGTCGCGCCTTTCAGCTGTTTTTACCTTCAATATACAACGTTCTACGTCAACTGCAAGTTCAAATAGAGTTGATTTATTTTATCTTCGCTTAGCTGTTAATGCTACGGTGCTTATACTTATACAGTACATACTTATGTTTTTGTCTGTAAACGGTATGATTTCGATCTCTACTCGAGGATCCAATTTAGGCGGAAAGTGGAAAACAGAGTGTAAGTGTAAACACTAAGTTCTCTCTACGTAACATGCTAAATTTGGGGAAAAGCATGAAAGTAAAAAACAACTTTATTTTAAAGACAAATTTCTTTACCACGTAACACTAAATATACATAAATAATAAAATATAATAAATAAATACACTAAACATATAAACATATAGGTATACTAACCTATGTTCTATATATAAGTATGTATATACTAGTACTATATCTCTGTATATTGTGCGGCAACTGTTTTATTCGAATAAGATTATTTTAAATATGAAGCATATTTAATGCATGTACCTACAAAATAAGGTATTTAAATAAGTTACGTAGGTACCCAATATTTCTAAAGGACAAGTTCTCAAACAATCTGTCTTGATTTCGAAACAAAGTGAATTGTTTTTCGTAGGCCCTCGATTGGATTTATTTCAAGTTTTATGACGTCTCGCATCCCCGTCGTAAAGTTTATACCGAGCCCAACCGGCTACCGCGACCTTCTTGATATTTATACTTTCTTACGAATCCGTCTTTAATTTGAAACTCAGTATCGAAATATTTAAATTGTTACCATCTCATTCTAAGTATTATGATACGAATGGAACAAAAAATATACAAACTAGACCGAAATCTGCCAAAAGGGTTAAAAAAAAGGTCAATTCGGTAGCCTTGTAAAAAAAACTCTTTTGCATGTCGGAACGTAAATATTTATCCTAACAATAGACAAAAGGAAGCGTGTCAAACAACAACAATATGCCCCCAGTTGGCTTTCACTTTCAATTTTTTCGATTTTTAGGAAACCCTTCAATAAACGCTACTGTTGGCAATATTAATTTGCATAACACTGTACAAAACAATAAAAGGCGCGTTTATTTAAGAGCGAAAAGTGAAAACAAGGTTCAAGGTGACTATGAGGAGTTATTGGTTAGTTAATGTTTTGGTGTCTCTTGTACAGCACGTGAACGTTTGTTATGAAATTGATAGTTAAAAACAAAAGTTACTGTCAGTGACGTTGCTCGTTTACCCAGCGCGGCGCATTATATCACATTATAGCCAGTGTTAAAAAAAATTACGCGGTTTCACTTTAATGTAAGTATGTACTTTAACCACTTTTCAAATAACTGTATAGCTTGTATCACATTCGTATTCTGAACTATTTCAATATTACAATCGCATTAATACATCCTTAAACAGCTGATGAAGCGTCATCGGATATTTATATGCATCGGTATTACTTCACAAATTAGTCAAACGTTAACTCGGGATGAATTGCTCGTGTGTGCATTAAACGCTGTCCTGATCACAAAATGCAGCTAAGATCTGTCTACTAGCAAAATTAAACCACATGTGACGGGATTAGAGATACATATAGAAGGTGCTTCTATTACACACATGCTACCTTTCGTTTTAACACAAAGGTGTAGTGAAGATCTGTTAATAACTCGTATACACAAAGCGTGTTTGCTCATTTCGTTACATCATTTGAGTTGGCACTACGGTCTCATTCCAATATTTTGTGCATATTGGACTTTAAGGCCGTTGTTTATTGTTAAATATTTATTTTGTATTTATAGTTTTAACCAGCGGCTTTGCTATGACAACTTATTTGCTTGATAAATGCGTTTAAGTTCTTTGAGAACTAGTTTTAGTCTAGATTTTGAATAAAGTGATTGAGCTTTGATTAATTAAGTATTAATTGCTAAGAAGTAATATGCTGCGCACAAGGATCGGATTCTCATTAAAAATCTACCTATTTATGACAGGGAACTGGGTCAATAGCCGAAATAATTTGGGCCATAAAGCGTATTTAAAAGTCCGAGTCAGCTGGAAGGCAGTTCGGCCAACGGAATAATAGATGCGGTTTGGTTTATTGTAGCCTCATATAACTTGGTTGGGATCACGTTCGTCCGTTAGTCTAATTTGAAACACAACCGAGTGAAGTCAATGTGTAAATATATTAAATAATTTAAAACGTGCTACATATATACATGAGACAGAATGAGAAACGGTATCAAAATTTAACATTCAAGATGTAACATAGTCACAAAGTACCAAGCGCTTTATATTTTATGTAAGTCCCTCTACTCTATTATTCTATCGTACCTATTATTCACATAGGTAACTGCAATTAAGTCGTTACTGTCTCTCTACTACTAGTGGTTCTTTCAAATTAAAAGCACAATAAAAATTAAAAATATTCTCTAGTAGATAAATGAAGAACGCTACATAGAAATGTACTCTTGTTACATATGAATAATTTATTAAACTGATGTCTAATGTCTAAATATTGTTAAAATGTTTAATTTTCGTTATTTTAAATCTTAAATACATATATTTAATAACCTGATAAAAGTGACCAATAACACTGTGATTAAGTTTATTTTTAGTGCACAGGCTTGTCTAATCTCTATGACGAAACTGTCCCTTAGAGTAGCTATTGCTCAAATGAGCTGTATCTATAACTTCCTAATTTAACATCACCAAAAAATGGTTGGTTAGGTATATTATTATAGTAAGTTATGAAAGATTGCTGCATGGCATCGTAGTTACATTGTGGACGTGAAGATACTCTAATATGTATGTATATATTCCATATCTTTTCTTGTCTATAAATATATTATTATTGTCAAATATATCTGGTTAATTTAGCAATTTATCTGCATGAGATTCATTTCTCTGCTTGATCTGCTTTATTACTAACATAATATTTTACTGTAACTTTCAACTTACTTATAGTCGGTTTAGTTGAAAATGTATAAACGACGAGTTAGCTTTGACTCATATATGAAGAACTTAAGCTTAAGGTTAACTGATAGATCAAGAAGTGCATGGACACCATTCTACATTTGGTGTTGCTTGTAAAGGTTTCTTAATCTGGAACTAAAGCCACCAATATTTTGGGCCATTCTTCCGCCATTAGAGATATGGTAAATACTTCTGGCCTATTCAAATTTAATAGGTTTACAGATTCATTAAACATCAATAGGCACGGACGCTATAATAGAAGAGTAAAAAAACTAATCTATTGAAAATATAAAGCCAGGAAATGAAAAGACAGTAATATAATAGGAATGTATGATTTTATAAATTTTTGTAATTAATCTTAAGTAAGTTTGAAGCTTATTACTGTATAGCTGTAGTATACTGTATATAAGGCCTGATCTGGACAGAGTACCCCAATGTAATTGATTTTGTATACTGGCACATCTGAAGTAGAACCATAATAGTTCTAAACTATAGTTAAACTATAAGAAGTAAGGAAATGCCGCCTTAGCATTATTAGCATTAATCAGCGTCTAATACTTTTTCCATTGACACATAAACATTAAAAGCCTGGAAAATCTGTTAAAGAACTTAAATCGAAGAGTTACCACTAAAGCAGAACTATATACCTATACGAAATTATATGTGTTGGAGTCGTTGTTCAGTAAATTGAATATTGGAACCGCCGTTGCGCTTTTGGAGCGCTTGAATAATTATACTGATTTAAATTGTTATCTTTTTTCCGTTTCATTAAGAAATCACGGTGTTATAATTTTGATTCCAAGTCCATTCCCTATGATGATAATTAGCAAAAGTAAGTAGGTAACTATCGAAATCAAAAATATACAGACTAGTTATAAATGTTAATTATAAATAGTTTATAGATGTTGAAGACTCATTATCATAGGTTAGTAAAATATTTTTGAATATCTTGGATTCTTTTTCATATAGGCATCATCAGTATAATTGGTGTGTACTAGCTGAATACTTAAGATATGAAATTTAGGCACTTACATAATAAAAATCGCCATAGTTTTCTTGTATTGTAATATCTAGTATACAAAACGACAATACACAAAATTACTTCGTAAATAAATCCACAAGAAAGAAAATAACGTCATTAAGACATTCATATTCTCGTCAGCATAGGTATACCTTGGTATTAAATGAAACACTTGATAGAATCAATTCCATTTACTTACCCACTCTAATGTGAGACCACACTAAGAAAAGAAGACAAAACAAAAAAGAAAATTCAATTCACTTGTTAAGTGCAACGTAATAGGTTCTGTTAAGTGCGTTGTTACTACTTACATTACAATAACAATACTTTGTTACTATGTTACACAGCCACTAACTTAAATGTCTAGATCAGTCGTCAACTCAAGTTCTGAAGGTATATTATGTATTTTATTTTAATTTGTTTATCAATTACTATTTATAAATAATATCTCCAAGAGATCCTTTCAACCAAAATAGCTTATAATAAGCGCAAAAGAATTTCGAAGCAGTTCGTTAAGAATCCCGTAAGAGTCCCGGTACGTAAAATTATTATTTTACAATTCTTTTTAATATTCTCTTAATTTTTTTCTTTCTGAAGTGTGTGGAAAACAGTTTTAATAATTTTCAAATATATTAAATTGTAGGACCTAACCTAACCTAACCTTAACTTTGATATCTGGATCAAAGTAAAAACAAATTTTTCAACGTTTGAGTGATACCTACTCCAAAAATGAGCGTTTACCGTATGTTATTTCATATAATTTACCATACTTGGATTTATTTAAACTTATTTTAATTTTTTAACCGAATATTTATAGGTAGGTTATAGGTATTACTTTAAAATCAAATTCAAATAACATAAATACATATATCCAGCAGGATAGATAGAGAGAACCTAGTGTTAAGACACTCCGCACTCCACTTTCCGCTCAATTCTGGGATATTGCGTGTGGAGTGCTGATCTCAATGCCGCACTTTGTCTTGTTACCAAAGCAAGGCCATAAAATCAAAAATCAAAATATTATTTATTCAATTAGGCCATCACAAGTATTTTTGCATCATCAATTTACATATCAGGAGTATCGTTCCTACAGGAAATCAGCCCTACCGGCTCGGAAGGCAAGTTGTGCTAAGAAAAGTCGGTGAGAAACTCAACAGTTGCTACAAATGACAAATAATAATTCAAATTCAACGTATTCTTTATGCAAATAGACTTTAAGATGCACTTTTGAATCGTAGACTGAACATGTCACTACCACCAGTTCAGAAGGCAGCCCAAGCAGGCAGAGCAATAGTCGTAGCAATAGTCGCAATATCCACGCACAATTATCATAATAATATTTTTAGATAAAAACAATACGCTTTACTTAATAATAAATTTTATCTTTTATTTTAATTTGGAATTGGAAATCCTGAAATTCTGAAATTCTGAAATCCCTGGTGAAATTTGTTATACTCGTACATTCGTATAAGTTGTACCATAAATGGCTTGTTAACATTTTGAAGGCGAAAACTAGGAATAGCTTATTTTTATTTCTTGTATTTATACCTCTTTTTTTCTTTTTTTTTTTCTTTCGCTTCATCAATTTACATATCAGGAGTATCGTTCCTACAGGAAATCAGCCCTACCGGCTCGGAAGGCAAGTTGTGCTAAGAAAAGTCGGTGAGAAACTCAACAGTTGCTACAAATGACAAATAATAATTCAAATTCAACGTATTCTTTATGCAAATAGACTTTAAGATGCACTTTTGAATCGTCGATTGAACATGTCACTACCACCAGTTCAGAAGGCAGCCCATGCAGGCAGAGCAATAGTCGTAGCAATAGTCGCAATATCCACGCACAATTATCATAATAATATTTTTAGATAAAAACAATACGCTTTACTTAATAATAAATTTTTATCTTTTATTTTAATTTGGAATTGGAAATCCTGAAATTCTGAAATTCTGAAATCCCTGGTGAAATTTTGTTATACTCGTACATTCGTATAAGTTGTACCATAAATGGCTTGTTAACATTTTGAAGGCGAAAACTAGGAATAGCTTATTTTTATTTCTTGTATTTATACCTCTTTTTTTCTTTTTTTTTTTTTTCTTTCGCTGGGAAATGCTTCTACGCAGACCATCCCTGAGTAGGACACTTGTGTCCTACAGAGGAATGGTACTGTGGGACTCATCGAACCCGACACTACCCACTAAAACCCAGCGGAAACCCTCTCCACCTATATGAGATGCTGCAGGATCGCTTGCGCATGCCACTACAGCACCTCGGTGGAAGGCCCACCTAACGTGGGCCACTATCGCCTTCGGGGAGCCCCAGGGTATCTTCCAGGGCGCCCGCAGCCTCGATGACTTGCGGGAAGATCTTCATGACCTTCCTGCAGTAGCTCCTCTAGGGTCAGGGAAGTTGGAGATGCGCGTACCGCCTTCTCCTACCGCCCGGTCTACGACGGCGGAGCAGATCTGCATTCACGCTAAGCTCGCGCGCACGCTCCGCGGCCTCCTTCTGTGCGATAACAGATTCACAGAAGGAGACTGCTACAGACCAGTTCCTCTCACTCTCCAGCATGGCTTCCATCATACTAGACAGTGAGAGATCCCTACCCACTACAGCCATCAAGGCGTCGCGTTGCGGAGCCCAAGCGCGGCATTCAGCCAGAGTGTGATGCGCCGAATCAACGGAGGCATCACACTCGTGGCACGCTGGTGACATCTCCCGACGCGCAATCTGATGCAAATATTTGCCGAAGCAACCATGCCCCGTCAATACCTGCACCAGTCTGAACGTCAGGACGCCAAACCCCCTTGTCAACCAGCGCTCTAGGTGGGGGCGAACCGCCTCCACCGTCGCCAGTCCTGCCACCGGTGAACCCAGGTCCTCCCTCCATCGCCGAATCAGGGCTTCGTCTGCTCTCTTCCTGATCCGCCCGATAACCTCACTCGATGGTTGCTCACCTTGCGACCGCTCACTTGCACGAAATGCGTGAACTCTGGCGATCAATTCTGCCTGCAGCTCCCAAGGCGGATCGCCCGCCAGGAGCGCAGCCACCGTCCACGACACTGTCCGGTATCCTCGAATAGCTCTAACCGCTATGACCCGCTGCGCTTTACGCAATTGGGTCTTGTTATGAACGGAGAGAGCATCGGCCCACACAGGAGCGCCGTAAAGTGCCATGGATTTCAACACACCGACGTACAAACGTCGACATGTAAAATCGGGCCCTCCGATATTTGGCAGTAATCTACCGAGGGCCCCGGCGGCGTTCACAAGCTTAGGTGCAAGTTGAGCGAAGTGCGACTTAAACAACCATCGACTATCCAGGGTTAGTCCCAGATACTTCATCTGGGGCCGTACCTCCACCTCCTGGCCCTGGATGCGCAAAGTAGCCCTACGTGGGGGCCCTTTGCGAGGGCTATGAAAAAGTAGGGCCTCAATTTTAGGCATAGAGACCTTCAGACCCAGCGCTTCGATGCGGCCAATAACAAGACGCGTGCCGGTTTCAGCCAAGCGTGCCGCCTCCTGGTAGGATGGACCTCGGGCCGTGACCAAAGTGTCATCCGCGTAACAGATGATACTCATCCCAGGACGAAGACGACAGCGCAGGAGCCAATCGTAACCGATGTTCCACAGTAACGGGCCCAAAACCGACCCTTTTCTTGTATTTATACCTTGTCTATCACTGTTTTTTATATAATTCTGAATGTTTCAACGGATGATCAAAATAACAATACCTACTTATTTATTTCTCGCAGTGAATCTCGAGCTCTCATGATGTAAATAGATTGCAATTCCTTTTTTGTGGAATACAAATATGGCAACAGTGTTGCCCCAGAAGCCATATTTCATAGGACAAGATGCTATGAAAATAACTATTGTAAACTAGTTGAGCAGTATCAACATCCGTTACAGTCCGTTCAAACAGCATAAGAAGCGGAGTGTAGTCTACTCGTAAGCCAAGATAGATATGGGCCCCACTGAAGTTTTAAATCCAGGGTTACTCCTAGAAGAACCGCGGTATCAGTAAAATGTAAAATTAAATTATTAGAATTTTACCTTTTTCGGTTTGTTACCAGAGCGAGGAAATTTTATTATTAATTCTGCCCGAGTGGGAATCGAACCCACAACAGTCGGGTTTACAGTCAGTTCTACTTTTGGTAAATTTCACTATCACAATTCTACACAACAGCTAGCCATCCTCGCTTATCAAGAGAGATATAGCGTAAGGGTATTAATACTGATGCCGTGCTTGCATGATAGAAAAACTCCTTTTTTGACTGTTAATCTAACCGGGATTGCAGGATTTGAACCTGTGCCTCATGGGTGTCCATGGACGCTCCATGCACGCACGTGTAGTCCAAGCGCTCTAACCACTAAGCCATGCATTCCTCCTCACGTTGCGTCGAAGTTCTTATATGCTTTATACAATTTATTGCGTTGATATGATACTATATAGTATATATGATACTCCTACGAGATGCTAAGTCTCTGTAGGGAGAATTATACAAATTTCAGCTACCCAAAGATTATTGCCAAGAACAAGGCAAGAGAGAATGCTGTTTTTATTAAATGTTAATAAAATCCCACTGCGGTAATTTTTTTAAGTTTTCTTTAAGTATTTTTTCTATCCTTAGTGTGGATTAAAAAATAATAAAATAACTTTGATAATCTCATTTTACGTTACTCACGATTATTATAATATAAAAAAATGCTTTCTACAGGTAAATTGCAGTACATTGAAGTGAAAATGAACATATCTATCATTGTTTAATTTGAAAAAAATTATATTTTCTTCTGTTCTTATATTTTTTGTTTGAAATATATAACTTACCGTTTCATTCCTGTTCAACAAGCTGCTTATTATTTACACGTGAAGTAAAGTTTCGCGAGTGGTGTCAATTTTAGCAGAGTTTAAAAACAAGCAGCGCTATGTAAATACATTTCATATTTACTTATTTGAACGTCCATCTTCAAACAGAAGGCGTACTCCGATTGTTTATTTTATACATATATAAAAGGAACCGCTGATCAAATAAAGTTTAGGTTTACATCTTGGCCTTAAAATAATTCATAGGTATAGGTATAAAAAATAAGCACTAAAATAGATATTTCTAAAACAATTTTATAGAAAATTATGTAAAGGTAATTTAAGTTTCTTTTATAACAAAACAAGAGCTAAGCCAATGGCAACTTACTATTTAAACATACATAGTACATATAACAGGAACATATAAAACTCTCTTTTGTATTTTAATGATATTTTATCAGGTTTCAACTAGAGTGAAATATCTTTTTAATCTGGATGGATATTTTTAAGCTAATAAATTTGGATGTCACTTCACATGTGTAGGTAGATTAGGGCAGCTCCCCGCCTCTCAACGTCGCCTCGTAAAATATTATCCTGGCCGAGACATTTATGACCAGTTTGAAATAGGTACCGTGGAAACATTTCTAAAATATTACATATATATGGAGATAAGCTCAGTTTGTAACTCGATGGAATTTTTTGGTGTTTTTTTTTAAATAACACCAAAAACCTAAACCTTATTTACTATTGAATATATTACGCAAGCATACATATGAATGAACACCTCCTCATAATTAAAATAATTGTGCAATAAATTATTTAAATATGACTTCAAGCAATATTTATAAATAAAATGTACCTATATAAAGGTTAATGCGTTTTTGCTAATTATTGATGATAATAAATCATCAAATATTAGTACAACTGACCAGTACTTCTTACAACATTAATTGAAATTGTGTTATTAAGCACTTCAAAATTTTCTATTAATATCATTACAATAAGTTTAAGTAAGATACACCTGGACCACACATTACGATAGGTATTTATGTAGTTTTAATAATAAAATATTTAGTTACTTGTATACATATTATATAACTGAAATCATTTTTGCCGGCGCCAACCAGCTTTAATTGCACTACAGACGTTTTAATTAACCCACTTCAAGTTAAGTAGAGCCTTATCTTTCAGCGAACAGTTTTTGCTTCACATAATGGTATTAGTAAATAATTTGCGCTTGTTAAATGCTATGTAACATCTATGCACATGAAAGACTTTGGTGGAGTTTAGTTTACATTACTCCTATATACCACCATTATATATGCTTTCAATTTTCCTTATAACTTTCACATAATCAATAAATAACTACAATATACAATATTTGTCAATTTAATGTAAATGACAACATTAACAAGTCATTTTGCTTTGATAAATTGCGACGTAATAGTATCATCGCAGCGCGGGTGCATTCACCGACCCGCCATCATTGCTTCATAAAACTCGCTAATGTCCCGTAATACATCGCTCTATATCTTTATTAACAATTCTATCGCCATAGATTCTTTTCATGCCATTCACAAAATTTATGTTCAAAGTTACGACATTCTTACAACTTTCTTTTGTCCTCAACTATTTTCTCAAAACACTGTTTTCTTTATGCGCTTTAATATGTCATATATTCGTTAAGTAACTCCAGGGCTACGTTACAATGTTGTATAAAAAGAGAGTAAAGAATATAACTTGTAAGTGCGAACATAATCCCCGCTCGGTCGGTAGATATAAATCAACTGACTCGGCTTTTTTGCATCGTTTGAAGTTTTTACTGTAACTATATATTTTATTATCGGATTTATTAAAATTCAACATGAGTTAAAATATGCTTTGTGAATATGAAGGGGGATACAATGTTGTCGTCTTCATAGCGTTCACGTTTCGCAGAGCACTCGCTTAAAACAGTTCTAAAAAGAAGATACAGTTTATATACATAGGTTCTGGTTGTTAGGTATCTAATATATTTACAAAAGACATATAGAGTGGGATACTCTAAAGCTTTAGTAAAAAAAAAACTTAAATAAATGATTCGAAACAGAGGGCGGATGAGACGGAGATTTATCTTTTTCAATTTAGTGTGGGAATGTAAGAACTGAAACGAATCCTAGTAGACGACGTATTTATGTTCAAGTAGTTTGTTATTTATGTGGCAATGAGAATTTTTAACAAAAAACCTAGTTAAGCAGCCATGATTTTGGCAAACAATAAAATATATATTCTACCCAAATATACAATCTATTAACAAAATTAACGTAAAACTTTACAAATAAATCTACGATTGATACGATAACTAAGCAGATTAAATTCAATTATATAGCTTTTAAAAGCGGATGTATACCAGTAGAGAGAGTAATTTCAAGCTTTGTCCCACGACAGTTATCATTTACTCATTAGCGCTGTAAACTCATTAAACCACATAACCGACCAATCGAGCTTTCCAATCATGAAATTAAAATTAAGTCCCTTTTATGGCCAGCCGTTACGAGCTGCGAAAAAAGGGGGCATAAATAAAAAAGGGGGTATAAACTACACACCTTCGAAGCACGCAACAGAGCCCGAGGGTATAGGTAGTCATAAATTATGCGCTTATAGCTTCAACCGATCAATACCATTCATTAAGGAAAAATGTATCTTTTAAGATTTTACATGTCGATCGTTCGCGGTTTACTTTTTGCAACATAAATTATGGCAATGATAATACGACTGGTTCCTTTAAAGATGCGTTAAGATAAGTTTCTGTGTACAGGTACTATATTTTATGTTCAATAAAAAAATCAAAATCTAAAGCTATATATTGTTTTAAAAATACTTAAATTTTAGCATTTGTAAAATAATAAATAGTTTATCTAAAGCTGATATTCTGAATTGACTAAGTAATAAGTATACCTATTGTATAGTCCAATATGATAACTTCCCTATAACATTAATTAGAACTAAAGTTCACATTACTTGTTAAAATATTTATATAATTGTGTACTTCTATAGGTAATTCTAATTATAGAAGAGGCAGATGGGGCGATCGGGACCCTCACCCGGGTCCCGGGCGGATCGATGCAGCTCCCTCGCTTTGGCATCGTTTCTACTCACGAAAATCACATTAAATCACTTGTAATTTATAACATAGGTACATTTTGTTTCTTATGTAGACTGAAAACAATGTCCTCTACAACTGATTTACATATTCTACTAAAATGAATTTTACGTTTAACTTAATTCATTTATCTTTTATTGTGTATAAATTATATACCTATACATATATTTTTCATGCAGAATGAGATATATGAATACCACATTGTGTATATGATTTTAAGTAATAAGCAGAGTGATTCGAAAAGATGTAAATCCAAGAACATCGAAAATCGCAAAATGATTTCGTAGGTATACAATTTCAAAATGAAAACTATTCACTTCACTTAAGCGGGCGCCGTCGCGAGATGAGAAGAAATTGCAGAATATTTAGGTTATTACCTTAAACATGTCCCTCCAGAAACTATGTTTTAATTATGAGATTTTAAGAGTTAAACTCGCTTTTGAATGTATTATAAAAAATATTGTATAATAGGATCTTGCACTGCCTGAAATACTGCAAAACGCAATTCGTGTGCCGGTGACACGATTTTCGTTATAAGCATCTCTATAAGATAATATGTTAATTAAATAACAACATTCTTTATTTATAAATCTTAATATGATACACCTGTATGAAATGACGATTAACTTAATTATGACATATGCTTTCTTCACATGTACAATAAAAATGTGTAATTAATCTCTAAATCAATAGCTCAGACAGTTAGTCATATTACCTATGTATGTATTATGTGTAAAAATAGTAAATAAACAATCCAAAGCAACCACAGTAACCTTGAATCTTGCATTTTAATTTTCTCATCAGAAAGTGAAACTCTCAGAACAGGCGGCGTGCCCGCTTCGAGAGTTTTTTTCGGTAGATTTACATATTTATTGGGGCACATTTTATGGAGGCAACGGAAAAAGCTCGGGTCGTTTAATGGACAAAAAGGGTGGCTCCATGTATATTTATTTTGTCGCATCCTTTTTACGTGCAAAAGGACGTAGCTGTTTTTTCGTTACCGACTCGGCACATTTGGCGACGCACTTTGCATAAATATATTGGATCGTAAATCCAGCGTCTTACGAAATAGGCGCGCATATGTGGCAAGATAAATATTAAAATCATATTGAAATAGAATTTTATGAGACAGTAATATGTGTGCGAATTGACATATTATTGACACCTGGTGTTCTAAGCAATTTCTTTCTATTTAACCAAGTAATCTTAAAAATTGAATAATTACAATATACAACTTATACGTAACAGCAGAATAGACCTATATATATATATATATATATATATATATATATATATATATATATATATATATATATATATATATATATATATATATATATATATATATATATATATATATATATATATATATATATATATATATATATATATATATATATATATATATATATATATATATATATATATATATATATATATATATATATATATGATATAGGTATTATAGATAGGTAAGTATTACATTTGCAAATCTTTACCTTTTGGGAGATTTTTCACATAAACGCCTATATATGCCTATTAAAAGGTTTAGGTAAGGCTTTAATAATCCGATAAACGAAAGCGACGTTTATTATATGCCTTTTCTATTTCCCTTTTCTCTCTACATAAAATCTAAGCTTGTCAGAAAGTTATTTGCGATTATTATACAAAGATTAATTTAAAAGTGCTAATTAATAAATTAAATACATAAAACTACTTTCGGCCCACCCAAGCCGTTAAATAATAAAAACGAAGTCATATGGAGTGACAGGAATAAATTACGGCAAAGAAAATCGATATTTCTTGTGAGCTATCGTAAATTTACAAGTAAATAGTTTTGATTATAAAGTTTCAAATAAAAGTATATTAACGATTCCCATTACACTCTTTGTATAAATTTCAGCAAGCAATTGCAATTATGAAAATATTAGAAAATTGTAGTTGAACAATAAATCTAATAAGTTTTTTTCTCTTCGAATGGATAAGCTTTTATTATTTCAATAGAAATAATAACTCTATAGTTGTAGCTTTATAAAATATTATATTTTAAAGTTTTCATTTTTTTATATTATAATGATTATTTTGAATATTGCATTGTATTGTTTATTTATTTTGTATATTTTTCATGTGCTACTTATATAAATAAGTAAATATATTTACGTACTAAGTAAATGCAGATTAAGTCGATCGTAACATGAACGGGTAATTTATAGAGCCACGCTTAGTATTAATTTATTAGGGGTTCGTGAGGAACCTGCCCCTACCCCACGGGTATTCGGTTTCCATCGTGCCAGTTATTACTTTAACTTAGAATCACTTTATTTGCATTCCCTATATGGCTACAGCTTATGCATTTATATATTACTTTATATTTAATTACATATATATATATATATATATATATATATATATATATATATATATATATATATATATATATATATATATATATGTATATATATATATATATATATATATATATATATATATATATATATATATATATATATATATATATATATATATATATATACATTCATGGCAAATCGTTGAAGACTACGTCACCAAAGAACGTATCCAGTAAATCATCAGTAGGGTAGTAAACCAGTTTTTTAGTACTCCACATGAGTGGTGCCGTAAGCCATAAGCCGCTATACGGCTATATTGTTCCTCGTAAACTTGTAATTTTGTTGTAACTAAATCCACGGACCTATCCAATATACAGTTGTCCAAAATGCTTTTAAAACGCTAAGATTATCCTTCACTATGACATTAGATCTAGGCGTACGTCGAGGCATTTTAAAACAAATATACGACTGTGATTTGTTATCTGTATATCATAAAAGTGTCTGAGTGATCGTCTATACGATTTATTGTTACTGTGAACATATTGGATATCTATTTTATATTTATCCAATATAGGCTATATTTATGAATACTCTTTCTTATTTTTACTGTTATAACAATCTATACAATTTATGGTTACTTAATACAGAAAAACGAAACTACATCTCAGAAATCTCAATTACAAAGATTCTTTAGGTATATTAAATCTTTAAACAGTGCATTTGGTAATAAAATTATTTCAAGCTTATTTTATTTTTTGTTATCTACATTTATATTTACTTGATTTCATATATAAACAATTCAATAAAAAATATATAGTTAAATAAAAAGACATTTTGTTTTACAATATGTTCCGTAGTAAAATTAAATTAAATAGGTATACCTAGTAAGTAAATTAAATAGTAAGTACCTATTGCTTACACAAAAGACGATACATAAAACTCAGGACGATATATGTTATAATTTTTGAAAGTAAATTAATGTAAGACTTCTATTAATCAGCGGATTAGATACATGAATTATTTACGAGCAAAACTAAAACGTAAGGAATTAAATTTCATTAGAGTATTTTAGAAGACCCATGTTGTCACCCGCTGCGCCGGTGCGACCGGCCCGGCGTATTTCATCCGGCTGTCAAGCACTCACCAATCGAAATCGAGCTACGGCCGCTTGGTTCAAGTTTTAAATGGTGGAGATAATTCCATTGTATATTATTTTGTGACAGGTCGTTATTTTAACTTTTTATCGGCCCCCGCTCCATATTTTCCAAGATCATCGACCTACTCTCAATCTTTAAAATTTATATTTTTTGTCGAGGCTGTTGTAATTTATACTTGTCTTTCTTCATAGCATATGAAGTGAGAAGGTTTTACAAATAATCCATTATGTATTTATTTATGTGGAAAATAGAAGTATTTACGATTTAAAAGATGGCACTGCGATATATAATATATCTACTTATATATTTCTCCTGAACGAAGTCAACTAGTAAAAACTTCCATAAAACAACAATTTCAAACGGGCCATTTCACAGGAAAACAGCATCCCAGGCGGGGTGGGATTGGGGGTTTGCCCAAAGTGAAGGCTGCTTTATGCCGCGGAATTACGACTTAGACGTTTCAAACAATAACTCTGCCCATAAATGCGGACCCGATTTCTTCACGCGTCATAGCCCCAGTTTTTACTTTACTATATCCATTTCTTTGATATATATAATTTATTAGTTTTATTATTTTTTGTACGTATAAAACAAATTACAAAATTAAAAAAGCAACAAATTAAAAAGTTAAAAGCTCTCTTAAATAAATTTATGTCCTTAAAATGAATTTTAAAGTTAAGTGTATAATATTATATGTACATTCGTATTTATATCGTATCACTGTACATATTTATTTTTTCGAATCCAAATCAAATCTATATAATCTGTACGAATAAAACCAATTGAAACATGTAACAACCAGCAAAAATGTGAAATATCGGACAAACCAAAACCTGGCCTTTCGGGTTTCTAATCTAGAATGTAATAAAACGCGCCGTAATAAAAGTGCGCATTTTTACGTAGCTTCTAAAAATATGATAACGTTCACGTAACTGCGTACTTCTTACTATATCTACTAACTTACCTATAGGTACACAACTATAACAATATTTTATGGCTTAAATAAAAAAAAAAGATTTTAAAATTTACTCTATAGCTCTAAAAATATTGTAATATAAAATATAAACTAAATTTGTTCTGCTCAAATATGATGTTTGATAATAAATAAATTTTTTTAACAGATAATCTACCAGTGATTTATTGCTCAATATTGGGTCAATAATACCTACACTTAATTTGATTATCTAATGAATAATAAAAATTACCTAGTCCTAATAAAATAGCTCTAATGTCCTAAACAATGAAATATACGTTAGTAAGTAAATTACGTTAT
Source organism: Dione juno (assembly GCA_037127375.1). Classification (NCBI taxonomy): domain Eukaryota; kingdom Metazoa; phylum Arthropoda; class Insecta; order Lepidoptera; family Nymphalidae; genus Dione; species Dione juno. Next base: position 2,362,365 of record JAXRJS010000020.1, on the reverse strand, counting down.
TCGTAAATTATTTATAAATTGTATTAATTTTAATTTTTCAGAGACTCCTGAGAAGGCAGTACCGGATCGTCTGCACGCGGACTTTTTTTGTATAAACATTTTTTTCGTTATTCTATTACATTTTCATCATTATTTATGACTTGAAGAATAAAAGTAACTTTGTACATTATCTCAAAAGCATGGCTATTAGCCTTTGTTAATTAAATAAATAGGGGCTTTCGAAATACGCGTAACGTGATCTGGAACGTAAGTAGATACTTACTGTAAGGGTAGAAAGTAAAGACTTGCAAATTGCGCATTACTCTCATAGGTCCACATCTAGAGCAGGCATCTGGAACCCCTCTCTAAAGGTGGATTAATACAGCCAAAAGCCCAACTTACTTAATAAATATAAAAGCCTTCTCCGCCCGCTCGTAAACCTCCCACTACGCTCTGCAAAGATTACTTATATCGTGACCAGTGAAATGTAGACCCCGTTTTCATTATGGTAAGCGATACTTACATAGACTTTAGGAAAGTTTGTGGATCAAGTTATACTAGTTTGTTATTATCAGCTCTATGTAGATTGCGATGCTCGCTTGCCTTGCTTTCTCGCAGATAAGGTTTTACGGTCGCTTGGAAGAAAGGATAATGTCCTTTTTAATGTAAGAGTGGAATTGTACGCGGTCTGGTTCGCTGTTATAATAGATAACGTTTTCGTTTATATCCTCTATACTAGCTGTACATGGATAGATAACCGTATTATAAAAAATATTGCTGAAAGCTACGTTTATTGTTGATAGGAATTATGTTACTATCAAACCGAAATTTAAAGACGATTTTTTCTTTTTTCACTTAATAAAACAAAATTAAATTATTTCTAATTTAATTTCGAAATTAAACGATAATTATTAAAAAAAATTATGTTCAAATTGATGAACATAATTTCTATTATAGTTCGTCATCTTTCACTTTACTTATGTATCTATATGTATTGTGATATATATACTCATTTGAAATCAAAACACAATGATAAAATCTGAACGCTTATATTTTGTATGTATATAAATATATACAAACACACATAATGTGATCAACTACAGTAACAAAGTTGCAGTAATTTATGACGGGTCAGTTTATGGGCATGGGCAAGTTCACACATGGCCGACGCCGAACTCGTTTAAGTAAGTAATGAGTATCCGAGATTAATATAAATATGTAAGATACACAGTATTGGTAGGTTATATTTACTAATTTATTTAAAACCTTTTTATACAAAATTTTATACCTTTGTTTTATATTGGTTAAAAATAGGTACATCTGGCTAAATATTGTGTTCAAAATACAGGTTTAACGTAAATATTGAACAAGAAAGTATAACCAAAATCACATTTATTTTTTCTATACCTAAATAAAAAGATTCATAAATTATATGAATTAATAAAAATTCATATTCCGTGTTTATCCAGAAAACCAAGTGTTAGGACACTGGAACTAGGACACCCGTGCTAGAGACATTGCGTATGAAGAATGATACTGCCGCAGCTCAATGCTTTTATTATTATGAATAATTAGTACATATTTTGGTATAATTGACTTATAAAAATTAAATAGTCTTTGTAAATTTATATATGAATCGCAACAATTCAAAAATAACATTAATGAAATTGGAAAAATCCGTAAAAGTTGTAAATGTAGAAATCGAGAAAGTCTCACTGTGTTCTGCCACAAGCGAAAAACAAAGTGTCTTGATGCTAGGTTAGGTTTAGGTAGGCTGTTTGTCTATTCTTTTTAAAGCGAAAGCTACCAGCAATATTGCACCTATATGAGATATAATTAATAAACATAAGATATTTTGTATTTATTGATTTATCTAACATTATTTAGGCTTAATTATCAATCTAATATAAGAATATACTGCACTAGTTCCAATTAATAAAACTCTTTACGTTCATTTAAAGCAACTTAGAAGTAGTAGAGAAATCACCATAAAAATAACACTTAATTTTAGCTCGCAATTACGAGGCCGTTAAAGGGCGGCTGCTTCTCGACAGAGCTATTACATTACCTCCCATTTACCATGCTTTGGTACTTAGTATACCTTACTTATTTTAATTTTTTCTTATTTTTTTTTTAAATAAATCTATTCTATTAATAGCCATTTAGAAATATTTATATACTCTTACAATAACAGTAATTAAACGTTTTATATCATAATGTAATATTTTATACAGGTATGAGGAAAATTATTCAATATATTTCTAGACATTTCTATAAATTGAAATGCATTGGAACTGTACTTAAATTTAAAAAAGATAAATAAACATTAAAGTGGTGTAGTCCAGTACTACACTTAGCCGACGGCATCGTAAACTGAAATGTGAAACTTAAAAGCCACAACTTGTCAAAGGTAAAGCGTTAAGTGATATAAAAAAATAGGTATCTTAGGTATGTTACTCCACCAATATGATTCGACAAGTTAATATAACATAATTGATGAACAACAAAATATATGTCATAGTAACAAATACTATGATATATTATTTGTATATATTTATTTGTATATATTATTTGATATTTTTATTATAACTATTACATTTCTTAAAAAACACATTGTAATTTATAAATTACTAAAGAAATTAAAAATTTCAAAGTAGATAGAAGACTGCTTTATTTACTTCTTCTACCCTAATTTTAAAGTATTAATATTATAATAGATAACTGAAATCGTTTTTCTTTTGAAAAAAATTAAAAGAAAATCGATTCCTTTGTTTTGCTTTTTAAAAAAATGTGCCTTTAAACGTATATTATAATATAAATGTATCAGCATCTCAGAACTCATCATTAATCTAAACAAAATGAAACTGTATACACATTGAGTCTGTTTTAAATCTATTTGATTACTTTTTTATTGTACTAGGCGTTTATAATGACTTCATTTCTAGCCCGCATCTCAGGCATGATTAAGATAATTCGAACCATAGCTGGTTCTAAAATTTTCGGTCCCCCGCGAACTATCTCTCAAAGTAATTAAGTACACGTGTCATTGAAATAAACATTAACGAAACTATTACGACTTATATGTTAAGTATAAAAAATATTTTACATTATGGCATCAAGTATCAAGATAAATATATATACATATATATATATATATATATATATATATATATATATATATATATATATATATATATATATATATATATATATATATATATATATATATATATATATATATATATATATATATATATATATGGCTATAGGCTACAGCTTATGCATTTATATATTACTTTATATTTAATTACATATTGCAACAATATGTTATATATATATACATATATATATATATATATATATATATATATATATATATATATATATATATATATATATATATATATATATATATATATACATATATATATATATATATATATATATATATATATATATATATATATATATATATATATATATATATACAACATAAAGGCCTTCGTCCTTTTAAAAAAATGCACTCTTTTTTTTCATTTCTTTGAAGAACTTGTTGTCAAGATACCCGATTCTCCTGAAAGCCGAAAACAAGTTTCTGAAACATAAATTCACACAATAAATGGTTATTATTCACAGAATATCAAATATATACTTAACTGTTTAAAACATTGGGAAAATTATCTATATAGATAAAATATGATTTATAGATCAATTTTTTAAGCAAATGAAATTATCAACAGCTAGCAGAGGAATTTGAGCGATAAATTCCAGTATATATTAGTGCGTCATACCCTAATGCGATCGAATGACGAAAGTAACGGTCTTGATAACGAGGCCTATAAAATCGGGGAGTCACTTGAGTGCTTTGGGGTGCGATTTGATAAGGAATATGGAATATGGATTATATGCGGCATGAAAAGTCAAACGATATTTTACATTACATAATGTAGTATTTCCCTTTTGATATTTTTTTTAGAAATAATAACAACAATAACATTGTTAATATGTTAACTTAGACTAGTTTTACTTTAAGTAATGTAAAGCAAAATGTTAACAAATTCTCTAAAAATAATGAGTACTACCTAACAAAAGGTCCGTAGTGCCTGGAAAATAATAATTAAAATAATTAATATTTAAAACAATTTTATAAAAAAAATAATTGCTAAAAACTTTTGTCTTCTATGCAAAATGTGTATTGAACAAATTTTAACAGCCAGTTTTTACACGCACTTTTTTTTATAAGTATTAAAAACTCATAAGAAAATAATATTAACATATCAGATTGTTATTTATTTAAATTAGTCGTCATCAAAATGCCTTCACGCTTAAACCTACTTATCGTTAAGGCAACATGAGCTTTCATGAAAGAATTTTAATTCGATTCGTTTATTCGTTATAAAAGCAAATAATTCCACATAATTAATTTTATTACTATGTGATAACGTCAATATTTACGGATATTTAAATAAAATTATTATGGATTAGTTAATATTTTTATCTTATAAAAAATATTTTCTTCTTGCAGATACATCTGAAAAGCCAACTCAAAAGAAATTAACGAAGAAATATGCTACAGTATCAGTTCTACTTAGACAGCGATATAAAGGTCTACCCTTACGCATCGACTAAATTTGTATTCTAAATTAACTACAACCCTTATATTTTATCTCACTTCCTCTTGGAGAAACAGTATTTCCTGTCACATTTCTTTTGGTAATGGCGGATGCTGTAAGAAAAACAAAGGTGGGGACGAAACTTTGAAGGGGAAGGGTGCTCGTTCGAGTGAAATGAGACGACTTACAGGATAAAATTCGAAGGGGAATAATCAATAAGTACTATGCGTATTAACTAAACATTCAAAACATGCTTGAGAGTTAAATAAAATGTATTGTATAGAGCGAGTATTGTATATACCTATATATCAATGTTATTTTGTAAATATATATTATTATGATATGATTATATATATATATATATATATATATATATATATATATATATATATATATATATATATATATATATATATATATATATATATATATATATATATATATATATATCTATATATATATATATATATATATATATATATATATATATATCGCATTATCAAATAACAGTAACAAAAGTAACAAAAATGTTATGTTGTTAGTAGCTTTTTCTATTTTATCATATAAATTAATAGCATGATTAAAATGTTAAATAAGAAAGTAATAGTTAAAATAATAAAATTAAAATATACAAATCCACATTAGCTTTTATTTCACAAACAAAATTAAATAATTTATATACCTAGTAATATAACTAGCGACCAGCTCGCTGTCTGGCCACTTAAGTAAACTTAATTGCATTTGTTGAACATTGTACATGTTCAGGATACTCGTATTTACTCTTATATAATAGATTATTTTTTTCTAAAATAAAAGTAGAAGCCACGTCAAAATTGGTCCAGCCGTTTCAGAGATTAGCCCGAACAAACAGGCAGACAGACAACAATTGTACAAAATGTTAGTTTGGTATATGTACCGTATGTATGTATATTCATATGCATATAGTAAAAAGCAGTTATTTTAATATTACAAACAGGCGCTCCAAATTTTATTTATTAATATAGATATATAATAAATACGAATACCGAATATGTAATAGATATGTGTAGGTCCATAAGCCGAACTATCTATTATCAAGAGAAATAGAACTTTTTAGTTTTATCGCCGCCGCGGACGATGGGAAGTGCTTGGAGTTCGCATAGCCCCATCTCCGTTGATTAGCAAGCACTAGAGGGATTTAATGATTACTTTCAGCCGTGTAATTATGTTCGACCTACCGCCAAGTTATGGCCACAGTAATGGCCGGAGCGTAATGGATCTCATATGTACCTACTGTACCCACTTGTATTTGTAAGTTAGAACTGAAAAGCTTATTACATAGTATTATTGAAACTAAAATATATTGATAGAACATTACTAGGAAGGGACTCGTCTGGTCGAAGACAATGACTGTAGGTTCAAGGCCCTCCAAGAAAAAAATATTTTTTTTGTTTGGCGAGACTTAGTGAAACATATAGTACTTACATACAAAATCACAAATCTTGATTATCGTCTTAAATTCCCTATGCTTGTTTCGAGATAAAGAAAGGTAATAAAAAATGTATCAACAATTAATGCCAACAACAAACAAATAATAAAATTAATAGGTAAAAAAATATGGTCAACTAACAAAAAAATATTTTATAATTAAAGATATATCGTGTGTAGTAAAAATATTATATACAAACGCTTTGAACTATCTACGTGATAAAAATTAAATATCCCAATTCTTATAATACATATGAATAGTACCAAGTAAATTATGTTCCACATTAAGTGACAGAATAAAGTGAATAGATTATGAATGTTACAAAAATCTCTTAAGTAGGATAATACATCATATTTATGCCTATTTTATTAGCATCATGAGCTTACGTTAGAAAATCTTACAACGTTAATTTCATGTATATTTGCACACATATATGAATCATGTGGTTATATAATAGTTTCTAAGGAAAAACCCTGTCCTTGTCAAGAAAACCGACGAGAAAAGGTTAGAATGAGACGAGGCTTAAAGCGTATATTTAGATATTTTATTTACAATACACAAGCCACATTTCAGATTCTACTACTTCTTTAGATTTATATTCGATCTTGCTTGTTTCTCTTGGTTGTTGTGATCGTAAAATAGAGTTCATTAATAAATTATAATGTTGCTTTTTATTATAATTTATGTAGCTTATAGCAGCTTATATACAAAAATCCCCCACTTTTTTTATATATTAGAATATTATTTATCGTAATTATTGAGGAATATCTTAAAATTAAAAATGTATTTTAATTATAGTTAAAATCTGGCATATGAAAGCTCTTATATTACAATAGAGCCATCTATATTATTTAATAGGAACTGCCTAGAAAGTATAAGATGCCTATTGATAGTAGCATCTTGTATTAAAATAGTAAATCATACTAACTTGTCTTTAAGATATAAAGTAATTTCATTCTACCTAGTAATTTATTTAATTTATATAAGCTACAAAATTATTACGATAAAATAATCGTAGTCAAAGCGCCATCTGTCGTTATAACTACGAATTCCGATATAATTCACTTAGTTGAGCGCTACTCCACGAAAACTTCGGTGTTATTCATACCTCCTGTGCTCCTAGCTCCATCTATGGCGTATTAATTCAGTTAACTAATATTACAATTGCATAAAATATTAAAAAAAACATAAAGTAATTAAAAATCTAAATTAAAATTATAAACTTAAAAAAAATAAAGAGACGGTTCATTTAATTTTTAAATTTGATTGTACATGACCCTGATTGACTGCATATATCGGCACAAAAACCGCTCAGCAAACTCCATGTGTTGGGTTTCCGCCACTCAGCACGTAGCTGTTAAGTGGACAAAAAATAATCTATTCTATAAGTAGTAAGAAGCAACCCTTAAAAAAATATATCTTTTATAAAATACATTTAAATATATATTTCTTTACTTTGTTTCATTTAATTTCCATAGCATTACCTATAAAATGCCAAAAATATATTCTGCTGTACTCGTGGCGGAAGTACCGTATTAGCGGAGCCCTAGCCAGTCCTAGCTATCCACGTCCCCGTCGTTCCCCCTGGGACCTGCTGCAACCGCGCTGCCGCGTGACCGCCACCCTGAGTTGCAGCTGAGCTAACGGATACAGGGCGAAGGGCGAGTATACTGCGCCTTAAAACAGTATCGACTCACTAAGGAGGACACCCGAAATAAAATCGAGCACATCTGAAGGCTCTGACACGAATTGCTTTCTGGAACGTAAGGACGCTTAGCGATGACAGCCGACTGGCCCAAGCAGAAGCAGTAATGCTAAACTACAACTTGCATATACTCGGTCTAAGCGAAGTGAAGAGAAACGGGTTTGGCGAACTGAGAACGCCGAGAGGCTTGACTCTGTTGTATTCTGGTAAAGAAAATGAGGAAGGTGTACGTGAGTATGGCGTGGGGCTCATCCTTTCTAATGCAGCTAAGAATAGCCTTCTCGACTGGAAACCGATATCAGACCGGATCATATATGCCCGTTTCAATTCCAGAGCCCGGAAGATCTCTATGGTCCAGTGTTACGCCCCAACCAACGCATCATCTAATGATAACAAGGACGACTTCTAAAATCCCCTGAATGCCACCCTAAGTGGCATAAAGAAGCAAGACATCGTTTTCGTCATTTGGTTGGGAGCGTAAACACTAATCGTGAGCGGCATATGGGTACACAGGGACTTGGTATGTGCAACGAGAATGGAGAGCGTTTTATCGAATTTTGTCAGAACCACGATCTTACCATCGGAGGAACATTGTTCATACATGGCAACCACAATAAGTACACATGGAACTCACCCGGTGGAGTCACCAAGAACCAAATCGATCATCTTGTCATAAGTTCTAAATGGCGTTCTTCATTGCTCGATGTTCGCAACCGCAGGGGTGCCGATATTGATAGCGACCATCATTTGGTGGTTGCTGAAGTCCGGCTTAAAGTTGCAAAAGCCCGTGTGGCTGGAGCACCCAGCAAGATTGGAAGAAGGTTCGAGGTTAATAAACTACATGACTTGGAGACGCGTAAGGCCTTCCAACTCGAGTTGCGAAATCGTTTCTGTGTACTGGAAGCCACTTCGGACTCATTGAACGAGGAGTGGAACCGCATTAGAGTGGCCTATACAGAGACTAGTTCCGCCGTCTTGGGACACAAATCGCCTCAGTCTCGGGAGGACTGGCTATCACAACGAACCTGGAACCTGATCGAAGACAGAAGACGACATAACCTCAGACTGCTTGAGACTCACAACGATGGCATGCGAGCCGAACTTAACACTCAGTACCGTCAAAAACGCAAACAAATCTATCGCAGTACCCGGAAAGATAGGAGACAGTGGGCTGACGGTATTGCCGATCGTGCTCAACAAGCTGCAAGCACTGGTAACTTGAGGGAGTTATACAAATCTAACAAAACCTCGGCAGGTAACAGCAAGTCGAAGAAGAAGCCGTTGAAGTCGAAGGACGGGCAGCTTATTGTGACGACAGAAGGGCAGCTAGTACGCTGGCCGCCAACACTTTGAAGAGGTCTTCAGTTTGTCAGCTATAACGACGCCCGACATACTGCAAGCCAGTTCACAACCAGCCCGGCTTCTTGAAATTAATACGGACCCGCCGACATCCTCCGAAGTTGCAAAGGCGGTCAGATCTTTGAAGTTAGGCAAAGCACCAGGAATCGATCTGATAACTGCGGAAATGCTGCAAGCCGACTTATCTTCTGCTGTCAGCGTTCTGACGCCTCTCATTAAAAGGATCTGCACCGCCGAAGAGCTACCCAGCGATTGGAATAAGGGTCTTCTTGTTACTGTTCCGAAGAAGGGTGATCTGAGCCTGTGCTATAACTGGAGAGGAATTACACTGCTCTCTGTTCCTTCAAAAGTGTTCTGTGAGATCATCCTGGATAGACTGTCGAGAGCCGTGGATCCTCTTCTACGCAAGGAACAGGCTGGTTTTCGTTCGAACCGCTCATGCACGGACCAGATCAACACTCTTCGTATCATTCTGGAACAGGCATCAGAATGGCAAAGTGAGGTCTACCTAACTTTTGTCGACTTCGAAAAAGCCTTCGATATGGTGAAGTGGTCCTGCATCTGGTCCCGCCTTTCGGAACTTGGAGTGCCGCCAAAAATCATCCGTCTACTAAAAAGCGTTTACAGGAAGTATTCCTGTAAAATAACTCACGACGGCCTCATCTCAGACGAAGTAGCAGTGCATGCGGGTGTCCGCCAGGGCTGCCTCTTGTCACCGCTCCTCTTTTTGGTCGTTCTAGATGGGATAATGATGGGACACGCTGACATGCAAGCAAAATTATATATATATGTATGTATATGTATATATATATATATATATATATATATATATATATATATATATATATATATATATATATATATATATATATATATATATATATATATATATATATATATATATTCCCTTTGGCAATAACATTGTCCATTGTCACCCCTCGTAAATTTTGTCCCAGTCAAGAGTAGTTAATGTGAATTACGCAATTTCGAATAGACGTATCGAGATCTATTAACTATGAGGGATTTGTGATGATTTATGAGGGTATATGAGGGGAATAAAAGTATATAATAATATAAAAGTATTAAGAATATAAATATACCAGTAGGAAAAGGTTGCGATCATTGGACCGGCTCTTTGATTGGACCACCTAATTCTTTCAAAAATTATATATGGTACAATAAGTTCAATACGTTGCTAGGCAACAGGCTAAGGTTTGATGGGTGGGCAACGGGCTCGGTGCCCGTTGCCTACCCGGCTAACCTTAGTGCGCTCTCTTCACGGAGTAAGTAGTGACCGTGACCGTAATATAAAAACGGAGCCATCAGCAAACTGATGTAAGTAGCATTGTATTTATTCATGTTTCATGATATATATTCTGATCGAATAGCGAATTTATCTGCGCTTACAGAGACTATGAAGGTTTTTACCTATTTCAGCACGTTTTTTAATACCTGCTTTCGTTCTGTTGATATGCCTATTTGCCATCAATGGACCTAAATGGTGACGCCATTATTGGACCGGTCCAATCAAAGAACCTTAGCGAATTACTTATTTTCACTTAGCATAATTCTAAAAAATGTTCTAATGTAAACTTTTTTTTTAAAAGTAATAAAAAATAAAACATCTTATTGGACACTCCAGCAATATTGAAAATGTAATATCAAAGTTAATAAACAAAGATTTTTGTCAGCAGAGAAAAAGAAAAGAAAATATTATTTTGAAAGGTAACTAGTGTGAAACTAGCCATCCAAAAGCCACATTAAAAAGAAGATTGGTCAGGAAATACCAAAAAGTGGCCGAAGAAGTTCAGATAGTGTAGTAGCTTTAGACACTGAATTAAGGAATCACATAGTTGAAATGGAGAATTCTTTTTGGTATTAAGATGTCAGAGGGCTTTCCTTCCAATTAGCTGAGAAAAATAAAATTAAAAATCGTTTTCATAGAACCAAAGAAGCTGCAGGAAAAATGGTACTTTGCATTCATGAAGCGCCATGGAACAAATCCAGATATAAGTCTCTGTCATCCAAGAGCCACATCATCGATACTTTTGAATAAAAAATAATACTTATTTTGTCTTTCATTTGAGCCACCTTCATTGGACGGTTAATACAAATATTTCTAAGTCCAATGATAGCAATTTAGTGGTCCATTGAAGTTAACGGTGGTTCAAAGAAAGCAACTTGTCATTGAAAAGTTATTTTAGTATATTTTGAAAGCCTTTTAGCTTTCATTGCCAATAATTTATATATCATTAATTTACATATATAGCATCACATTTCAACAATTGGTTTTAATTTTTCGGTGACATTTCATGAGATATAATGTCATAAAGTTACGTGGTCCAATGATAGCAACCTTCCCCTATTTAATATAAATTTATTAAGGGAAATACAAAGTGTTATAATTTGAAATAAAAATAACAGATCTATTTAATCAGTCAGCACAATGGATAACTAAATTTGCAAAGCTAAAACAACTCTCTTTTTTCTAAGTTAACTAACACAGTTTATTTGATACTAAATAGTTTGATTCCAAATAGTCTTTACAAATATAATTTTTATTTGTATTGCCATTAGCAGATGACGTAGCGATGGTTGAAATAAATTCCAGATACCAAAAAAATTGTCCGTTATTAGACGCTTCAGCAATAACATAACGACAACAAAAAAAATACTTATCGTGGAAAAAATAAGTTAGTGTTTAAAAATTTATAAATTCACATTATTGTTATATGATATTTTTATGAGTAGGTATACTTTTAATTTTGCTTCAATTTAAAATGTGTACTTTGGTATAAATATCTACACACAGGTATATAAAATATTATTACCCATTTAATCTCAATTTAACCTAAGTTGTTGTCAAGGTGTTAGACTTATATATGAAAACCAATTGCCTATAAGAATGGATCCTAACAAAAAAAATATTTTCAACTTTAACAAAAGATGAAGTATTTAGGGTATATAAAATACAACGTTGTAAAACCGTTCGTTGTAGAACTTTATAGCGATCATAAATCGTTTTATCCCAAAGCAGTGATTATCACACGCATTGTTGCTAAATGCATGCATTCAATATTATACTTAAACATTGCTCGAGTAGAGCAAAAGAAAAGAGTATTACAGAGATGGATTAGGTAAGAAATAATTGTTTATTAAGATAATACAATATATATTGACCCTCTATTAGTGCTAGTTGTTTGTATTTAACAGTATAGATACACAATTGTAAGTTCGATTCATACTAGTGAAAATACCTATTTCAAATACTTTTTTTCTAGCAGCTTAGGCGTTTTATACATTCAGTGCTTACTAAATGCCAGGAATGCTATAACTCCCCTGATATTTTAAACCTATATTTTCTGACCTGATTTAGCCATAAACAATTGAAAAATATGTGTATTGAAAACCGGCAATGATAATGTGTGCTATATTGTTCAAATCACATAAAATAGCATCACGCGATTGCAAATTGACTAAGTATTCAACTGATAGGTACGTAATAAATCAATTATTGTTATATATATTTGTAGGTTATAATGTAAGCCAATATTCACTATATTAGCTTATACTTACGCTTACGAGGTAAGCTTAGTAGGGACCTGCATAGAAAATACCCATATCAAAATATGCGTCACCAATGAAAGATTTAGGACGACGGGTCTGCAATTTTATGGCTGACATATAAAAGGGTAAACGCTGCTCGACTAACAAACAAAACGAATTAGGTCAGTCACACTTTAGTCATGGCGTTGTGTGTTTTATAATAAGGCAAATCAAGCAAGTGACAGTTAGTGTTTTAAAAGCTAATCCAATAGCTAAAGATAGTGTGGTAGTTATCTCTATAATGTATGGATATGGACATCTACTCGTACCAGCTTACGAAGAGTTTCACATAGGTAAAATAGTATCATTTTACAAAGCAACATTAACAGTAGTTAGATACGATTTATTTTAATTATAATTCAAATCTGTTTTAATTATAATTTATTTTATTGAGTTGGTATATGTTTACCTATTTGAAAGTCCAATATGGATAAAAGCATTTTTATAGTGAAATTTAGTTTATTTTATAGAAAAAGTAAATAAGCCTACCTACACCTATACCCATTCCTATAATATACCTATTCTTTTATATCAAATTCCGAATTTTTTATAGTAAGCATGATTGAGAAAAAAGATCGTAACAAATTCTGGTAAAAAATTTTAACCGAAGATATATTTAATATACCTATAAAGTATCCTGCTAATTCAAATATTGAACTCAATCGTCTTATTCGACAAGCACTTACCAATCACAAAGAACTCTATATCAAACTATCACTACCACTGAAAAATTACCAGTCCGCCATTTTGAATATGCATTTGAAACGCATGCGCATTATAAAAGAAAGTGGGGCTGGCGAATGAGGGGCTCTCTTTCTGCGCCATTACTATTAAGGCGGGAACTAACTTCATTTTAGTATGGATCGATATGGCTCTCTCTAAATATGGCTAACCAAATTTATATTAAAGCGTAGGCACACATGGTCGAATTTTAGTAAAGAAATATTTACTTGATACTTTAGTAAAGAAATATTTAATAGAAATATTACATTGTTTTAAAATTTAAATTTAGCTTAAATTATGAAATTAGCATTTTTTATTTGCATATTTTTTAGTACAAGATATTTATGGACCAGCGATTCAATACATTATTACGATTACATAAATTCCCACTAACCATAATTATCATCACATTTTATTAAGATACCTACACTGGAACTAAAATATTTTAGTTAAGAGCTGTAAGTAAGTAAAGTAAATTTTTAAATGATTTTTAAAGTGTTAATCTAAGGATCGTTCGGTCGTGTCAACGACTTTATTAAAAAATTATTAAGTGCATTAATCTCTGGATCTACTGGTTCGAACAAAAAAATTAAATATAAATATAGTATATGTCTATCTATCAAGTAAGTAAATATAGGCTATATTACTATAAACTAATACCTATACGGTTAAAGTTACACAAAAATCATGTAAGAAGTAAATTAATAAAAGGAAATCTTTTAAAAATCTAAATAACAGCTCGCGATAACTCCATCACACTTTACGCGTCATATAGGTATACCTACGTATGTATATTATAATAACTATATCTAATATTCGTTATAAAGGAGTTATAATTCTCGTCTTCTGAAATACAGCTCGAGTTCAGGCGAGAGTCGCCACTCCGATTAATTTATTTATTGCCGTGCTAGAATATCATAGATTTGTAATTTGTACTAATGATTTGAACTAAACAAATAAAATTATTTACTACTAAATATTAACTAAGTAAAATATAATAAAACAATTATTGAAACATTTACAGTTTTAAAATTATGATGAATGTAATATATATTGTCACCAGAAATCAACAGGGACCAACGATCGTGATACATTTCTTTTAACTATTGAAAATAAGGATTTGTAATAATATTTAACCTTATATTTTTATTTTTATATATTGACGGACGGATATACGGACGTGGCGTCCATATTAATAATTATTTAGATGTTAAGCAAGGAAAATAAAAAATGTGTTTCCATATTACCCTGATATCCGCAATTGGTACAATTTCCAATTAAAAATACATTTATTTAGTAGAATGTGAACTGAGAACTGATTGAGTAAAATTATAGTAGGTACTTTATTTTTATTGAATATTTATAAAACGCTGCAGGTGTGTTAGGTTAGCATTGTGTTAAATTGATATGAACAATATAATACAAAAATATATTAATAATATGTTAATTTATTTATTTAATTTTATTTATATACAGTTTTATACTCAGGTCATAAACCTATGTACTTATGGGTAATAGATGTGCTTACCTAGAGCGTGTATAATTGAAGTAAACAGTAGCAGGCAGAACACGTTCGCTATAAAAATAAAAAAGCTATAAAATCTAAGATAAAAAGTGAACCAACATAAAACATTGCTGTGGGGGTATTTTTCCTTATCCAATTTGTAGTGTGATAAACTACCAAGGAATAAAGTAGATTTTAACTCACGAATGGTTTATATGTTTTCCGAAAGGTAGGGATATCATGTAGGTACCTAGGGAAAAATTTGGTAATACGCCCCACTTTTTTTTAACGTTCAATAAAAGTCAAATAATCATAAATATAAGGATTTATTTTATTTTAAGATGTTACTTGGTTAATTGAGAATACTATGACAAAAGCTTATTGTAATAGGAAACAACAGTTATTGCTATATTTTTATTGGACATGGAGTGGTGCGTTTTGTCAGGTACATGTCACCTAATACGCCTCTTTTTGTATTCAAAATGTCCCGCTATATATTCATACGTAAATTTAACCAAAACGAAGAAAAAAAAGTCATCATCAACAATTTAATAACTAATCATCACAGCACAACGGTAAAGCAAGATTCAAAGTCTTTAAAAGTTTTTCATAAACCAAACTCAAGTAGCCGTATATTGTTGCTGTGTGAGCTATGGCTATCTAACATCAATAAAGTCTTTCGAGGGTTTTTGTAGTGCAAGAATACTTCTTCAAACCATTTCTCGAATAAATCTGTGTTGACTTACGATGATTTTTTGTTCATAAAATCTTGTGATACTGGTCTGGAAGGCCTTCCGAAAATTGTGTTTTGTTGCAGGTGCCTTTGTAGGTAATATTGTAATATTGTAAATAAAAGTGGAAGAAAGTTACTCAGACCATTACAACAAGCAATTACTGTGATAATTTCACCCTTTTCGGATATAGTGAGAGTGATATCGAGCTGAGTGATTCCACGCTCATTCATATTAAAAACTTCTTCAGGGTGTAAAATTCGAGAAATCTTGTTCTTCATAAATGAATAACAAAAATGTAATGAATAACAAAAAATAAAATTGCTTGATATCCTCTAGATTAACACCATATGCTCGAGACAGATATAATCCTTCCGATTTTTATGACTTAGTACAGGGTTCTGATCCATAAATCCAGTAAACCAGACATTTCCTACGAACCAAAATTTTTCTGAAAGCCATTTCTTTCACGTCTTTTGAGAGCAAATTCGACTCTTTCTAGTTTTTTTTATATGAGCAACAAATGCTTTTTCATACTCCTGTAGAGTCCTGTAGAGACTTAATCTATCTGTTATAAGGTACCTTCTCAAGGTTCGAGATGCAATCTTCAAGTGCTTTTCTGATTCACTTGATTCACTCCCATTTCTTTACTTCGTATGCATTGCCTAATCCGAATCTTATGCATTCCTAGAAATTCGAAGAGTCTCATCATTCATAAAACGAGAAATATTCTGAAAAAAAATTCAATATAAAATAATTTCTGTGTTCTTTGAATACTGGGGCATTTTAAAAAACAGCAGAGGGTATATTGTCAATTTAGCTTCTGAAAACGCCCCACCAAGATCAAGCCGCAGTTTCAAGGCTATACGCTTGTACGCTGAGCGAACCAGAATAATTGGAGTTATGTGTATTTTCAATAGTTAAAATCAATTTAACTTAACTATAACGAGTATGAATATATTAAAAAAATGTCTGCAACTTACCACAAATTGTATCTTTACCAAAACACTAGTTTTATCAATATTTTTAACCAAGTGTAATAAACCACTCGTGCACATCAGCTGTGTTGCTTGGTGATGGCTATTCGTCGCGGTATACGTCTGTTGTGTAGCTTTCTTAGAGTACGAGCTAGGTGAGTGGAGCGCTTTGTCAATTGGGGCGTATTACCAAGTTTTACCCTATTGAAAATATATAAGTTTCTATACTATTGAGTAATACATACCTAGTTTGTATGTACCTAAAAAATATAAAAAATGATATACAATGCAATTATACTGAATGCGCTTATCTCAGCGACAAGTGGTTATAATTGAAAAAATATTTTTCTGTTGAATAGTCCATTTATCAAGGGAGACTATAGAGCTATATTAAAGATTTTGACACAGACGTGATATGAAAAACCACTGATTTGATGATGTCTCTTCTTTCTTTGTGATAGTGTCTCCTTTCTCTCTGAAAACTATTCAACTCTTGTCTAAAGCTCCATTAAAAAAAGTAACTTAAGTGAATCGAAGATATGTAAAAAGCAATCTTGGCTGATATTTCTGGAATAAATGCATACGCTTAGTACCTAAGAAGAAAAAATAGACTGCATATAAAAAATAACAGTATTATTTAATTTCATATTCTTGTTATACCTATACGTTTTATTGAATAATTGTTTTATACATTGAAAGTAAGAGAGAAAGAGAAGACAGATTAGTGATTAGTGTTCTTTTTTCAACAGTCTGAAATTCGATATATTTATGTAATTTTTTTGCCTGATTAGAACTTTAATTGATGTTGACTTGCTATATTTTATTTGAAACTTATAAATTGTAGGGATTGAGGACCGTTGTGGCGCATACGCACAGCCTCTACCTGTAAACGCGACGGCTTGTGGGTTATATTCCCACTCTGTGATAATAAAGTAATTTCATTTTCTTCGCTCTGGCAACTAAACACGCAATGCCTCGAAAGGCGGAAAACGGGGAACGGAGTGTCTTAAAGCTTAACACTACGTTCCTGCCTCCTGCTATGTGCGGAATACAGCGTGATGACAACCCTTATTCCTACAACCCACCTCGGTATATTGAAGTAAAGTTAATTAGAACGTGTACTTGTGTCAATGGATTTTTCCGCAATATTCACATTTATGCCACCTATAGGTTACACCTATGTTACTCATCTACAAGAGCAAGAAATTAACTATCGATTGATACTAATATCAAATAATAGGTGTTTATAGCATATTATTTATGCAGCAGCATTTTATTTTATTTATGAAAATTGTCCATATCCTACAAATGTATAAAATGCAAATACCAGGAAAATTTCTTCATTTAAAAGTAGTTTTGTCAAAGAATTTTACTGGCTTTTTTAATATTATACTTTTTGTCACAAAATATTTGATATGAATCTAGAATTCTAAAGTTTTTGATTAGAAACTATTTAAAAAATAGTTTCTAAACAAAACTCCTCTACAAGCGAAGCAAGTAGGTAACACCTACGCGTAATAAGTCCCGATAGACGATTGTCCAATTCTAAGAGTAATCGATACAAGGCCTATTTCATTGTGGGTACTTTATAACTATCTATTATTTATAAATTAAGACTATAATTTGAGAGATTAAAATTGGTTTGAAAATTTAATATTTTGATTATACTTGATGATATCCTGAACTTAGCAGGGTAGGCAGAAGGAACCTAGTGTTAAGATGCTCCGTTCCCCACTTTCCACCTTTCCTCGAAAATGTGAGCGAATGTCGTGTTGAGTGGCGGAAGTCAACGCCGCGCTTTTGCCTTGTTTTCAGAGCGAAGTAAAAAATATCTATTTTCATCATTTAAATAATAATATAAGGTGCAGTAAGACAACGTCTAACTGCAAGCGGTGGTTGTGGGTTATTAAATTGGTTCTTAAAGTGGGTTATTAAATATTTTTAAACGAAAAAAAATGAGACTGCTTTAATTTCCGCCACTCAACATACAATGTCTAAAAACCAGATGGATCACGGAGAGCTTAGTGTCTTGAAAATATTTATAAATAATTAGTAAAATTTATTTGTATTATATTTATATCAAACCTATAACCTTCATTGACTGGAACAAGTCTTTGTTAGAGATAAGGTCACCTTTGCAAACAATACAAACAATTTTACATTTTGCATTATTATAAAGTGCAATAAAGAGTACAATATAGATTCGTCTTCCTATCCTGCTATGTGCGGGATAGGGCGTGATTTTCGATCATTGGGACTTAATTAATTATACATATCTCCCAATCTTTGATGATTCCCAATGATTTGATCTGCGTAAAGCTGAATTTGGATTGTATCATTTCACATCGATACCCATTATATCACATTCATCGTTTGGATGTTAACCACTGTACTTATACCTACCCAATATGTTAGATGTAATAAAAACAGACCTGGGAGATTATGAGAACATCTCGGATGGATACAGATCAATAGCCATACCTACATATATAGATATTTATACATCCCGATAGACATTGTATTATAGACATTTTAAAACATATCTTGTTTATTATTTGCAAATGATGTAGTACTATATCAGATTAAAGAAACAGAAGTTGCGATTAATTTCTTTTGCTTATTAAATATATCAATATTCGGACCGATATTATTATAACCTACTATACTATTATTTACATATACCCGCTAGGTTTGTACCTAAAAAGAAACCGACTTAGTCCTGCTTGTAACAATATAGGTATCTACTCTTACATACATCGTGCATATATGTATTTATTTATTTGTATTTTATTTGTAAGTTCTAAGTTCCCTTTTGAGATACGGGACCTTAAAAATATAAACATTTTCTCTAAAACATTTATTACTTATTTTTATGATTTTTAAAGTGTTAATCCACTTAATACTTCTTTTAATTTAATAAAAAACAATTAAAATATGACGTGCTTGGAAATTTTTATAAACTAAAAGTTACATTTTAAGTTCAGTAGGTACCTACAGTTTAACTTTATTATGACTTACGAACCGACTTGATAGTGTAAACTACTAGTCATAAAGGAGTTGTGTCTAGTAGTTTACACTATCACTATCTTGTATCATTGTAGCGAGTTAGTCAGAGAGAACTTTATGTTATGATAGGTTTTCCGCTTTCCAACCGAACTCATCACGTGACATGACGGAACTCATTGTCACGTTTTGTTTTACCAAAATTGAACTAAATAGGTAACCTACGCTACCTGTCAGTGGCGCAGAGAGTAATTTTTAAGCGGCGTCTATTGAAAAAATTTAAAAAAATCTAATTTACGAAGTTTATTTACTCAGCAATATTTTATTGTTTATGTTGTTGATTTTTGCATGTTAATGGTTAACTGTAATTTTCTATTTAATAAAATTTACAATAGGTAGCCCAATAGTAATCGTTTTATATGGACTATTCGCCACTACTATATATTTATAAAAATAGTAAAGCTTAGAAGTATTTCTATCACTATTTAAAGTACTAAAAACGTATAACACATACAGGTATAATACCTACATAGTTATGTACCTATATAAGCGCGTATATTATCGTCCCCTCTCGTAACATTAATATATTTTGCTAATATAAGATTTGTAGACTGATTAGTTTTGGTTTACGCTATACTCCATAAAATATACGTCAACCACTAATTTGAGATTTACGATATCGTAAATCAGGGATGTTCAGTTCTGTTACGACGCGGCGTTCTGAATGGAACATGAAATATTGATAAAGATAAATCAAGCTCTTATTGTATACAATACTTTTTCAATATTTAGACCACAAATACCTTTGTATATAATACATTGCATCTGTCCAAAAGAATAAGAAGAATATTAAGATTACAGAAATTTTCTAAAGTAGGTACCTATAGGTACACAACACACATATACACTCACACATATATATATATATATATATATATATATATATATATATATATATATATATATATATATATATATATATATATACATACCTTTTATATTTTCATACATTTAATATTTATATCTTCCAATATTGTTATTTATATTTATTAGGTATATCATGTTATCTTTATGTGTTTAAAATCGTCAATCCGTCAACTAGTACTGCTATATAAAATAATGGATACCCACCTACAGAATCCACTTTTAGAACCCATCAATAAAATATTACTATAAATAAAAAATAAAAAATGCACATATTTTGTTAGTAAATGTAAATAGTAAATGTAAATAGTAAAATATATTTCAATCTTTGGATGTTTAAGAGACATTCCTCTTTGCAAGTGACAAAAAATTATTCTTTAGGTATTCTGTCATACTTCTCAGTCAATCAATCTAATATAATAAAAAGTTTGGAAAGAAAATAATAATGCAAATCGCTAATACATTAATTACCTTTGTCATGAATACAAAGAATAGGAAATGTTTTTAAGATACGTTATAAGACATTAAATTCTAGCGACCCGAATTCTAGCAAATTAATGTAGAGAACATTTATTACATTAAATACTAAAAGAGACAAATCTATCAATTTTGATAAGAATTTGATTAATACTATAAAATGTGTATTGTACATAAAAATCCAGAAATATCCAATTTTATTTTATTTTAGGCTTACTTTTTATTATATTATAACAACATAATACATAATATTCATATCATTTTTTACCTACATGTTATTCGTATGTAGAAGCCATATTATCGTAAAATTTCATGTAATCCAGTTCAATAGTTTTTGCATTTAACCGGAACGAAATGGATGTTTGTTCACAACATTACATGGGAGATATTTAAAGTCTAACTATTATTGGAGGCGTTTTTCTATGTAACAGGGAATCCAGAATTGACTTTGAAATGTTTTTCTGTGCGCTTATGCACGATAATCTCAGAAACGGCTGACTCGACTTGAATGCAGTTTTATATATTCAAAATAAATGTATTAGTGTGTAGTGTAGTTACGGAATTTAGTTTAATGTTGAGTCTACTTCAAGGATAACAAAACCAGTAGGTACAAGGCTAGTTTTTTATTTTCTCTATTTACTTTAATATATTAAAATAAATATTAGTTTACATTATAAAGAGATACTTAGTTATATAGGTTATCATATAGGAAAATAAAACTATATTATAGACGAACAATAATAAATATAAATAATAAAATAAAACGTACATCTCCCGATACCTACCCCAAATCGAACGAATACGTTCTGACATTAAATTTATTGCTCCGGGACTCTAGGCACGTATTATGCAAGGCATGCAATTTTCTTCCCGATCTTTATTTTATTTTTATGGCCGTCTACTTGAGTAATGAAAAACTATTAAAATGCTCGTGTGGGGATAAAATGAGGGTCGTTGGGACCTTCCACTTTTATTGTAGCCCGACGAATAGCACATCGCCGTTTTTATAGCCCCACCAATTTCACGAGACACCCACGTTTACGCGTTAGAATTATAAATATATCTAAGTAGAAGTTGTTTATATAACACACATATCCATATAAAATATATTACCACTTGAAATTTAAACTAAAGCATTATTTAGAAAAAATTATGATATTTTTGCTTGTTTGTAAAGTAGCTATTTGAGATAATTCGACACAAAAAGCTATGAACATTTATTTATTTAAAAGGAATGCCACAATTCCACAGGAAACCAATTTTCTTATCAAGTTAATATCTTTCTTCTTTTGAAGGTTAAATTTAATTTAAAACGAAACTATACTTACTAAAGTACTAAAGTAAAGTAAAGAACTATATTTACTAAAATTAACTTCAGCATAGAAATGAGAACCGATTCAGAGTATTTGGACACAAAGATCTTCCTGCCTAGGGTAGGCAGGAAGAACCTCGTTTACTAGGTATATTGCAGTATACACCGTGAAGCTGAAATAAACAACTTGCGTATTTTAAACGTGAAAATGCAAATGTTTACTTTTTATTATAATTTTTTAGTTTCAGTTTTGTGCTAGGTTGATAAAGTTAGTACCTACATTCTTATTAGTGATTTTTTAATAAATTAAGGTTTTTATTTTCCAGTAAAGTATAATAAAATCCGGCTATTGTAGAACGTTTATTGTTTACTTTATAAATAAAATATATAAATGTTACTATATTTTATTATTTCTAGTCTTCTCGTAGCGAATTGTTATCGTCTTCATTATACCAAATATCATGTAATGTAATGTATTTCTTCTTATGTAATTATGTTTTGAAAAAAACAATGATAAGTTTATAATCACCTCCGGCTCCATCCAACGATTAAATTTTATAAATCAACTATAGCTGAGAAATTTGCTGTCAATGTTCATGCTGGCTTTTTAATATTCAAAAACTTTACCTACCTATAGAATTTTATTAAAAAGAAATGAAACGGTATAAAAATCATTTAAGTAAAACAATAACTGTTCGTATACCTAGGCTAATTAACTACACATATAAATTTCGGACTTTTTTCTGTGATTTACTTAAAAAAAAACTACCTTTCAATATGGCAAAATCCGTTTTTATTGCGTTGACTTAGAAGTTTGATTTTTTCTGTGTTCCACAGACGTGAATTATTTTATTAATTTTACTTGATACGTCTACGTGATTTTAAGAAAATGGTCGTGACAGAAGGACAAACAGACACACGGACAAAGTGGTCCTTTTAATGTACAAAACCCTTAATAATAGGAAAGGTACCAAATTTTAGTTTAGTTATAACAAATAGTGATATATAAAAAAAATTAATCTGTAAAATAAGTATATCTACAATATTTTACAAGTAAATCTTAGCATATAATGCCATGGTTGTAGGATCGATCACTCATGCAATTATATTAAAATGATGTTCTCTTATCCGCTTAATTATGCCACAGTTAAACTCGAGTTACTGTCACAGTGAAAACAGTGAACGAAATTTATTCACATTTCTATATTTTATTCTTAACATAGGTTATCTACGTTTACCCTGAAGCGTATGTTAATGTCATTCAAGTCATTCTTCTCAAGATCGTGTGAGAGACATAGAGGACAGAAATTAAGCTTCTAAGTCAAAGCAATCGAAAGATACAAGCAATTATTGCTTAATATTTGCTGGATTTTGTGTAATCAAAACTTATAGGGTACTTTCTGGTTATGTAGTAGAATGATGTAACTTTAAAAGGAGTTAGAATTTTCAACTTATACTACAAATAGAGGAAAAAGTACGACAATTTCTAAAAAAAACCTTTAAAAACTTATCTATAGTTCATTTCATACAAATTGAGTAGGCCGGGGCTGGTAATACCATATTTTATGTTATGTTTTCAACAATAATCAACTTTTTCCTTCATTTTCAGCTTTGATATTAGTAACATCAAAACTAGAAAATTTATGTGTCAGTAACTTATTCTATAATTAAGACAAGTATTAACAGAAATGGAGTAGAAAAATGTTAAATATATACTTGTTGCCCTTTTTTAATTGGCCTCATGATGTCGCATAAAAAATGTCCGCAGTAATTTTGAACAATCAGATTCAGACTCAAAGATTTTTAATTTTGCACAAATTTACAATTATGATAATTTAGATAGGCCATAATAAACCGTGGATTACTAAAGGTTTGCTCAGATGCATGCGAAATAAAGATAAAATGCACAAAAAACTTAAAGTTAATCCAGACGATGCTATACTAAAAATAACATACAAAAGATATAGGAACTTTTGCAATGGCCTATTAAAAAAACTCAAAAAAGCTTTGAAAAAGAGGATATTAAAAAAGTTAACAACGACAAAAAAAACTGTGGGAAACCCTAAAAAGAACCACTTTTCCGCCAAAGGTGCAAGTTTCAGCTACAAATCTGCTCTACAATGGAGCCCTAAAATGACGTCAATAAGGCCAATCATTATTTCGCTAATGTTTAGAAAAATTTTGCTAAAAATCTCCTACCATATTTGCGTTTGCATATCACTTCCACCTTAAATGCATCCGGTTTCCTCATGTTACTTTCTACAGGCGTTGGAATTGAAAGGTATTATTCAAGACATGAAAATGGACTTACTACTTAAGTACTTAACTGACACAGAAGAGACCAGTATTCGTAGTCTGTTTGGCCGTCGAGGGAGTTTTTGACAACTCATAGTGGCCGGTTAGTAAAAAACAACTTGCCGTCAAAGAGTTCCCGTCGAAACCTCTTTCAATTAGTTGGTGCTAAACGACCGCTATATCTCCGTCGATTATGAGAAGAGAACATCAATGAAACCAACGACCGAAGGTTGCGTCCAATGATTTATTGGCGGACCACCCTCCTTGGAACGTAATTCTCGACTCACTACTGCATTAGTGTATACTATCAAGCCTATGCAAACGACGTCTTATTCGTCTTTGTGAGCAGTTCTGCTCTTGGTGATATCATGGTTAGCAACGATGACGATTTAGATTCTGAAAGTGATTTTCCCTCGACTATCCCAGTCAGAAAACCAGTTATGTTCCCTGAAAGAGATAACGATGGTTCAGATGGAGGACAGTGTAACCCTAGCAACCCTTGCTAATAATACAAATCGAATTTTCTCAAAGTCACTTTCAGTTTTCCAAATACACATATAGTTTATCTAACATATAGTTTATCTATATATAAAAACACCATAAATAAATATTTTTGGCAATTTAATCGCAGTTATAACAGAAATACCTAAATTTAAAGAATTTTTCGAAATTTCCGTCTTCGACCAACGTAAATTTAACGAATTTTAATGAGAATTAAATTCTCTTTTGATTTAGAAAATTCGAATTTTTTGGGGATTTTTGGACTTTTTGCATACGGGGTGTACTCTCCCCCCCTGAAATATTGCACCTTTTTTTAAGGTTTTCGGGAGCCATGTCGATAGGCACCAAAATTTTTTAAATCGGAGTGTTAGATTCCCTTTAGTCACTACTGAGGTGGGTGAGAATTACTCTTGGGAACGTTATTGCGACTTTTTGGATATTTTTGGTTCAAAATACTTGCTAGTGCCAAATTTTTGCTTTTGGACATTCGGAGGCCTTTTACACCGCCGTTTAAAGTAATCTGAACCAAGGTATTTTACCTATAAATAGATATTGACCTTTATTTCAATTGAATTTATATACAATTTACAACTTTTACAGTTTTAACGTTTTATTCTACTGGAGTACCTCATTTTAAAAACATTTTTTTAATTTAATTTATTTGACATTTTTACATTTTAATTTCCATTTTAATTCATTTTATTTTATCATTTGACACGGTAGGCCTAGAGGGGAAAATTAGCTTCTTGTTCTAGTTCCCCTCATCATTCAATTTTACAATTTTATTATTTTAGCTTAAATTTTAATTAAATAATTTATTTGACTTTTAATTTCAATTTATTACTCCAGTTTATTTTCAAAATTGACATCTGAGTGGCCTTATACACCACTCAGACTTTTATATACAGACGAGTCCCTCTTATAAAATCATGTTCCACCCACCAGCCAAGATCATTAGGAACCTAGCAGGTGAACTCTCGAGCTCATCCTCATCCATCCCGAGATCTCGCTATCACCCCGGACCCCCCCCCCCCCCCCCCCGAACTCAACAAAAGCCCCCAAGCCCCCGAAAGCGCCATCCTGCCCACGACACCCTCAACTCAAGTTGGCTCCTCCGCCAACCCAGGAGACTAAAACCTCCGTCAATCCGTCACAAAGTTACGCAAGTAGAACAGCCGAGGCGAAAGCCTGGCTCACGAAAGCCAAAATGCATCTGGGCAACGCGCGTAACCTTAAAACGGACATCAAGGCAGAGGTGACGAAAGCCATTGAGAGGCTCTACCAGCTGGTGAAAGAGGCTGATTCAGAAAGACAAACGAACCACGCTGGAGAGCAAGAAAAGGGTGTGGGAAATGGTGAACCGAAAGGTTCAAAGGAAGGGGAACTGATTTTAAAATTAGACGAGCACAAGGAATATTTGAAAAGGAACGAAGAAAGGATAGAGGAATTAAGGAAAGTAATGGAAGCACAGAAGGAAACGCTTGAGAAGACCACATACGCGAGTGTAGCGGCTGGTGAAACCAAACGGCTTAGTCCTCAGCCAACCGCGTTGCACTCGGTTTTGGTCTCCTCGACCGACATCTGCGACACCGCAGAGTATGTGCTCGTTAAAATAAGGGAGGCAGTAGATGCAAAGGACGGCTGGGTAAGGGTGGAACGGGTAAGAAAGGTCAAAGACCAAAAAGTGGTGCTGGGATGCGGTTCCGAAGAGGAGCGGAACAAAGTCAAGGAACGCTTAAGAAAAGCAAACGGAAGACTTGAATTCGAGGACATAAGAAACAAGGACCCGTTTCTGATCCTCAGGGATGTCTTTGGATATAACTCAGACGAGGATATCCTAGGCGCCCTGAGGAAGCAGAACCGGAGTGTCTTGGAAGGCATCCCAGAGGCAGAGTTCCGAACTGAGATTAAGTTTCGCAGAAGGGCCAGAAACCCACAAACGGCTCACATGGTCATGCGGGTGTCCCCCAGGGTGTGGAACCGCGCCGTCGGGGCGGGAGCTGCACATTGACCTGCAAAAAGTCAGAGTGGCGGACTTTTCGCCACTCGTACGGACACGGAGGGCGGTTTTGTAAAGAAATCGCCCCAAAGTGTAGCCACTGTGGGGGCCACACGTCAAGGCCAAATGCAAAATCTGGCTCGCCAATGCATCACTATCTTGCTGCAACTGCGCGGGCGCCAAGCTAGAACGCGTTGATCACAACGCGTTCAGCGCAGACTGCCCAGTAAGGAACAATTGGGATGCCTTGACTACAGCTAGTGTAGCATACTGCTAAGGGCGCACCGGGCGTTTTAATCGGCTTCGTGTGCATCATAGTTCAGACAATGGGGGAGACTAAGCTTATGATGCACACAAAACGAAGCGAATCAGCCCCTTGCAGGAGCCGTGTGTGGGTAGGGCAAACACCCTTTGCGGGGCCACCTCGCTGACCCCGGCCAATCCGGCTAGCTCTTTTGGCCTAGCCCAGGATTTCTACCACCTACAAGTCGTCGTAAGAGGAGACAAACTTAGCCCTTGTCGCACCCAGAATAATACAGAGTCCCTTTTCTGGGTGAAACCATACGCGAGGTTGGTAGGAAAAGAGCGCGCGGGTGGGTCAGCTAGGCCGGTGACCCAGCATAGAGAGGGGAAGGAGTGTGGGTCGACTTCATTTGACAGAATTTTGTTAGGAAATATTTGACGCATGAATTGCCCACGCAAATGACATGACAACCGACTGAATGTTACGGAACTTTAATTTGAAACTTAATTTTAGAGACTTTTTTTTAGGATTTTAAATTATTGTTTATTTTAATATATATAATTAATTGAGAATATGTTTTATGGAATCATTGTTTTTATTTATTGCAATTCTACAATTTAAATTTTAAACGGAATTATTATAATTAGAATTTTATTTATTATGAACTTTGAATTTAATGTTGTATGATGCATGTCGTATAATTAATAATACGAAAATTGAAGTTGTATTATATTATATGTAGTTTAACTTAGACCTTTTTAAAATCTTTAGAATCTTCACCTTTTTAAAAGTGCTCTTATATACTTACAATGCACAAATAAGTCCTTAAATCTAAAAGATCTCTGATTACGTCAGAGGGACGAGTTTAAAAAAAGAATATAATAGTCATATGGATGGTTTAGATCTACTTGGATTCGTGTTGGGTCTGTGTTAGATCCAAATAAGATAAACCTTTGTATTGTTGATACAACAAAAGTAAGTCTGGAAATTCTCTTCCAAGAAAAAGAGGCATCCATCTTTAGATTTTTCAACATCTGGTTCACCAATTAATAGCCATGGAAGGACTCCATCAGGGACAAAACCTGGAACACCTACATCTAAAAGCACGAAGAAAATCCTAGAAAAACATCAAGAACTTCTTCTGAATTAGGCAAAGACCGTCAGCATTGTCAAAAATGTTCAATGAAAAATAGGAATATAATTTATAAGAGTATAAGTCTAAATTTATGCTCCTGCTTAAGTAGCATAGAAAATGTATAATATAAAACTTTTTCAGCATTTTTTTTCTTATTGATATTTAAATAATGCTATTGTTTCATGTAATAATTATTTTGTATTTGAATTGTAGATTACAACTTTGTATAAAAGTACAAAACATATATAAAAAACGTCAATACTAGTTTTTTTCGACTTTTATGAATTTTGAAAAATCTTTTTCGTGCACTTTTATAGTTCTCATATAACCGAAATGAAAAATATATCAGTCTAGTAATTATTAAGTTTTAATAATGGAGGATAGAAGTACTTCCCTACGCTTAAACAGTTTTTATTCATATAGATTTTATAAGTTCATTTATAATATTTCTTTATACAAAATAGTATGAAATTGTCCAAATATTTTATTAGTAAACTTAGGGTATATTGATTTATTTAACGAATTAAATGAATATGGCTAATATTTTTTAAAATATAGGACTTGCAATATAGTTTTTATTAATAAACTGTAAATATCTCAAATACTTCATTCCAGAGATAATTTAAAATAAAAGTAGTCTATGGTTTAAACCTCGCTCTTATTGGCTGTTATTTGCTTCCTTGTTTTGCTTTGCCAATATGGCGCCGCTGGTGTTATGAGATGACAACATCGCAGTTTGTGCCCTATTTGTCATTATTAATGTTTGACTCAACATTAATTATCTACCTCACAAGTTCAAAGAAAGTCTGTAAATGTAAAGTAAGTTCTAATAAACGTGAACGTAACATATTCGAGTACTGTTTTGAAATAAATACGTTTAAATGCGTCCTTAAAGAAAGTATATCGCTCCTGTAAAAATGGCGGGTGTGTTATCTTTATCGGTTGTGTTTTCATTGCTATTGGAGAAAGTCTAATGAGTGAATTATTAGTGCTTATACGTTTAAACAATTTAAAGTAACAGGGGATCCGTGTACATGGATAACATGTGCTACATGATTCTTTGACATTTCAAAAGGTGATTGATTTATCAAGACGGCGCAGGTGTCATTGTATTTGATGAAATTATCAGAATGTCGCGTTGGGGCAGAGGCCGAAATGGCAGCGTGGCTGTGCCGCTGGACACCGCTTTATTTAGAGAAAATAGTAACTGCCCATCTGCTGCTCGTTCTGCGGGAACGGTGGGCAAGTGGGGTACTACGAGCTTCACTTCAATTCGAAGCGCTCCTTACGGTAAATATCATTCACTTGCACATTCTTGTTTGGCCTTGACTAAAAATATGTAAACATAATTTTTCATGTAGTTTTGTAACTTCTAAATATAAGTGAAAGTATTTTTTTACTATTATATGATAATAAATTAGCAAGCTCTATTTCCAATTAGATTACAGTATCATATTATAATATAGGTTTGCTATATATAATGTGT
This sequence comes from Dione juno, assembly GCA_037127375.1. Classification (NCBI taxonomy): domain Eukaryota; kingdom Metazoa; phylum Arthropoda; class Insecta; order Lepidoptera; family Nymphalidae; genus Dione; species Dione juno. Next base: position 2,332,324 of record JAXRJS010000020.1, on the reverse strand, counting down.
TTTTATTTCAGCATATCAAAGCAATGTTCTTAAAAAGCCTGTTCAAGATCAAAATAGTCCCCTAACAGTGCCTGCAGTAGAAACTGAACAACCTCCACCAAAGCCTAAAAAATTTTTCAAATCTCGAAATGCTGAACTATATCCACCAGTGCCACAGATTACTTATGCTCCTCCTGTGCCAGCAGCACCATTATCACCTGAACATTCTTCTAATAAAGAGAAGAAAAGTTATAAAAGAAGTAGATACAACAGAGCGGATTCATCTTCACCAGAGTTACCAAGACGAAATTCTGAAAAAGGCAAGGCTAAAAAGAATATAGCAACTAAAGCATCAAAAAAAGAAGATGTTTTTGCTGAAAACTCTCAACCCCCTAATAAAAGATACCTAGTTCGAAATCGTGATAAAGTTATAAATTATGCTGAAGATGGAAGTAATAGTCCGATACCTGAATTGACAAGATATGAATCATTATCTCTTAAGGTGCCTTCACCAAAGGCAAGTCCTTTGGCAACTATTGCCTCTCCAATTAAGACAGATGCAGCAAGCCCTTCAACTAGCAAAGAAGCGAGTGAAGAAAGAAAACCTCCACCCATAGTTCTCAGAATATCCAAAGGCACTTCTAGAATAGTTAGTACTGATTCAAATGAAGGATTTACTTCACCTGGATCAGACAGACATTCATCTCTGGATACACACTCTGACATGGGATCAGATCACAAGCGTAGCCCTACTATGGAAAGCATTTGTTCTCCTAAACATGAAGGTCTTAAAATAACTATAAAATGTTCAGGGCTAAATCAAGACATTAAAAAAGAGAAGAAAAAAGATAAAAAGGAACATAAATCACATAAACGTCACCACAAAGTTGCTGAAGATGAAAGTGTCAAGAGACCTGTTTCACCTCAACCAGGTTCTGACACATATGATTTATATAAAACTCTTGCATCTCCTGTCCATGAACCAGAAAAAGAAAAAAGAAAATCAATACAAATTGATTACATAGAGTCACAGTTGGCCAAACTGGACTCTACAAGTACTATAGAAAAATCACCATCTTCAGAGAAGCAAATTAAAGAACCTCAACCTGAACCTAAGCCTCCTGAAAAAACTGGAAGATCTAGACGAAACAGGCCAAATATTAATTATAGTGAAAATGATGATGATTTTGATGCAAAAGGTTTCTCTAATAAACACAGTATAAAAACTGTGAGTGATTTGAAAAAAGAAGCTAAAAAAGGTAAAAAAAGACATGAAACACTCAATGAAGCTTCCTTAGCTGCTCATGCGTCATCATCACCTGACAACCAAGAAGGAATTGATAATGAGCTTGAATCTCATATAGAACAAAATGACCTTATTGATATTCTATCTGGTAGTGCTGAAAAAACAGAAAATGTGTCTCACAAAAAGCCTAAAAGGCAGAAACATAAGCACAATAAATATTTAAGTCCAGATCCTGCGTTAGATATTCAAGAACCTCCTAACCAAGAGCAGCATAGTGATGAAAAAGAATTAGAAATAGCTGAAGAAGAACCAATAGCTGATGCTGGTCATAACATTGAAGCAAATGAAGCACAATTGCAAACTCAGTCATCAGACTCTGCTTATAACAGTTGTCCTAATGAATTGTCTGAGGAGGAGTCACATAAGTGTCATCAAGATGAAGTGTTCAAATCTCCACATAATATAGACTCTGAGGAGCATGTGGGAGATAAACCAAGTGTGAAATTAGTGATTACTAAAAAGAAAGGATCTATTTTCAAGAGTAAATCATTGGTTAATGACAATCCGTCACCATTACCAGCTAGGAAGAGACGTCATCTTTACAAACATGAGTGGGCAAATGATGTAAGTACTTTTCAAATGTTGTATGCTTATCAATAACTTAATTTACTAGGTTACAAAAAATTAATAAGAAAACAAAAATTAGGCAATAAAACAAGTAATATATTCACTTATATGCATTAAAACTTTATTAATATGCACTTATGAGCATTAAAAAGTGTTACATGTTCAATTTCTTTATATATATTCATTGTAGATGAAAATTATATATACATTTGGGATTTATGGAACTATAATAAAATACCTAATAATTATACACTGCCTCGTTGCTTTCACAGTTTAGGTACTTATTGCATTAAACTTACTAGGCATGTAATATATAATACAAATACATGATTAACAAAACAATAAAATTGATTGATATGTTTTTATCTTTGTTTTATCTAGACATGTCAGCAGTGTAAATTATATTAGACATTGAAATTGTTATATTTGTTTATTTACTACTGGACTTTATTAATATAATATTTCATTGTATAGGATAAGAGTTAGTACAATACTTTGCCTACTAATATTGAATTATATTTTAATGTTACAAAAATGCATTGTTGCTAATTGACCTTTCATGTTGGCTTTATAAATATCACCTTTTTTTATTTCGATATCTAGACTGCGAAACAATATTAATAAAACAATGCAACTCTCAACCAATCTTGACATAATTTAGGATTGATTGCAGATCTACTCAGAGTAAATCATAAATAAAATAAAACTATAAGAACACTAACAGTCTTTTGACTTATATTTACATTTAAAATTTTAGAAAGGCAATGAAACACCCAGACCTGAACAAACTGAAACAACTGAAACAAGCAATCCAGCTAGTACAGTGTCAGAGGAGCTAACCCGAGTCACTCGGTACAGAGCAGCTGACCCCATAATGGACGACCCCACTTTGGACGAACCCGTCAAACCTTACACTAGTGTTAGATGTGCAAAAGAAGCAAAAGAGGTTTTTATTAATAACTTAATAATTTTAAGTAGACCCATAAATTAGTTATTTCATAAAAATATTGGCAAGGTTATTTTCAATTGAGATTATACATAATTCTATGAATATTTTATTATGAAAATTATTATGAATTTCATCTTAACTGTGTATTGAAGATAAAAATTTTACTAAACCAACAAATACACCGAGGCATCATGATGCAGTGGGATTGTGACTTATTTTAAACAGTATGGTTGCCTACTCAAGGGATTAATGATTTTATTCTTTCTGCTCTGGTAAGACAAAGTGTGGCCTTGAGTTCTCCATTCACTATACATCATCTTAAAACGGAAAGTGGAGAATGGAACAGGGTTTAGCTTCTCCCTGCTTACCCCTCCATACGTGGGACACATCTGTAATTTTTTTAAAAGAAACATGTATAAAACACTGCATCAACTTTAATGGCAACAGTCACTATTAATTTAATGTGACTGTACTCATAATAAAATTCTGCGTGGACATCTATTATTATAATTGCTCACTTAACTAGTATTTAATGTTTTCAGTACTATACAGTTGTGAGAAATGTTAAAAAGGCACATCAAATACAAGAGATTGGGGAGTTTCAAGAGTTTAATGATGATGTTGAATATCTTCTGGATGCATTGCAGGTTAGTGAAAAAGCAAAGATTAAAACTAAACTAAAATTTCTGTATAATGGTAAGCTTAGTCTTTACAATAGTATCTAGCTTTATACTTACCTACCTGAAAGTATTGCATAATGTGTATTACATTCCATAATTTAATATTTCTACTTTTTTCAGTTATATTTAAATAAGATAAAAAAGATTGTACTGTATTTTGAAGTTTTAATTTTTATTGGTTAATTTTTAAATTAACTTAAAGCTAATATGTATTATTTAATGCAGAGCAGTGGAAACCACCCTAAGTATGTTATATAAAAACAATATACATAGAAAAAGTTTATTGAATTTCGAGGTTTTTTTTGTGATACAATGACTTCAATTCTTTTTGTTTTAATAATTTTATCCCTCTGATCAGCTTTGATAATAATAAGTTCGGTAGAGCACAGTGTTCTCTTGTTTCTATTAGTGAATACCATAATTGCTCCATGCTCATTACAGAAAACATATTAAATATTTAGAAAATCTATAAAAAAATGTAAAGTGGTGGAAATCGAACCCGCGTCTCTTGGAAATCGTCCATCAGCTCTGATCACTATGCCATACGTTCGAACGTAGTATATCATTGTTTTCTAAGGAAATTTCATGTGTTAGTTCTAAATATTATTTTAAAAATGTTCAAACTATTGTAAATTTGTTTACAGGACAACAACCCGATGTCGACCCGGTGCCTGTCGGCCATCACGCTGGCCAGCAAGTGCACGGCGCCCGCCTTCCGCATGCACCTGCGCGCGCACGGCACCGTGCAGAAGTTCTTTATGGCGCTGCACGACGCTACTAATGACCAGGTAGGGTGAGGCAGTAATACTACTGTGTGTATGACACGCGACACATTCTTAGCGGCCGAGCTTACTGACTCTTGAGACCGGACTATCCAACACAATAAGAATGCAAACAAACACCATTAGCGCGTTTAACAAACCCTTCAGCTTCGTAATATAAATATAACATTTTGTTGCTATACAACAATATCAATAAGTAACAATACTTTTATCGCAATTAATAACATGCTAAAATCAACTTGGAACAAAATTTACTTACTTTATAAAGATCAAAATTCAAAATACATCAAAGATTACACAGTAACTGGTAAACCATCCGATACGTTTCATGCTGATATAATAAATACAAGATAATTTAAAACCCGTTTACGTGAATAAAAAAAAAACATTGACTAATTTAGTATTTATTTAATTTTTATTGACAGTTTTATTGAAGGTACAAAATCCGGAGGAAAAAATATTATAATCCAAATGTTATTATATTACAGAGTTTAGGTTTATGTACAGCGACGGTAATGTTCGTGTTGTCTCAAGATCGTCTAAATATGGATCTGGACCGGGAGTCGCTCGAGCTCATGTTGAATCTGCTCGAGTCAGATGCATCACACAAGTAAGTTTATTTATATTGCTACCGATCAAACGATCGTATCGCATTTGATCATTGTTAAGTTATATTACATCTACATATATTCGTATCAATGAGTAGTTTTCTTTGTATTTATATAATTGACATAATTTTACTTATATTTTTACGATTTTATCAAACATTTTTTGTGTATTTTATAAAAAATATTCAATATTCAAAACATGCATGCATTAAATATTTATTATATATCTAATATATATTATTATAAGATTCAAGGACTTTCACCTAGATAGCTCTGTCATATTATGTATACATTATATGTACACATTCAGGTATACAATGATAACAATTAAATAAGTTATCACATCATTATTATATTTTGGATTACTTCAATGTAGTGTAATGCTTATTTTATGTTATATAGAAACGCCCTTGACGATTGCGGTCTAACGTCCGCTCAGCTTGCAAAAACACAAGAAAGGGTAAGAGAATTATGTGCAGAGATAAAAAGTCAAGGAAAGGCTAAGCATCTCGACTTGGATAATATTACGGTAAGATATTCATGATATAAGCTAACATATTGATTGATTGATTTAATTGGAAGTAAAGAATTTGCATTATGAAAATTTAACATGATATTTATTATGACACTAAATAGCCAAGCGAGCCAGGTTTATACCTGGCTCGTTTCGCTATATATTGTATACTAACTTATGACTGTTGGTATTACATAAGATTGTTTTTATCTATATTTTCGCTCTAATTTTGACATAAAATACATATGTATATAATTGATTTAATTGTTTTTTTTATTTTTTAATTTTGTTTATAGGGCAATATTAGTTTAAAGGAATTTTAAATTGTATCCTATTATATAAAGTGTTCTTATTATAACCATTACAGGTCGGCCATCTAGCAATGGAAACACTCCTCTCGCTAACGTCTAAACGCGCCGGCGAATGGTTCAAAGAGGAGCTGCGCAACCTCGGCGGCGTCGACCACATCGTGCGCACCATCCAGGACTGCGCGGCGCGTCTGGAGTCGCCCGCCGCCACCTGGAGCGGCGCCGAGGTGGACGTGCTGCGCAAGGCGGATAGGTGCATGCGCGTGCTTGAGAACGTAAGGACCGAACAAATTAGTAGTACAATTATAACTGTTATTATTCTGCTAGCATAAACTAGCATGCTTACGGCTACGTACATAATTTTTTATCGAGGTCCCATCTATAATAGGTCAAATATATACACCTAAATATGCAGGCAGACCTTTATCTATCGCCTAATACACTATGCAAACGCGATCATCAGGTGACCCAACAAAACGAAGCAAACCAGCAGTACCTGATATCGGGGTCGCTGGGCGCGGCGCGCACGCTGAGCGCGCTGCTGCGGCGCTGCGTGTCGGAGGCGCGCGCGGCGCCGCAGCTGTGCGGGCCGCTGCTGGACGCCGCCCTGCCCGCGGTCAAAGTGCTGGTCAACTTGTCGCATTCGTTTGGTGTTGCTTGTGAGTTGAAGTTTTCTATCTACCTTGATTGACATTATTTAATATTGGCAGTCGTTATTCGCGTCATTTACTATCAAAATACAAGTATCCTGTGATCATTAAGTATATAAAACTACGACAGCTCATTTATTTATATGAAAAAATATGTAGAAAATATAAAAAGTCAAATATTATAGTACATCGTCGTTTATAACAATACAACTCGCAATTAATTATTAGAAATTTACAAAAAATTTAAACTCATAATTGACAAAAAAAAATACAAAATTTGTGCAAAGTTTGTGCAAAGAAATTAAAATTATTAATTAAAATATATCAATATTTTAATTTATTTATTATTTTGCAGCGTCCGCACTGGGAGCGACAGTGGTGGGAGAACAGCCATCTGTAATGGAAATTTGTTTAGTTATGCTGAATAACCAAGGGAACTTTATTCCTGACACTAAGAATTTTGATTTTAGTGTTTGTGTAAGTATAGATTATTTAATTAAAAGTAAGTTTTAGTGCATTCTTATTTTATTAATATTCAATTAACCATGCGAGTGTGAATGAACATATTATCTATTGAAATGACATGTAAACATCACTATTCTGTTTAAATACTACATAGATTAATTTCAATGCACTGATAAATATTATTTTTGTACCTTCCGACAGGACTTCTGTTAATTATAATTGTCGTTAAATTTAATCAAGAACAATCGTTTTCTTATATATGTTTTTTTTTATTTCAGGTTTTAATGTTGTTAATAAATTTAGTACAAAACAATGATATCAATACCCAAAGACTACTTAGTGTTCGTATTCGTGTTGACAACGACCACGACATTATATCGAGGAGTGTTTCTGCTCTAGATCTTATTGTGGATCTATTTTATAAAAGAGAAGAACTGGCCAGGTAAATGTTAACTACATTACTTGTTATTTCAGTTCATCAATTAAGCATCAGTCATTTGTTGTAGGGGTAGAAAGATGTTGTGTAATAGTTAGTAAATTACATTATTTTGTTTTGTAGAGTTTTCCCAATGCCTTACTTTCTTGCTTTTAAACGGCAATTTATAACAGTTTTACATTTAAATTTTATAAATAAATATAATATTTAAATATATATATATATATATATATATATATATATATATATATATATATATATATATATATATATATATATATATATATATATATATATATATATATATATATATATATATATATATATATATATATATATATATATATATAATATATATATATATTATATACATGACATTTAAAAAAAATTCTTTTTCTCTTTGTAATCATATCACAATGGAATGGATGGAACAATTTTCCTAATAACTTTTTAAATTAATTAAATATTTTTTTTACTGTGGTAATTATTGTCAGGAGAAAGTTAATTTGAATTAAAAAAAGGTTAAGTTTAGTGGAACACGAAGAAAGCTCGTTACAAAGTTATTTATGCAGTCCATATCTGTCCATAGTTTGTAAATTCATATAACTTGTATTTTTAGTTAACTAATAATTTCAAATCTTTAATTGGCACGGACGCCTCGGTTCGTGAGTATCACATGCACTTGATTGATATTTATTAAAATTGACGAATTCTAAGTTGGAAAAAACTATGGGTAAAATGGGATATGTAGTTGAAGACATCTAATTTTATATATATATATATATATATATATATATATATATATATATATATATATATATATATATATATATATATATATATATATATATATATATATATATATATATATATATATATATATTCATAGACAAAGTGATTCGAAAGAAAAAGATCAAAAACTTATATGCACGAATATTAAATTAGAGTAAATCCGTAATGAAGCGGGCGAAGCCGCATACGGGTCGCTAGTACTTTATTTATTATATACTACGCTTTATAGACGTGCTAAGAATAAAGATACACTTTCTTTTTTTCTTCTATATATATTGACGAAATATTTGAATCACAAATATTCACAAATAATATAATATTTTTGTAGTATTTAGTATTCATAATTGTAGTATATAGCTATCTACCATTAAGTATTAATGCGATAATGCTTGCACTACTATATCTGTATTATATTCTATCTATAGGAGAGCAGAAGAAAATACAGATGCGTTGTTAGATGGAGAAAAGGATGAAGAAACGGAAAACGACAAAAAGAAGCAATCTCATGACGACATTGAAGAAACTGTTGCAAAGTGTAAGTGTGATAGATAATTTTATTGCGCTTGCTAAATTTAAATCAAAGCATTTTTAAAGATAATGGATATATGTATGCACCTAAAATATTTAAGATAACTCATCCAATTACAATTATTTATTTGTATTAATTGTTTAAGACAGTTTAGGTTATTCTGGCACAATGGGACAGCGTCTAGCTGTTGACACGGCGTTAAGTTCCGCCACTCAATACACAGATTGTTTCTTGACAATATGCTATATGCGGGATATGTGAAACTGGACGAAACATTTCAAGATTTCTTTACATCCGTTTTTGGTTGCTTTTAAAATACGAGTATATGGAAAGAAATAATATATTCTAGTTATCTTTCTGTGTTCTATTTATATTAGTGATAGTAATTATATCGTCCTCCAGTTCGAAGTTATGTTTGAATGAATCATTAATATATGTACGTATGACGCGCGTGACAGTGCTCGCCCGCGCCGGCACGCACATGGAGCACACGATGGTGGGCGCGTACATCGCGCTGCTGCTCGGCAACATGGCGGTGGTGTCGGCGGCGCAGGCGGCGGCCGTGCGCGCGCGCGTGCCCGCCTACGCGCCGCTGCTGCCCACGCTGCGCAAGTACTACACCTTCCTGTCGCTCACTGCCAGCGTGAGTATTGACCTGTCTTTATTATAAATAGAATGTTGCACTATATATTAAAGATTGATGATGTACGTGGATTTCTTCTTTTTTTTTCTCGTATTTAAAATTGTAGGTGAACAAAATTTATTGTTAATAGTTTGCTGTTCATAATTTTTACTTTCCAAATATTTTATAAACATTATATATAATGGAGATTTTATATTTGTTATGTGGACATTACCATGACCATGACCACTCGCATCCACGACCATCACAGGTGTGTGATGTAGATGATGTGCTTAGATTTACTAACAATTTTAAAGTAAATGTATTATATTATAATTGCTTTTTGTTTATGTAAAATTATAAATGCATTTAATAATTCCAGGGCGAAGCTGCAATAGTAGCACACGTGAAAACAACACAAAGAATAATACAATTCATGGAAACGAGTGACAAGGAAAACAGTCAGCCCGAGACACGAGTGTCACAGGCGTCGCCGGCGTCGCAGGTGTCGCCGGAGTCGCAGCCGGCCACCGCCGCGCCCTACTCCGCCGCCTACCCCTACTACGACACGTCGCCCTCCGACGTGCCACAGGACATGTCCCTAAGCAATCTCAACTACTCTATGAACTATATGAATAGTACCTCAAGTTCCGATAGAATGTCCTCCTCCATGGAAATCGATGGTTACCACTGAAATTCGCATCACTTTTTAGTTCCATTTTATTAGAGTAATTTGTTAAATAAAGTCCCTGTCGGATCTCGCCTCTAACAATAATTCGGCATATTATTACAAATAACACTAAATATGTCTTTTTTTATACCTTGACAAAAATATTGAATGATTATTTCTAATTAATATTAAATTAAAAATATTCCAGTTATGTGTTTACTGAATTTATCTCAAATTATACTTTTTTATATATTTTACATTTGGGTCACTAAAAGTTTGTAATAGTTTTATATTAAAATACTAACTGTTATTTCTTTTTGTTTATGCTACCATCTGAATTCCTGACATACTAATAACCAAAAAGAGAATGATAAGTTATATCGCTGTTGTTATTCTTAATTTGTATACTTTAAGTACATAACATATGTATGATTAAAACGGGCGAGTCCGAGTTAAAAAGAAACGTGTACATATATAAATCCGACCCAGTCAACTAATTAATTGCCATTGCCATGTGTAAAAAAGAAATAACTCGATTATATATCGAGTATTCGTTCTCAATAAATCTTTCACATTCTGTAAATCTAAAGTATGTAAATATAGTTGTAATGAGTTATAAAATCTTAATTAAATTGAGATATTTCCGAGTTTAAGCCACTGAACTGGCAATATAAAAGTGCAAAGCTAGTGTAAGTGTAATATAGATATTCTATTGTGTGAATATTGTGTCGCACTTTGTAATATAGTGACAAGTTAAGTTCTGGGAGGCACAAGTTTTATTGTAAATAAATTATTAGCTAGTTAATAGAATCTATTACATAGGATTATTTGTCTGCGATTGAGATTCTAAAGATCGTTGCTCGCTTTCGAAGGGATTGCCTTTGTGATGTACAAACACTAACTATGTTAGTTCGCTATACGTTTTGCTTACGAGAAATCCATATCTTTTACGAAGGCGAAATGACGTTGATCTTACTCGATTTTAATATTTTATCGAAAAACGACTAAAATCGCTGTCACAATGAATCTTTGAGATATGGATTTATTTTGAGCAAAATGAGTCAGAGATGATTTATGCTTATAATAAATAGGACAATCTATGATGTTGGACTTTTAATAGCTAATAGCTTAAGCATGTTCCCTTTATTGTTTCTATCAGTTTTAATTTCATCTCACGTTCGGCTCGAATCAAAAATTTACGAGAAGCTACTTTTGAATAATTAAATTTCGAACAAATTTTACTGGTCACATGTCGACTTTATTTGTCTAGTAATATAATGATGTACCTATGACGATAGTATGGAAAATTATAGTATTTTATATGACACTAGATATATATAGATAATCAATTAAATAGGTAGAGAAATTCTGAAGTTTCATCGAATCAATAGTCCATAGCCTTATCTTAGTTTGCTCAATAAAAACAAAATATTTCAAATATAGTTATTTTATAGTGTATTGTTATTGACAGCTTCTTAGCTAATAGTTCATATAAGGCGTTCTACTTAAGTGTGTTATGTTGGTGTTTGATTTCCAACACTATATTGTCAGTGCCTATGGAAAAATAAAATCCATAAAAAATATCAAAATGATAATTTATGGAATTTGTTTAAATTATTGAATTATTGTTAAAATGTTATAAGTGTGGCGGGGTACATACACATACACCGAAATTTTACTTAGTAACAAATGATTCAACGATTTTTTAGTTTAAAAACATTTTCCCAAGGGCCCTGCTATAAAAAAGTATCAGACATGTAAGTGGCAATCATTAATTTTAGTAATTTTTCTTTACTTTTCTTCTTTTTCAAAAATTGTCCATTTTTTAGTTTCAAGTGCCAGTTTTGATTTAGGTTGACTCCGAAAAGCTCATTAAGTTCAGGAGTAGATATTAATGTTATATTTTATTTATAATAGAATTTAACAATAATTTAAAAAGCATAGGAATGTACACGACTTTAATTTTTTTATTGCAATTGATGAAACTGACATAGATTATTTACCAAGCTAACACCAACAGAGATATATATTAAATTAAATCCAGTTAAATAACTGGATATTATAAATTAATGAAGACATTGAAATATAAAATCGTTTTATTTTAAATAATTTTAATCTTAAAGCTTAATTCAAATCAACATAATTCAAATACCTAGTATCACTTAAAACAATATTGTGTATGGAACAATTAAAACATGCAAAAGTATATTTTAATTTCATAACGCAAAACTTGCTTTTTAATATTCAATATATTCCATTCTAAAACAATATGAAATACTTTGTGTAACATACATATAAGCATTTCTACATATTATAGAGTTCAGTGTTGAGCCTATTTGACAAAGTTGTTTGTAGATTTTTTATTTCTTTTGAAAAAAAAAACGAACCTAACAACATGATTTTTTAAAAAATGTTCATATGTATAGTTCTTTATAACACATTCTCTTAAATTATATTCCAGTTGTAGACTATGGCAACTTCAATCAAAGTAGGTCTTTACATACAAAATCATGCAAATAGTTGATATTATAAACTTTTAGACTTAAATTATCATGCATGTGACTGAGTGTTAACGGCTTATCTGATTTATGTACTTTTGTTTGTGGTGACATGTTATTAATGTCTTAATTTATATTGCCTGTTAAATATAAAATGGTTACTTTGCTAAAGAAAAGTAACATATGACGCTAAATTCGGTACATTATTTTTTAAATAATATTAAACCTTATATTTGGTACTCTCACATTGTTGCATAGAATTATTGAGCTGGCAGTTTCTCTTATTTAATTGGCAATATATAAAAATATTTTGAATAATATTAATAAATTTATCAGCGGCGTTACGGATTTCTAATATATTTTTGTTTATGTAAAAGTTTTCACTTTATTAAGAAAGGACATTTTGTGACAGCTTTACTTAATTTTTAAGAATTTATTTAGCTTGTATTTTAATTTTATCGGGGTTTGTAGTACCAATTAATTTTTATTATTTTTAAATGAACCTTAGGATTTCATAGACTGGGTTAAGTTCTCTTGTACAGTTGTAATGATTCTTTGCCTAAATTATATTTACGTAACTTATTGACTCTTAGATATACGATTTAAGCTTAACTCCATGCATTTCGTTGTCGGTTTTCGTATATATATATCTCACACATGTGTTTTTAATACTTTTACTGTATGTTATTTTAGATAATCAGAAGTTTGATATTTGAAATTATTATTATAAATGTAATGTGTAATTATGTTAAAGTATTACTTGTAATTATATTAAAAGAAGGACGATTTAAACATTGTATCTCTCTCTTGTCTGTCCTTTTACCCCGTGACTGATTAACAAATAAACATTTTATCTATTATTATAATTATATTTTGTGAACATATTACGTCTAATCATATGTGGCATACATGTATATTTCGTACTCAACTTTCAAAACTCGATGCAATAAATGTTTCACAAAGCATCAGCCAAGTTGTTTTTCAATTACATTAGATATTAACTCTATATTTCTATATATATTTTACTTCTCATCAAAAAATTTTAAATATGTTTTGAAAATAATTCGGGTAATAGACCAAAGACCCAAATTAAATTCAATTTTTTTTTACATTCAACTACTAAAGTGATAAATAATAGCCACACAATTATAACTATATTAAATAACAGTATATGCACAATGAACACATTTCATGATTTATAATAAATATAACTAGTAAATTGTCTAGTGAAAAGTCATATACGTTCAGAAGCATTCATTCGAGAGGTTGCTGGAGCACGGATATTAGACCAATCACCACTTTCCGTAAACCTCTTGTTAACAGTCAAAAGTTGTTCAAAGTTAGCTTTAGCTATTTTATGTTTGTTACGTACTTTAAGCACAAGTTCCTCGTCGTACACTTCTTCAGGAATTTCCAACTTTAAATGCGCTTTCATTTCTTGTACTGTCACCAAGAAACAGTTCCACGGCGACCAATCCTCCTTCACATGCCAGCGACAGAGCCTCAGTTCCGTCATATCGGTACATTCGCTGATAGCAGAGTGTGAATGCCAAAGTTTTTCTACAATAAAAAATATGTCTTTCTCTTGAAGAACGAAAGCCAGAGATCCCCAACATTTTCGTCGTCTTTCGTCACGTTGAACAGCCCGTAATAGAAACTTGTAAGGTGTCATGTCTATCCAGCATCTCTCTGAAACATCCTTCCAAGAACACGAAGTGCACACTAAAAATCCACTCATTTTGGTGTTCAAAGGAAATTCTGTGTTCAATTTGACCTGATGGCACATCTCACAGAAGTGTAAACGATCATTCTCCATTTTTCTGTAATCTCTAATATCTTTACATTTAGTGATCCCTGAGTTTAATTCTGAAGTCTTTATTAATTGGAATACGCAGGCAGATATTCTTTTTCTGAAAAATTCAAGTTGATGGTCATTACATCTTCTGACGAGTAAATCGCACTCTTGATCTAACAAAACAATAATTTCTTCAGCCAAAGGATGCCGAAACTCTTGTAGGGCAAACTTCATGTTAACAAGAAGTTCAATTCGTTCCTTGCTATCCATATCTTCTCTAATAAAAGAGTTGTACAGCTCCTTCAGCTTTCTCGCTTTTTGAATTTCGATAGTTTCCATTGCTACCAATTTCCCATCTCGCCCATACCATGCTATAGGTTTTGATATTTCTTCTAAAAATTGTTGTTCTTTCATTTTCTTACTATCCTCTTTTACTTTGACTCTGTAACCTTCAATACAACGAAGAAGTTCTACTTCTTTGTCAAGTAAGAGTGTAAATTCTGCTATCTTTGGCCCCTTGGAATGTAACTGTGATATCCTGGCTATTTCCGCATGCTTCCAACGATCAACCTGATAATATAAGCGATTAATTATATACAATTATATACTTATTCTTCAAAACTGGCTTGAAATGCTTTATGTGTGCGAAATAAGACACATTATTTTATTGTAGACATACAAGCATAGGCGTGGCCGTAGTTATCACTACACCTACGCCCATGCTGCATGCATGCTCACTATCGTGTTAGTAAGTTGTAAATTAATTCAATATTCTTCAAGAATTGCGTTACGTAATACTTGAACTCACCCTTAGCAGGGACCACGTTGTAGGTGTAAACAAACGAATTAAAGAAACTAGTTAATTAAAGTTACTTTACTTTATTTACTGTGAATACTGCACACTAACGTCAAGCAAAAGCTCGGCATCGGTTACATTGAAAATCATTCGCGGCTCATACTTTGGTATCTATGGACCACTGGCTGGGAACCATTAATCTGGGTCAGAATAGCTATTTCTACACTAAAACAACAAAATATTTACCATTGCATAAAGTTGATCAAAATCTTCCCTTGTTCTTGGAAAAGTCTTAGTAATTAGATCACGCCGTGATCGCCTTTCCTTAGCTGCAAGCTCTAATCTTTTTTCTTCTTCCATTCTCGCTATTCTTTCCCTGTAAATTGATTATAAGAATGATTAAATTTTGACGAGATAAAAATTATTAAGGTATTTACAGCAACTTTCTACGTAAGTAGCAAATTCACGCTTATTTACGCTATTTAAGATTTACAAAATAGAACCTAAAAGGCGAGATATTTATTTTTATACATATTATTTATCGATAAGAATATATAATGGTAACGATTTAAATAATGAAGGAATAAATTTGAACAGAAATTTTGTATATTGCAAATGGCAATTGGCGCTGTCTTCGTGAGGTTATATAGAACGCGTAACTTAACGCAGCAAATTAAGACACCCAATTCTTTACTTTTTGCCTAATGTAAAGATAACTAACTATAGGTAAGTGAGAATTGGAATTATCCCAAGTAAGTACAGCTCAAACCTACAATGGTATGTTGAGATGATTAAGATTAGTAAGATCAAAATATCTTAATCTCGTTCTTTCTCCCCTTTGTTCTTCTAAAAAGTACTTCGAAGGCGATAATAAGAATCATTTTAAATTTGGATTTAATTTGTCCCAGGCACTGCTCTGCGCTTCTTACCCTAAAACATGGTTGGCTCGGAAACCGCATGGTAAATGCATGGAATGCTACTAAGTAGTTTCTTCTATTTATTATTATTAGCTAAAATATTACATGTTAAAGCAATTTTTTGCTAAAAAAACTAGTAGTCTTATTTTTAATATCTATTACTATAGAAAATTTGGATTCATAACCTTTGATATTTATAAGAAATAAGAATCATGTATATGACGTATTTATAAAACTTACATGCATTTTTTAAGCCACTTATCAACTTTTTCCCTAAATTGGTAATGTCTGAAAGCCCTCTGTATTACCGATGCATAGTGGTTGTGGTTTAATCTGGCAATCATTTCGTCGTAAGTCTCATACGCTTGCGGCACAATAATTTTGTCGGTGACATTTGGTATAAAAGCGTTTACACTATTCATTTGGGTGGCGCGATTGTAATTAGTATCCTGAAAATAATTTAACTAATTATATATAGAAAGTAATGTAAAGAAATCCCAGTGCTAAGACATTCCTTTCCTCACGTTATTCCCCAATTTCAATCCCCATTGCTGATAGAGCCCAATGACGTGCATCATTTTCATTATCAGTCTGAGTAACACTATTTTAATGTAATTCCTCTTTAGTGAGCATCGAACTCATAGGGTCATAGCACACATATCAAATCGAAAAATGAACGTAAACGTATCAACTCGAGCCGCCCACTATTATTTGTATGAGACTCCCTACTGCAAAGCATACTAATCAGATCGTAACGTAAGCGTATTAACTCGGGACGAGCTCACGAGCGGCGATGCGGCGCGCTGCCCACTTGTCGTAGGGACAACAAGTACGGCTCAACTACGATATATCTGTACAAAATTATAATTATAATTAACTTTGTTTTAGATATTGAGTAAATAAATAAACCAGGAATAGAGAAAAAGCTTAATGTAGTTTAAATAAAGTACAATGAATGATATTTTAAATTTTTTTGTTGAATAAATAATTTACAAATAAATACATTAAAGAAATATCGACTATCGATATATATCAGGACATTACCGTTTCAGATACTAACTAACTTTGTGCCACCTAGCTATCAACCAGCAGTGGACGGCGAACTGTAAACGCGGCTACGGCAAGGCGCTGGTTGTCGGCGACTTGATACGTTTACGATCCGTTTCAGAGTTGATAATATGTGTGCTATGGCCCATAACCGTATTTATAGATAGGCACGGCCACTAATTAAAATGTATTTTTTTTTTAGTTTCATTTTAGTTTATCCCATGTACGCATATATGTAGTAGAATCTACTACTACACTACACTACACGTTCCGCGAGAATTTGAATTTGAAGAATTTGAATTAGTATGTGTAGAGTATCAAAACTAAACGCCGTGCTCTCACTTGCCATAGCGCTGATATGAAAATAATTTATTCCCCCGAGTGATGTTCGAACCCCATCACGCTTAACTGTAAGCCTTCCTCTGCGCAAGATGGGCTCAGATATCAGTTTTAATGTCAATATGTTTATTTTATTCCGAAATCAACAATTTTATGACATAATAATTATTCACATAAATCAAATATAAGTAATTATTTTTAAAACCAAAAAAAAAAATTAACAACAGACATAAGCATAGTCGACAATACCCCTTAATATTTACATCTTCGATCTGTTACTCTATCAGACAGTCGTTTCATTTAAAACGGAAAAAGTAATCTGTATAATGAAATGGATTGCTACTTTACTCCTGTTCTTCCAATTTTATATAATAGACTCTGTATTTTTTATTTAGCTTGTATGAATTGTAATAAGTATAAACGAATAATAAGTATAAAAACAGGACTTACGTATATTTTTTCCCGCATTTCCGCAGTTTGCGTGTCTCGACAAGTTTTATTTTCTGGTGGTACCTTTTCGGGTTTTTGTGGAGTTTGAGTATAGGCATGGTGATAAACTGCACCTAAAGTTAAACGTAAAATAAATGTGAAATTAATAATATTACAATTTATATCAATTATATTTGATGGATATTCAGCAATTTTGCATAAGATTTTACGGAAATTTTACTTTAAACATTTGGTATAATATGAAAATTTTACTTAGAAATGGAAATAGTTTTATTTAGTATATTTGAATATTTAATTTTTAGAGTTCCTTATAGGATCACTTGGTTAGCAGACTGTCTCGCTTGACAGTCAAGACCACTTTTCTTAAGAATTCTCAGGGTATTTCATAGGCGGATCCACCCATAAAGTTTCTTTGATGTACGGAACCCTAAAAATTCAGGAATTTTCTGTAAAAAAATCACTGTAAGCAAATGCAAAAGTAATACAATAAACAATATTATAATAATTATTGTATTACTTTTGCATTTGCCTACAGTGATTTTTTCCGTAAGTTTTAAAGCCGTAAGACATAATATACCCATTTTGTTTTTCGGTTAATTTATAACCAATAATTCTATAACCTATATGTATAGAATCTGTATTCACCTGTATGCACATTCCTGTAACCACCAAGAAAAGGTTTCTTCATAGGTTCACAAAATATTTCAACGTTAATATGCTTTAAAGTGTTACCGAACGGTACCATTACGGTTAAAACATCATTTAGAGGCATTTCTTTATACAATTTCTCTACATTAAGTTTCTCATTGTTTTTTGTTAACAATTCAACATCGACTATTCCATATTTATCGTAATCAAGATCTAAAAGAGCCATCCGGTCCATCAAAGGTCTTTCCTCTCGTAATAAAACCAAGCTGTCTGGTTCTACTTGAAATACACCAGCTAAGTTTTTCTTAATTTCATGAATTTTCATTATGGAATGGTACGATCGAGTAAATACACCAGTCTGATTCCGTATTTTAAATTTAATAGCTATAAAAGGCATAGTTTTCTTTTTAGGCTTCATAGTTTGTATAAGTTCATGTACATATGATTCTTTAGGGATAGATGATAAAGAAAAATTTTCAGAGTCTTTAGTGAAAACATCTATCGTTATATTACCAAGTGCGTCAGTCTTTAAATCAGACAGGAGGCTAGTTTCTTTTAACACGTTTCTATTTTTGGCCAATATAAGATTATTATTTGACACAGATAACAATTTTGCTAATTTTCGTTTAATTATTTTTATTGGGGTATTAGATGGGAAGACTTTATCGAACACTTCATTTGGGTGAAGAGGTGATTTGAAATATACAGGAATATGGCTCACTGGACATTTGTATTGTTCTAAATCCCTGGCACATGGTGCAGTTTGCAAACGGGCCTTCGTTTCGTCATCTGGGGGAACAATTGTTCCTTTATACGGTGGTGCTGTTAGTAGTTTCTCTCGACCCAGTTCGCATTGGCACGCCACTACTCCCTTCACACAATCAGAATTTGGGGCAATACCTATTGTCTGATTAGATTCCATCTTTGGTTTATAACATGTATATTATAATATAATTAATATCTATATTATTCAACAGGTACTGAGTGATATAAAAGATAAAAGTATATTTGCTACAAAATTCACACAAATCACTGACGTAAATTGTCGTGTTTATTTCGCTAAGGAACCGTTGCTAGGAACCAAGCATTGATAATATTTTCTGTCAGGTGAAAAAAATTGAACTTTACAACTCACACACAATTTACATACAATCGATAAAAATAAACCTAAGTAATATCTGATGAATGAGGATGGATACATACTTTGTATAGCTATTAAAACATTCCTTTAACAAAAAAAAATATACGTACTACCTAATTTGTACTGTGATTATTTTATTTTACTTCGCCCGTTGAAGTTAATTGAATCGCGTTTGTTTTGAAATTTTATACCTACCACGTCACATTGCAAATGTTCTCGGATATACCTATGTACATCTTTTCGAATCACCCTGTCTATTATTGAAAATTGTATGTATACACAATGAATATTGTAATGAATATATGTAATGAACATCTGACTGTCATATTAAATCAAAATTTAATTGCAAAAACATTACATTAACATTAAAATAATTATGTATATAGTTTTAAATGTATACTTTGATTTCTCTATCCTTTAATAAAAAAGAACGAAGAGATTTTAATAATAAAGAAAAAGAAACCAGCTGTTGACCTTGACTGATCTTTAAAGCGTCACTGGGAGGGGAGAGAACGAGTGTGGTACGAACACTGTCTGTTACGGTTACGGCGACAACGTCGCGAGTGACGAGGAATGGAAAAGTGAATTCTTCTGTCGTTTTGACTTTAGAGATCCTTTTTTATTATTTCTTAGTATAGCTTATCTATTCTGGTTCTGCCTCAGGTGTTCCAGATCTTTGATATTGTATATCAAAATGTCAATGGTAAATGGCCATCATGTCAAATGACTTTTGTTAAGGCACCATTTCCATATTTCATATAGTGTAGCTGGACATAATAGTTCTTCATGTGATGTTCCAGATCTTAGATTTTTATATTTTAACGAAAAATGAACGAACTTTTACTAAAGAGCCATTTTCTGGTTTATTATAGTTTAGATGTGGTTCTACAACCGGTGTTCCAGATCCTAGGTTTTTATGTCATTGGAAACAATCATTTTTGTTCTGGCAGCATTTCGTTATTTCTTATAATTTAGCTAGTCTACTAAGATACTGTATCAGGTATGCTAGAACGCGTGATGCGGGCATGCGTGAACAAACAGACAATACACACACAGTTAAGATTTTAAAAATCATAGATTCTTATACTGTTAGAGTTTCTACTGTTAGACTGTTAGAGACTGTTAGTCTTATACTGTTAGAGTTTCTAGTATTGATACAATACTATGATAGTATTGTATCAATACTTAATACTTAATGCAAATATCAATGCTTTTACTGTTTTATTATAATACTAGCGACCCGCTCGCGGCTTCGCCCGCTTGAATTAACTAGATCGCGTTCGTTCTAAAATTTTATACTTACGTCACAATGCAATTCTTCGATTTCCTTGTCGTCTTTTTTGAATCACTCTTGTCTATTATTAAAAATCACGATCAATGTACTTTATGTATGTTTCTTGCATGTATATATTAATACTTAAACGTATATGTAATTAACAAATTTAGTCTAAGCAGATTATGTTCTAGCTTTTCTATCATAGCGTAAAAAATACAATATCCATCCAATATCCTTCCCACACTTGAAATTTGTAATCCAAATCATACCAACATTATTTATTTTTTATTTAAAGTAAGTAAATTAATATTTCTTTTTATTTTAAATGTACTACTATCAAACATCGCCAATGCTTAAAATAAAATATTCTACTAAAAAAAGTTATTTGAATTTAAATAATGCTCATATTACAAAGAAATTAAGTAATTTATTCGACAAAATCTATTATAATTATTAAAATATGTCTATTTTTTTCAACGGAAACCACATAGCACACTAGGGCGACAACTATTCTATATTGATTTAGGTCCTAAGCTGTCAAAATTTTGATTTTTAAGTAAATTGATGAAATACTGAAATTCATCCATTCCCATTTTTTTGACCAGTAACTTTTACGTGATTCACGAATAACTAAACAAACATACGGACAAAAAATCAAATGGTTGGTTTAGCTTATATTTGTAATAACTATGACGATAGATTAACGATATATAAATCGACCCATTTATACATTTTAAAATCTTTTATAAACATAGTTTTGTTTTCTGACTTTGACTTTTCAATACTTAAATACTACGTCAATTTCATCTATGGTCTGCAGATGTATTTAAGATATATCGACATTAGTACAAATCAAAAATCCCGCCAGCGTGAAGCGGAAATTTAATTTCAATGAATAACAACATCTGTTGACAGATATTACAAAATATTACTATAGATTTTTAAACACAATATTTATTTTATTAATTTATAATATTATTTGAAGTTACCTACCAATAGATGACATTCTATCAAAAACTACTAAATTACCGTCTGATTGCTAAATGCCACTATAGTAATCGTAAACCAAATGATTTGTAACTATTACTGTGACATCTAGCTAGACTGTGGAAATAATTGTCAAATGTTTTTATATTTTAAATTTTAAATAAAAAATCTTTTATCATTTGCCACTGTTACTAAGTGAGATTGGAATAGAACTACCTTTACTTGCAAGTAATCGACGTAATTTAATCGTCTCTGTTTTAATTATTCATTCGAGATTTGCATTGCTTATTAGAATAAAAACTATCCCGTACATGTTGTTTAAGGCTATGAACTATTAGCATGCCAAATCTAACTCACTTCTTTTCATTTATTTTAGTAATTTAATTTTATTACATTTTCATTTTTTTTTCGGAAAAAGCATGAAATACCGGGATAAAAACTAAAATTTATGCGGATCGGGACTGTAAGCTATTACTATACAAAAAAATCATTCATTTCTGTCCACTTGTTTTTGCGTGATTGGAGGCCAAATAAACAGACGGAGAGACAGACAGACAAACAGACAAGAATTCTGCTGAGTGGATTTTTGGCTTCTACTATCGACATATTAACTAACCCAATCAATCTTTTTTTAAATCTTTAATGTCCAGAATTGACTTTTCTATTCTTTTATTATATATATAGATATAGATAAATTGAAAAAAACACTTCCCTTTGATTCAAAATGGTTATTTAAATGTTCTACCTCAAGAAGCAGCAACACGCTGTGTCTTGATGAAGCAGATGGTAAAATCAGTATAAATGCCATAAGAAGTTTGGCCAGTGTCGGTTACTAGTATCGACTCTGTTATACGGCAGAGAAACATGAGTATTACCGAAAAATTAATACTGTGGAGACGGGATGAGTCAGTTTAACTGGCCGAATCTGCAATGAAGATATACATAGAATGGCAGGTAGCGAGAATGACACAGTGACGAAGAATGTTCTCAGGTGGTTTGGGCACCTTGAGAGAATGAATGATGAAGAGCGAATGTTGAAAGTAAAAATGGTACAAAAAGATATATGGAGCTACAGTCAGTGGTAAGAGAAGAAGCAGGAGACCTTGGTCGATCTTCGAGAACACAGTGTCGAAGTTCCTCCAGTAGAAGGAAGGTCACGGGAATCGGTATCAAGAGGTTAAGGTGTTGATGAGGCGAAGAGTTATGTGAGACCGTAGTGTTTGACGCTGTGTTCTCTCTGGCTACCCGTGGCTCGGGATACCATGTATGTATGTGTATGTGAAAGTGTCATATTTTTTTATCGAGTAGATTCGAACCTGTTGTCTTTGCGGTCCGTAAGAAACTAGCAAAATCAAAAAAAAAAACCATCGAACGGTACATACCAACTGTTCAACTAAAATTCTATTCAATTTGTCACAATAACGGATATATACAATACCATACTGTATAAGTACTTAAAATTATGTAGTTTTGCTCAAAACCCTACAAGGATACTTAGTCTACGAAGGGTGTAATTGAAACATTACAAAAATCAAACAAATAATTGAGCAAATTATACATTACCCCACAAATTACTCTGCCGAATGATATTTGTACGTAATTATCCAGTAGTGATCATAAAGGAGCAGCACACGGAACGCCTTAGGGCTTAGTATGAAATTATAATAGACAGTGAAAGCAAAGTGCTCCACAAAGAAAGAATTAACTGCTAAGCTTTAAAAAAACTGTAAACTCCTTTGAACATTTTAAATAGGATCCAGTGATTCAACAGCAACAAACTCTTTAGCAATCTGTATATTATTTTCTAATTTTATTTAAGCACCAAAGATGAAAAAGAGAAAAGTATACTGCAAGCATTTAGATTAAAATATAAATTGAAATAGTGAAAACTGAAGATTATGAATTGCTCCCTCATAATATGCTTTTAATACGTAGTAGGTATGTGAAAAGATTTAACAATTTTATAAATTCGATTTTTTAACAATTTAATAGTATTATAGTATTACAATGGTAAAATTTTGTGTTTACACGATACTATTGGACACGTTTGAATAAAACTTTTTTAACTGTATAGCTATTAAACCTAAGTACGAATAAGGGTATAATTGATTAATAAATATACATCCTTAGTAGACATAAAAATCGAGTGTCCACAACTATTTCGAATCTACAGCTAAATAATGAAATATGTCATTAGATAAAAATTAAATGAAAGACTTCTAGAAATCTCATGTGGGAAACTTACGGATTAGTTGTTAAATGCAAATCTCCACGGCAACGAAGTTGTAGACGCCAACTAGCCTATACATACATGTACAATGTTTTCAAACAATTAATTAATATATTATACTACTATACCTGATATAAGTAGGTAATTATGATTACATTATATACTTAAATGATAGGTATATATATTACAAATTTTCAGCACCATCCAGCTTAGATTGAAATTATTGAACTGTATTCTATATAATTTGATATTTTGAAACTGTGACAAAGGCTACTAAAATATATAAAAGCTTATAGAAACTTATAACAATAAAAGAAACGTTTTATTTTAACAAATATTATGTCTTAGTTTCTATGTAGGTAGTAGCTGAACATAAATGAACCAATTTAAATGCAGTTCTTTGTTGCTAGTCGCTTACAAGACAGAACTAAATAATGTTCTATTGATATGAATTTGAGCTTTTAATTGTGTTTGTTGTTTATTATTAACAACTAGTATTTGTTACAAAATGCAATGACTTTTATTTGATAACAAAAAATACCTAACACAATAGTTTGATGATTCACTATTTTCTTATTTCGTAAATTTAGCTGATCTATTACGATTTTTCTTATGATGTTCCAGATTTTAATTTTTTATATGATGTCAATAGATAAAGGCCTATCATTCAAATAAAAAAAAAATATCGGTTAAGTGCGAGTAGTATTCACGTACCGAGGGTTCCGTCCCAATTTCGTGATTGAGTGAGGAAAATATTCCTTATAAAAAGAAAATAAATTAACGGTCGTATCCACTCATTATGTATGAAATGAATTACAAGTATTGGTTTTTAAGTTTCTGTGTAATAAATTATCCATTTTGAGATCTTCTCCTATATAAATATATGTACTGTAAATTATCACTTTTCGTCCAATTTCATAAGTCTAGATGTAACTAAGTTACAGCAACCTAACTTAAATAGATCCAAGTTCTAAATTTCATAACTCTAGGTCAGAGGCAAGTACTTTGTAGGTTTTGATTACGCGGCGATTTTCATACAAAATGCAAAAAGTTCAATATTAACGCTCATATCTTTTAATTACGTTGATTTAGAAGTTTTGGTTGAAATTTTTTCAGTGCTACAAGAGGATATCGACTTGGATACTTCTTATAAATTTCAGCTTGATCCTTTCACGTGATTTTGAGAAAATGATCTTGACAGGTGGACTGACAGACAGACAGACAGATGGACAACAAGTGATACTATAAAGGTACCGTTTTTTCCAAAAATCATAGATTTATATCCTACTTATATTATCTAAATTATCTAAACTATATTTTCGTAAAAATATTAAACGTACAAACATCATTTTTGTACTGAATAGATATTAAAACAAAATTTTATATTGAGAGTTATTCTAATTTTTTATAATTTTTTAACTTGTCGTTCATAGCATCATTACTTGAGTAGGTCAAGTAGTTAAGTGGCGTTAAGCTCCAAAATTTATAAGATTAATGAAATTTCTCTTCATAGGCATAATAAAACTAACAAAATTTGATAAAGTAGACAGTTGAGCTGTTATAATTCCTTATAAGAATAATGGGAGTTGAAACTCAAACAAATCTGTCCTAATTTAATTCATTTACATTGGTATGTTAAATCTTATAAATCTTTAATAAGCTTTGCTTTGAAATTCAATATGGGCAAATAGTGGATATGAGGGCGAAAATGCTAAACTTTATTGGATATTATTTTGAACAAATGATAAATAGGTAATATTATTACTACAGAATCAACATTCTTCTAATAAATCAAATCGACATATATAACCAACTGTACCTATATAAAGAAGAAAGTTATTGATAGTTGATAGTTAATAAAAATTGAGAAAACAATAAAATTACAGCGTAATAAAAGAGCGAATGTTCCAAGCATAGCTGGCGTCATATTAAATTCCTCCGAAAACATAAAAATGATTTTCGATCGTAAACCTATAATTTACAGACGTAAAATGTGCTGACATATATACCTACGTAACGTGCAGAGGTAGTACTAATCAATTTCACTGCAGGATTTCCTTAATGTAAACTACGAAAATTTGCTTGATTGCGAATATAGACAGGTAATGGGTGGAAACAGTTCAATGTAGCATATTACTCTATCGAGAGCTAGCTGAGAACAGGAAGATCCTCACCTTACTAAGTGATTTACTTGCCTTTAGATACACAGAAGCTTTATGGGTGCCTACATATGGGTATTAACACGTAAGTACTTAGTTAGCTATTACTACTGTCACTATAAGCTAATGCTACTGAATTCGGTTTACTATAGTAGCTTAAATAAATAATAACATAACGTATATGTTGAAACAAAAGTTCTACAAGTTCCACTGTTATTTTTATTAAATTAATATAATTATATTATATACATATATTATATGTATGTATATTTATAATATTATGATAGAATTTAATAAAACTTGCACAAGCAGATTCAACATATTAAGATATTAGTTATGTGAAAAGCTATGTGCAAACATCCAAGCATTGCAGTAACAGAGATGTTGAATCAGAGTTCATATTATTGCATTTAAACGAGGAGGACGTGCGTAAAGTAAACACGTGTTTTAATCAAGCCTGTTGCTTCACTTCCGTTTGCTGCGGCCACTGCTCGCTTAGCAAAGAAAAACTTTGCATGTGTTTTATTACGACGGATGCGGATTTGCCGCAAGGCTTAATTTTGAAGCCGACATGGCTCGTTTTAATTGTTGTGTCTCTTATTGGTCAACGTTAAAAGCGGACAGACGGTGGTGCTTTTATTTTGGATATTTCTAAAAATGTTAAATTTGATATGTTAGATTGAAAGATTGGATTTATTTTAAGATACTTATAAATATTATTTCTACTTTCACGATACGTGCAAATTAAAGGACAAATAATAAAAAAAACCACCGATAGTTAAATCATATAAATAGTCATAATGATAGATAAATCAAAAAGTGACTAAATCTATTAATATACCTAAGCCTCTATTAGCTAAAATTTAATTAGTCCAAATTCAATCAGTCCTACTTAACTATGGCTTAAATTTTTTATTTGAAACAGAATAAAATTTTTTCGTTTCTTAAATTATATTGATTTAATAATGTTTAAAGTAATTTATTAATTCGGGAAGTTGCTTCTTTTGTATATTAAGAAATAAAAATATATTTTGTTTACCTTCACCATGTATGTTCCGCATATAACAAGGGTAAGCAGAGAAAACCGTGTGTCAACACACTCCTTCCTCCACTTTCCGCCAGAATTCAAGTTATTGTGCGATTACTGTCGGAACGCAATGCCGCACTTTGAAATAATGTTGTTTAATTTTATTTGTACCTAGTTTTTCCAATCAATTGAATATGTCTGTTGGTATATGTAGAAAGTGTAGGTTTTTTTATATAGACAGGGAATAGTAATTAAGCAATAAGCATTATTTACTTATAAAATTTCATTACATTTAATACTTTTATATGATTACATCCTATTCGTAGCTTGTATTTATTTTAAATATAAAATATGTGAATTAGTTTAATTAATTATTTTTTAAGCTGTACTTAGCACTTGTAATAATTCAAACGCACTTTAATTTTGTGTCAGTATAGATTTTCCAATTGTGACTCTCGGACGTTTATATGTATTTTATTTAAAATTCTGAAATTACAGTAAGTTTTGAACACAAAAATTCGAAACATGACGTTGTAACATTTACAGCTTACTCCCCCACGGTCAATTTCGATATTTTGATTGAACGTTTTAAGTTGGGAGGAAAATTTATATTTGATTAAACTCTAATCCGTTTAGATAATAAACCAAGTTGTAATTATTACATCATAGGCATTATTTTATGTCCGTCTCGTTCAGATAACTTGTAAAGTACGACAGATGTGTACATAAAAGATATGAAGATACTTAAATATGATAAGCTATTTTTTTTAGGGATTTTTATGAGTCAAAATTTATATCATAATTAGTAACTAAGCACTAAGTCTTAGCTAATAATGATATGGGTAAAGTGGACGGCAATAGGTGCGCTGGATGAAGAAAAAAGTCGTGGTTGTGTAACATCAGGGAATGGACTGGTATCAAATCCGTGGAACAACTATTTCGCCTAGCATTGGACAGAGAAAAGCTAAGGAAGCTAGCCGACATTCAGGATGGAAGAGGCACACAAATAAGAAGAAGAATAATGATATATAACAGAGATGATTTGTATTGAAGGTTTTACTCTTCAAAACGTATAACAATTTCTAAGTGCAAACTTTTCGTATCAAAAGCTTACTTGCCGCAAAATATTTCTCTTATAAATAAATGTAAGGGCAATTTATTTCACTTTTGTCGCTCTTTTTTATTAGTTTCAATAAAGTTAAAAGCTCCAATCAAACCATCATTAGCAGGTATTTAGCCTTTTCCCGATTGCGGTTTTCAGTCAATTTGCCGAGTGCATTTCCATCTGCCCAGCACTCACCCATTCCAAATATGCTTTATAAATTATTTATGAAATTAATTCCAATCGCAAAAACAACATGACCGATGTATCAGAGCGGAGCTTGCAATCTTTATTGAGTTAGCGGATCAGTTAGTTTATTATTTAGTCCGATGTTTTCAACATCATATCAATTGCTCCACATTCCCTTTTGCAATCATTATAACTTGTGTTTTTAAAATTTTAATACTACGAGTGTATGAAATATTCTTTTTTACTAAAAGCCCGAGTAGTGCCACATAAAAATTTGAACATTTATAAAAATATTAAAGTGGTTTGCTATGTTATATGTTGTGTGTTAAAAAATGTACCTAGAGTATTTTTTATATAAATAAAACTAATTACTAGGATATGTCTATAGCTTAATGATATATATTTTTTTTCTTATTACTAAAACTACCTATATACATATATATTTTATTATAAGCGAACAAATTTTATTTCTTAATGAGTTATCATTAGATTAAATGTAGCCTTATATGTTTTTCATCTTCTTATGGAACTATAATTACTTCTGAGTTATCGCTTTATTCAGAATAAATATTTTTTAATTTTTTAAGTTAGTTTTTAATTTTTTAAGATTATAAGTAATATAATCTGTCTATTTTCGGTAATAATTACACGAAGAGGTAATGTCGTTTCTTAATAAAGTTTTATTGAAGCGACGAAGTAATTCACTAACTTTAGAGTTCATCACATATGAATATTATGACATGAGTAGACGGTTTTATTGCGTTGCGGACGGACGTGGCCGAAGATTGCTCGCGAAATTCACTCGCATATAATAATCGCACCTTCCTTGCTTCTAAGAGCTCTCTTAATATGCCATCTTTATGACGCTTTGAATTTACGCTATTAATATGTTCATGTTTGAAACGCGTTGGAAACTTTTATTATGCGCCATGTTTTAATCAAAATGTTAATATTTTTCTCAATACACAACTTAAGGTACTATATGTGTATACTTACTCATATATATATATATATATATATATATATATATATATATATATATATATATATATATAACACGATAAAGCTATTACCAAATAAAAAGAGAACCTTAAAAAATCGTCACAATGCAAGGCTGGTTGTGCTACAAATTAACTGCCAATTGCATCGAACACACTATTATAAGTTGAGCATTGTTTTACCTGTTTTTAGAACTCGTATAAAGTTGAATTAGCAGTTGTGAGGTAGCGTTATTTTCGCGTCGAGTTCACATAAATAAGCTTAGTGCCAGTATAAGTTCATTCTATATAAAAGAAACTTTATATTTTTATTTTTTTACTGAGTATAATTATATAACCTATCAGAACGTGTAGTTAAGATAGAAAATGTTAATTAGTATTATTCAATCACTTTGTTTGTTATTTTTATTTGTTAATCTCTTATACATAAATAATACAAAAGAGTATATAACAATAGAATAGTACTGATAGCCATAAGTAACAAATACTACAAGTGAGGAAATGAACATATTCACATAATATAGTGTAGATAGGTCAATGAAACACAAGCATCAACAGATATCGAATGTTGACAGTGGTGGACGAGACGCACAAACATATTAGTATAGGTCGGTAAATCCTCGCCAAACGAACAGCACGCCGTGCGTGACAGCCCCGCCGTTGCCGGGATCTCGGCTATACGCAGATTGCATAACCACTCACAGTTCTCATAGCTCCAAGGACTCTGAACGTTGACCAACATTTTAATTTGGAAACATTATAAATAACATTTACGGCTTATATTTAAACTTTATACCATTTATTATTATGATGAAAGGTAAAGTAATTAAATTACCTTTGATGTGTAGCATTTAATAAATATGAATATGCACTATGAGCTGTGTAAATTCTGATTGCACTATGAAAGTATTAAATTTTTTTTATCTTTTTTAACGTTTTTTCACTTTGTAATTGGCAGTTCCGACGAATCAGTAATCAAGAGAAGTGGCTGCGTTCACAAATGTGAAAGGCGGTTAATACAAACGTACATAAAAATGCACGTGTTTACGGACCCTGCAGGCCAATATCCAGCAGACTGATTGCTTCTTTACTGTTACACGATAAAAATTTTATTAGATGCTCATAAAATGTACGCGGATGACTTGCGAGACCCAGTAGCCAATATAATTCAAACTAGCCTGTAACCGACCGTTATAAACTTAACTTTAATAATGATTTTCACCATTCGTGCACACCGCGCTTGTTATCCCGTCCTTAATAAACGTTTGAAAAACATTCTATATTCAAATCTACGTGACTCTGACTGGATAACAATCAATAAATGGTATTCCATATTTTCAAAGACTAAAACTAAAATACTGAAACATTTAACTCATCCATCTAGTGCGTCCCAAATTCGAACGTGCGTGTTTTAAAACATTTTTTCAGAAGACGGAATTTATTTCACAGTGGGCAACGCAAAAAAGCGCGCTCGGATGCGCAAACCGTCGAACTGTTCAAATCGTTTAGTAAGCGCCGAATAGGTTGTGTACAGGTGAGGTACAATGATTTTAATCGAATGGAAACGGAACAAAGTGAAAATGTACACCTCAATTATTCCAGCAACTGCGTGTGGACAAATAGCCATGTGTCAACGTGAACGATCTTCATGTGCACCGACACTCAGTACACGAGCTTATTTCACTATGCTTAATTGTTTTACAATGTAATTTACAATTTCATAACTTACATAAAATAATATTTATATTACTACTAATATATCAGTATAGCACTATTTATATAGTTAGAAAAGTCAAAGCTTTCACTGTTAAATGTCTAAATGTATGTAATTATTCTTAAATCATAAAATTTAATTTAATTAGTGAGCAAAATTAAAAAATCCTCGGTCACTATAAGAGATTTGCCTCTTATAGTGACTGAGGATTTATATTTGTATGACGATGGAGAAGACGAATTATATTAATAACAGAATCATATTTTTTTTATTCACCTACTCATTATAAATTATGATAGCTTAAAATTAAATAAACAATTTGAATTATTACTTTTGAATCAAATAGTTGCTGAATTTAAGTTTGACCTACATAAATTAATGAAACAGCTAATTAAACAGTTCCGTTTCTATTAATATCAATGTCTATTATTGAGTAAGCCTCATAAAAAGAAGTCAATAAAACATAAAGCTTTGGTCCATGGCGCTTGGCCTCGAAGCGACTCGTCTCCAATAAAATACAAATAGAGTCGATTGAAATGCAGGACGAACGCGGCTGTTTACTTGATGCCGCTCCGGTGCCGTCCACCAAGGCACCGATAACCAAGATTGCTTTTTTCAGACTCCAATCACTTGTAAAATGTTGATGCGAAAATTAAAAGTTTTTATTGTTCGATTGTGTTTTTAATTAACTTGATGTCAAGAGCCTGTTCGATACGTTTTCTGTTATGAAAAGCACCATTTATAGCTTCATATTATGTACTTACATATGAATGCCGTAAATATTACTCTAAAGGTGGTTAACACAGATGAGAATGGCCCATATACTCTTCGTATAATGGAGGAGCGTAGCATTCACCACGTATTTAATTTTAATTTTTACAAAGTACTGTAGGCAAAGCTCACTTTTACCAAAATAAATGAATATCAATAATATTATAAATTAGAGGACCTGTTGACGCGTCAAATGCGCGTTGCTATAGCAACATGTATGTCACTTTATACAAAACTTATATTGTTAAACATAATATATTATGTTCCTTGTGTTGTAATGTTTAATTTATTGATTTAATGTACTTTATAAGCATTATTATTAAAATAATAGCGTTCTGCAATTTATGTGTAGGATACATTATAAATGTGCCAATTTGAATGCTCCTCCGACCGCGCAATTTTCGTAAAAAGGGGTCCAAAGTTTTTGCTTCACGGATTAATATATAGAAAAGTAATTTTTATAACATTTTCAATTAATTTTATAATTGATATTTTTAATTGTACTTTCATTAATTTCATTTTATATTATATAAAAAAAATACAGACCACATACAATCACAAAATATATTTAACTTTCTTAGCAGTTTCAATTTATAGTCACCCATTGCAAATTGATAAGCCTAATGCGATTAAACACAAGTGCAATAACATCACAGTTTAATTAAATTATTCATAATGGTATTTAAGATTTCTTAATCAATAATGAAAACCGTAATGAAACAATTACAGTAATTTCATTCTTAAAATTGTAGTGAGACTGGTGACAGTTATAAATATACTATTGTGATTATATCATGTGGGTATCAAGTGAGATATCTGAATTATATGATACTTTATTCCTTAATATCGAATAAATAATGAATTTTCTTCCAGTTATTCTGTTTGTTTGCTTAATTAAATATTCTATACTAGAAGAAAATCTTCCTAATGGTCTCAGTGAAATTTTAGAAGAGCTAATTGAACATTCTGAATTAAAAACCGACATTATTAACATTACTTCCGATGAAACTAAAACAGAAAATGGATCTAACAATTATTATATTGACGTTAAATCTCAGAAACCAGAAAACGGACTTAGTAAAAATGATGTTGAGAGTACTAAAGCAGAAAATTTTGAAAATATTTATAAAATAAGCGATGATCATACATTAGATCCAAAAGCACACTTAGAAGTAACTAGAATTGCTGAAGACAATTCAACGGTTAAAATAGAATATGCTCCCAAGTCCATTCAATACATAATTGAAATTGAAAATTCCACAAACGTTGCAAAAAGTATTGATGATCAAGAAATTAAAAATAAAGATATTGATTATCCCGATATTATAAAAAATAAAATCAATTTAAAAAATCCTGATCATACCTCAAATGAACCTAATGATATATACATAAAGTTTAGAAAAAGTGGAAATGATGTAAATATTATAAATATTTTAGGATTAAATGAAAAATTCAATAAAATCCTATCAGAAGTTAATAAAATTAAATCATTGCATGAAAATAGTAAAGAACCTATAGCAGAAAGTGAAATGAAAACGTCTAATTCTTTGATCGATAAATCGTTTTATAAACAAATAGCCATTCTGCCATACAATTTTATGTTACGTAATGTAAATCCTACGGTACCTGTTCATCATGTGGTTCAACAACAACCATATCATAAGAATTTTAATATAAAAACATCATTATTTCCAAGAAGCTACAATTTATTGAATAATTATAAAATTGGATCCACAATCGTGCAAAGAGTGACACCGAAAATCACAAAAATATATTCATATCGTCCTAATTATATAGGTTAAATGTATTATATAAATAAACAAAAATATTCGTATATAAATAAATGCAGTTATATTTTTAAAATGACTATTAATTAGGTCGCGTTTCTATTGGCGGTAAGTGGCAGTTACCGGCAGCTAGTTAGCAAGTTGTGAATTCGAAACACAAAGAAGCTACCCGCAATTCAGAGTCTAACTAGTGAACAGGAACACCTAGCAAACACGATCAAACCAAAGTCCAAACTGTGTTCAAAGATCTAGTTAGCTGTTGGGATGACTACACTTCATTGGTATGTTTGCTGTTTCCCAATGTCAGCCCGATGTTTCTGTCAATCAACCGTGTGAGAAACGAAGCTTAAAATTATTCAGCAAACACTGTTGCACAACAAAATTAAACAAACAAAATTAGATAAAAACAAAAAAATTGTATATTTTAAAAATTTGTATATGAAAATAAAGAACTTTTTTTAACGTCTTGCAGTATAGGAAAGTTATTAATTAATTTTATATTATAATATACACTGTTTCTTACTTATTTTACAAACAATATAACTAAACTTAATAATTTTGAAGCAATTAAGCGAATAGTTATATCATATCGCTCAAAGTGTAATTCAGTCTCAAATTAATCAAATTCACAGATGCTTCTGAGTTGTGAAAAAAAAACAAGGAACGTACAATGTACATATGAAGGTTATAAAACATCAGTCTTTTATAAGATAGACACATAAGGTAGCAAACAGTATTATAAATAAATATAGAAAAATATTACAAAAATTGACAATTTTTAATAAATTTATTTGTATTTGTGTGCTAATTTTGTATTTCATTTCATATTTTAATAAAATTTCAAATGCAAATCATTTTAGAAAGCAGACGGAATTTTTCAATATACCTCGACTGTACTCGTACTTTATAATAAGACAAGTTGCAACTTCATATTCGCCGTGCGAGTAATCCTTAAGCGCGTATTATCACAGCGCGTGTTAATCTCTGGAAGGGGCTTTCAATAGCGTTCGCATATAGAAAAGTTTCGGTGAAAATGTTTCAAACTTCTCATCGGAACGCGTTAGCTGAAGTTGCTATGTTAATGTATTTCCTCTTTGTATCAGAAGCTGTCTACCCGTTAAATACGACCTAACCTGTTTGTTGCAACGCTTTAAGAAGTTTTTTTTATTTATTCTACGTATGACGTAGCTATTAAGCACTTTTAAAAAACCATTATAGTAGAAGATATTTTGAATAATTTTTATAGAAAGAAATTCTGTATACTTTGTAAAATTTACATTGCATTTACAATTATAGCAATCATGTTCGTTTTGATACAATATAAATATACAGTTAAGTGACGTTTGTGATGTAAAAACATTTGAAAACTACAATCGGTTGTGCTGCACTGTTATCTACGGTTGAGGCCAAAACGAGACAGTTTTTTCTTGGAGGAAACAAAGTAAATATTGCCTCATGTAGCTTTAAGATACTCATACAAATCCAATTTATTTTCCATTTCCTCACTTTATGAAAACTTAAATATGCTCACCAGATATACCACTTTGAAAGCAATCCTTTGATCGTGCTATGTCTTTATGCATATTGTATCAAAATTTTATACATAAATTTGCAAATGTTTTTAATCGCACAGGTTTGTTTTCATAAATTTATCATAATACAGAAACTTCATTCAAAATTTATTTAGTTTATGGAATTTTTAAAGTATAACTTTACCGTTGTTAAATCTTACCGCAAACCAGACCGTAAGAGAATATGAGTATAATGTGCTGTATAAATAAATAACTGACTGACCTGACTCAAAATATTTTATTAATTAAAGCGTAATTTTTTTAATGCGGCAGGTGATTTAAATTAGTAAAATCGATCGATCGCTCGAACAATATAATTATTACTATACAATATGTATGTATACTTCTGTAGATATAATAGAAATAAAAAAATGTGGAAAATTTTGATATGTGATATTATCTATCTATCTTTATTATAATAAAACGGAAAAAAAAAGGTTTAGTGTGTATACTAAATAGCTTTGCAATAATAATGAATCAATGATATTATAGTACAAATAGGATTTTAAATTTTTTGCCTGTCTGTCTGTGTTCAATGAAACAGGATTCAATGAAACTTCTCATTATACTTACAAGATCTGGGCATTATATAATTGATTTTAAAGATCTCTGAGAACGTCTGATGTGAAAACATAATAGCCCAGTTAAGTTGTACAAAATAATGAAATGCCACCCCAATATAAGTTGTTTAGTATGTTAGGCTTATTTATTTTAATTTATCATTATAAGGTGGGCACAGTAATATAGTATCTAGCTGTAAACGCGTTGGTGTTGGTTTGATATTCACTCAACTGAATGATTATATTTCAATTGTTTTCATTCCCCCGCTCAAAGCCAATGGACGGAGTGTATGAAAGTAGCATAACAAGTTTTAGAACGTAACTACGAGTATTAATTAGTTGATATAAAATCTCAGTCATGATATTTTTCTTGAGTAATAATTTACAAATAAATATGATATAATCAGGATATTCAAATTAAGCCAATTATTCTGTTTAAATGTATGTATAAATAAATAACCTAACAATTTATATGATCTTTCAACAACATAAAATTTAATGTATATTTTTTGTGCATTAAAAATATATTTCAAAACACTATTATATTTGTGAATAAAAATTACCTTTGCTCAAGAGATTGTTATATTTTAAAGAGGGCACATATACAGAGCAAACGCGTGGGTTACGCTTGTTTTACAACACTTTAAAACAAGGCACTTACGGTTTGCGGGTACTCGTGGCAAAGAATGCAAGCTTTACGTTTGCCGTCTCCCGAACTATTTGCACTGAAATAATTAAAAGTTTTTACGATCGCCCCACAGTACCCAGCAAGGTACGTACGTCAGTTCACGTAAAACGTTAACACGGCCACTACTAAAGTCGATAGAATATGTCTTAAAATTCAAATGAATGCCTCTAAACTTTACGTTCCTTTTGTTTTATAATATGAGAATAAACACACTTATAGTTCAATATGAAGTACGAGTTTTGCATTAAACCATTTGTTATCTTAATTTAATGTTTTTGTTTGTAATTTACTTTTATATCGCATTTTACGAAGTAAAAAAGAATTACTATTTTTTATTTCTTTATATAATATTATGTTTTTTCTTATAAGTTTCATAATACTATATTTTATATTATGTTTATTTCATACTTTA
Source organism: Dione juno (assembly GCA_037127375.1). Lineage (NCBI taxonomy): Eukaryota > Metazoa > Arthropoda > Insecta > Lepidoptera > Nymphalidae > Dione > Dione juno. The sequence continues at coordinate 2,295,365 of JAXRJS010000020.1, read as the reverse complement.
ATTTATTTTCATATTATTTATATTATGTTATTAAAATTGGCAATGGTAGTCTTATAAAGAGTCTCATAAGAAGTTAAGGCGAACATAAATTTATACTCTAGTAGTCTAGTATATAAAGCTTGAAAAATAAGAAACGTTAACGTTTTCGAGTTACGATTAAGGCTATAATCACAATATGAAATTACTAGTCCACATACATATATGTCGACACGTAGCAAGCAGCCGAGGGCGTAAGCCTGGTCTTGTATGCAAATATCTATATTGATAAATTTTTAATACTCTCAGTCTATACGTAATGTGATTTTGAGGGGATTGACATACACGTGGACGCTGTTGTATTAAAAGAGTTGTTGGTCATATAATAGCATTATTTGGCTAGCTTTATTATCATATTTGTAAAGGAAATATATATTTTAGATTACTCTTACTTTAAAATAAACGAATTTAAATTTCTAAAAGTCTATATTGCGTATTTTGTGAGGTAAATAGTGCTTTGTTATCCACTTTCCCATTTGCATACTGAGTTGCAAAAAGAAACGCACTGCTTTAAACGATTGTGAAAACCCCATTCATAACATTCAATCTAAATCAAAATATTTTTTTTTAATTAGGCTATTATTTTTGAATTGTCAAGTTACATTAAAAATGTTACCATCGGCATCAGCAGTTCTGTAGGTGTTTAGAAACTCGATATCGCGCTGTGTCTTATAAAAACAGGACAACGACTTAGACGATAGCCTCAATAAGTAAATAAAAAAACTAATTAGGCTATTTTTCTTGACTGAAATTTATCTCTACAGCAGTAGTAAACTAATACCAGAATGTAATAGCTACGATAGCAAAATAACAACTTAAAACGTTTAGACATATTTCTTTATAAAGATATATATATATATAAATTTTATATAAATAAAAGCAAAATCAAATTTAAAAATATTAAAAGGTGTAGTTTGATATCAATAAGGAATAATAAAGAAAGTTAGAGATTATGACAAATGCTTTCTCAGATTGACACGCTCCGCTGCGTAGCGCAGTGCGTAGCTGCTACGGCTATTTGCCTACCCTTGCACCCCTTGGCTTATGCACACTCGGACGTAATTAAAAGTTTATAAGGGATGGAGTCATCGCACCAGTGAGTCTGTAAACGAATGCATGTAAGCATGAGCCTTCTAATTGGAGGCTTTGATTGAATATAAACTTTTACTTTAAGTTATAGTTGTTTATGATTCCTTGAAAGTTAAAAATATATATTATTTACACTAGAAGTTAAATATAAAATGTTATGTATTAATTAGAAAAAACTAGAAATTTGATTAAAAAGACATTTGTGAACTTATATTTAAAATCAGTGTATTTGTATGCAACTATTTTTAAGTACTTAGTCGTAGATATTATATTGAATTAATGATATTTCTAACCATTACGGATCAATTTGCTATTAAAGCAAACAAAATTTATTTAGTTTAAAATGATTATTAAAAAGCTTCAACAGTATTCATTGGTGAATAAAAATTAAAATAAAACGTGTGGGGGCAAAAAACCGTATAGCACGGTGCCATGTCATCTAAAGCCAAGCCGCGCAGAAGAATGGATTTTGTATAAAGTTATTTTCAAGTTACATAAGCACATTAATTTACGTCAACTGCACTCTTTCATCATTATAATCAATTTTGCTACGCGTTTCACTACTTCCACTAACGAAGGTATACGCAATACTTGTCCTAGAATCGTGACATGCATTCATCATATGAGATGCGTTATATGTACAAATAGTACTGTAACAAAACGACAGTCTTGTAATTTGTGTTTATATTATTACATGCTATACAAATCTTAAGTACCAGTAAGAACATTACGACAAATAATCGGTAAGGTACAGTTATCGTAGAAATTTATTTAATCGAGGAAATGTTTAGATTTCCCCATATTCTTTAATTCATTCACTCCTAACGTGAATGATAATTAATAAGTAAGTAAGAAAATACAGTAATAAATAAATATTATAATAAATTATATAGATATCATTTTCAACGCAATTTTTGGTAATAAAACTCTATATGTATAGTAGTTTATTTTTCACAGATTGATCTTTTTATAGTTTTTGTAATCGTTTTACGTAGCGTGTAATCGTAATGAGCTAATTTTATTCATTAATATGCCTACTGGTCTTGTATAGGTCCAGCCCTGATCTCTTTTCATATTTTACGCTTAGCTAGAAGGGGAAGGAGGAATATTTATAATTAAATCTTTTTTTACTTTTTTATAATATAGCATATGATTTCTGCTTGACCTGCCTTACGGGTTATTCTGTATGTTGTATAGGGCAATCTTCTTTCAATCTTAACTCGCCAACTACGTTTATAAATGCTGTTTATAATATTTGAAATTTATTAAATCTTACCATAACTTATAAATATTTGCTTATATATTGAATGAAGACATTTTTATTTATACATTATCTTACAGAGACATTATTGGAATGAATTTAAATATGAAATTAAATATGAATACTATTTCTTTTAAACAAAATTACAGGAACGAAAAGAACAGACCAAATTAAAAATAATATTCATATTGAACATGCTCTATTAGGTAGAACGCGCGTAAGCTCTGTTATTAGACCGTCGAACCTGAATAATAGCGGTACCGGTAATCCTTGTGTTAGTGGAAGTAAATATAGGTAATATTCACTCTACATGGAATATGTAGCCAGAGTGTTAAATAAACTTATTTCTTTAATTAAAACGCTATAGTTGTAATATTTATGCAGAATAAAAGTTCTAAAATATTTTACCGTGTCGTATATATATAATATATTAGTAAATATCGTTAATGGAAAAAAAAACATGCGGTTACAGTCAGAGACACAGCGTATGCCGTCGGGGACAATTAATTATTTTTATTTTCTTCGTTATGGCAACAAGGCGAAGTGCGGCGTTGAGTTCTGCCACTCAACACGCAATTCCTCGAAAGGCGTAAGTGGGGAACTAGGTTCCTGTTGCCTATTGTTCCGTAAACCTACAAAAAAGGTGAACAAGAATACGAGCCACGAATTAAAAACAATTATATAGAATTACTTAACCAAGTGGAAAAAGTATTTTTAGCCAATAAAATGTTAAATCTTTTCAATATTCAAAGAAATTAATATTCCAAAATCGGCATTCAGGTTCATTGCTTTTTGTATTTCTTAAATATGTTACCATTAATGAAAGAACATGCAAAACTAATGAGATTTTCTAAGTCTTAATTCGGTTTAATATAAAGAAAGTTAAGCAATAGTTTAGTGAATATAGATATCTTATACCATAGTATCTAAGGAATCTGTCGGTGCTATTACATTCGCTTAAACAAACGGCATCTGATCAGTGAGATAAAACAAATTGTTTCCACTTATCCGACGATGCTGTGATATCAAGATGCAGGCGACTTAATAAGAATACGAAAGACTGAACAGGTTACAGACACGCTTAATCAGGGAGAAAACCAAATTAGGAAACAAAATACTGTATTCACTAACTTTATAGAAAGCTTCTTTTATGATATCCTTAAAACAAAGGATTTAGCAGCAAATTTATAATTTAATTCCTATCTTCTCTATTCCAGAGAAGATCTTACTTACTTATTTAAGGTATTGTTAAGGTAAGAGTCGTAACTTACTTATTTAAGGTATTGTTTACTTGACTACACGATTATCGCTATTCCTTTGGTTTACTTGACGTTACGTTTTTTACGTTTAAAGGGATAAAAAATCCTAATAGCACAGTGGGCCACATAGTGTGTAGGAAACCCACATATACTAACATATATCTGAATAGTGAAACTCACCACCACTATCTACCGTTAGCAAATTCTTATTTCAGATAACCCACCTTTGAGGCTCTGAACATTTAGGGGACGAGTTGTGGCTGGTGAATAATGCCCTTCATTAGAACAAGCTGCCAGCGTTGTGAGAAGACCTACAAGTCACAAACAGTAGAGAGACAATCAGCACTTCAACCATTTAAGAAGGAAGTTTCCGACAGGATCGGTAATATCTTAAGAAAAGCTATAGTTAAGTCTATCCAGAAAGTGAGTTAATTGGTAAGACCAGTGAAACATTATATTTTTTGCAGTATATAAGTTTCTAAAAAATAGATCGTGACATGGTAGAAGCTTAGTCGTATTGTTAACATATCGTAAATATCATAAACAGGCGTGTATTGAAGTCAGCTGTTTGTGAGTATGCTGTATATGTAGTGGATAAGCTCAACTATTACATCAGCTTTGATAAACCACATATAATTACCAAGAATAACCTATATATCCCTCACATAATTCGCGAGGCTGTTGATTTACAAAAATATCTTAATATGAATATAGAGGCCGATTGGAAACTTTCTACCAACTTTCCAGCCACTCATGAAAACGTTGAAGTCTCAAACACACATAGCTAGAGTGCAACCGCAATCAACGGACTACTAGTCAAGACGCAATTCTACGAACGCACGCTTACAAAGTGTATGGAGTTAACGATAAGTCACGTGGTCTAAACCAACGAATAGAAAAATCATAGCCTATCACACAAAGATACCGAAGCGATCGAGCCGATTGATAAAACCGATCACTTTTCCAGTGTCAATCGCTAAATGTCAGCAGACAGCCATGTATGTCATTTAGCGATTGACACTGGATAATCAATTGTGACAAACACTTACGATTGTAATTTGTAAACGTTGATGGTTAACGCTTACCTCTTTCGAACGATGGACCCCTGTAGATTTTTTAACTATTATGATAATTATTATGGTTATTGTTATAATTACTTTAATATTATTTTATCTACATAATATTTTTGTGTTTTTAAGTGTATTTTCTTTATATAAGTAGTAAAACTACTTATAGCATAGCATCTTTAAAAGTTAATTTTAAACATATTGAAGCAAATTTGATCTGAGAAAGATTCAGTTGTGACCCTTGTAACACGGGAAATTATGACGTTATGTCCTTCATTGATATTTTATACATTTTTCTCTTGACACTGTAGATCAAGCGTCGAACGTAACGTGTCGTGTTGGCTACCAAGTTAGCGCTTTCTATGACCGCTTAAGCGCTTGTATACGTAGTTTTAGAATTGAAATGAAACGCTTGTGTTTTGGCCAAGGTCTCAGAGCAATACGCAATAGGGTAGCGGGCAACTAAGAAACGGTTTAAGACTCGATTAGACTTCTGATTCGAACTTAATGAGTTTTAGTTTATTATGATTACACTCTTTCATAAAATAATATACAATGGAAAATTTCTAAGCTCTATTTTGATAAATACAACTTAAACATCACATTGTCACTGAAATGTTTTAACTAAATAAAGCCCCTGTTTATTTGTAGTTAAATATTAATAATTATATTCAAATAGCATTATTGGCTTTATTAATGCCAAATGGATGTACCTAACAAAGAAAATTTGATTTGTGTTAGTAAATGGTAAAAATATTATGTAAATATTATTATTAACTTATATTTAAGTACTTTTAAAATATCTAGATTTAAATATAGATAGTACTACTATGTATAAAGAGAAAGGAAATATTAGATAAAATATATTCAAAACATATAATTAAACTACACAATATTTTCTATTTCAACACAACTTGTGGAAACAGCTATTTTCTCAAAACTAAGTTGTAAATTGTCTAACTTGTAAACTAAATTGTAACTATGTCAATCTGAAATTCTGTCGAGATAGTGTAACTTACTAAGGTGACTATTGTTGTTGTTAAAAGACAACACACTGACTCGAATAAGATACTTTTAATAACTATATTTTTTGTTTCTAATTATAAATTAATTTATAGCCGTAATTTTCAACCTACTTTCTCAAAATATTTTATTCAAGGAAAACTATCATCCAAATCATTTTTTTTTATTAAATAAGAATATTTTGTTTACCATCACACTAAAGAGCATACAAAAGTTGTCTTACCGTGATATTCGCGAGTACTTTTTAACTTGCAAACAAATTTCACTTTAATTTTAATGCAAATAATTAAAATTATATTGCTATTCAAGTTATGCAATATTTTTTACTATAAAAATTAATCATAATTTATTTTTAAGTTATTAAAACAAATTTTGACACTTTCTGAAATACATGAGAGATATGACACAGAAATATGTACATGAGAAATATCAACAAAAGTTGATATTACATACATGATGACTAGTGGTGTTTAATCGTGCTACGAAAAAATGTACGGTAATGTAATGTACCATTTGGAAGGATGGACGTAGAATAGATGGAAAAGGATGAACAAATTACAGGACATTTTCTAATTTTGAAATTTATACAATCACTTTGTTATCCGTCTGTCTGTCTGTCTGCCCGTCTGTGCAGACCATTTTCTCAAAATCTCGTAGTACTATCGACCTGAAATTAGATTTTAGTATCTAGTTGAGTGGTCCCTTAAAGCATAGAATCAATAAATCAAATTTCTACATCAACGTGATTGCGTGATGATATGATTATAAGATATGAGCGTTTGTGATACATTTTGTATGAAAATCGCCGCTAAATCAAAACCTACAGGGTCCTTCCTGCTGACTTAGATTTATCAAATTAAGCAATAAGTTAGAACTGAAAATTGGAAACTTATAGATCTTATAGAAACTTATATCTGTAGTTAATTTCATACAAAATAAGTGGATAGAACCGCAAATTTAAGTTTATCTATTTTTATAAGTTGACAAACTATTGACATACAATCATGAAATCACACTAGATAATATATTCTAAGTATTATTTTTTGGATTTATTTATTAATACAATGAAACGAAGATAAAAAGGCTACTAAAAAAGTGAGACACCAGAGTACTTTAATAATAAAGGAGAAAACATGACGAGATAAATATTTATTTAGTGGAATTCCAAAGCACGGAAACCTGGAAACTCTACTGGACTGTATTTTTAGTAAGCCATTTATTACTCGTGCATTATAATTAAAGTGATATATAATTAAAAGTAAGAGGCACATGTTTACATGAAGTCTTACAGATCCGCCCGTGCGATGATTCTGTCACTTATAAACTTTTAATTGGGTCCGAGCTTGTCGAAGCTATAAAGTTAAGGTATATACATATATAGATATTACAGATGTTGTGGGTTGAAGCATAATTTACTACGTATCAATGACTTTCAGACGTACCATATATTTGATAATATTTGCTTAAACATATTTTGAGGCTTCAAGCGGGATACAGCGTAAGAAGTAATAAAGTTAAACTCGAGACATTGTATGTTGAACGTTAAACGTTATTTTAAAAATGGAACATTAGCGGGGAAATGCAAATAATTCGCTCCTTTATGAGAATCAAAGCCACAACTGTCGCTTTTACAGTCAGACCGCCGGCCTACCGCGTCACTTTAACTCACACGTCTACTGCGTAATAGAAAAAAATATATTTAAAATCTTTTTTATTCTGTATCATTTAAAATAACACTCAACTACAAATTGACTTAATATCACGTGTTAATAAAACTGCAAATTATTTCAGTGCAAATACTTCCTAGACTGTAGATGAAGAAAACTTTACTTCTTTGCTGCGTACCCACCGACTGCGAACCGTGTATGCCTTGTTTTGAAGTACAGTAAAATACAATTCACAGTTTCTAGAAATATAGAAACTGCAGCATCTTCAATAGTTTCACTTACTTAAATAAATTTAATATAATTTACTTTTTAAATAACTTTGAAATTAGGTGGTATTTTATATTTTATTTTAATATTTATGAATGTTTTGCATTGCTCATAGAAATATAGCTGAATACATATAACGTAAACAAATTACCGCTGCGCAATCTGCATATAAAAATATAAACAAGTATATAGCGAATAAAAAATTAGAGCATACTGTGCCACTTATCAAATAGTATAAAATCAAAAACTAAGACAATAAATATATTATAATAATAAATAATACACGATTTAGTAAGCATCTGTTATTGTTTTATGTCACTGTTCATCATAATGTAAAATAAAATTCTATTAAAGTGCCTCCGTCGCGTCGTCGTACACAATTTAACCTGTCAATAGGAGAGTGAAAATTGTAATCATATGCGGTAACTAATCGGAGCTCCGACGCTGTTGGCAGGTCTCGATAAAAAGAAGTGACTATATATGTATACTCGCTTCTGTGTACGCGTTTTATATATTTACTGTGAAGAAAGCACAATCGCTATATAATGTAATTAAATAAATAATTTCGAAGACCATCATGACGCAGAGATACAGCCTTTGCCTGTAAGCATGACGGTTTATGGGTTCGATCCCACTCGGGGAGAATAGAATTTTCGTTGGCGTTGAGTTCCGCCACTCAACACGCAATGCCTCGAAAAGCGAAAAGTGAGGAACGGAGTGCCTTAAGACTAAGTTTCTTGAGCCTATGGTTCCCTCTGCTTACCCTGCTAAGTGCGTGATATAGCGTGAAGCTTATGATAATAAAATAAAAAAATCTGTTTGTTTATTTACTTTGTTGATACTCAGAAAGCTCGTGTGCTCGATTACAAGAACAAATAGTATTGCAAATAGTATAGTAAAAATAGATAATAGATTTCTAAATCATAGTCTTCAAACGACGTTAACGTTGTAAATTGTGATGCGTCATGACGACGGTTTTATAGTATAAAACTATAAATGAAGGAACTAACCAACATTAACGTTACGCTGAAATTTATTTATACCAAAAATAAGCAGAATTTTACCAAACGCATAAATTATTCAAACTGGAAACAACAGAAAAAGAGGACGTACTTGCATGTTGCAAGTGAATGTCAGATGATAAAGTTGCTTGAGAAATTGCTACAAACGAAATTGTAGGAAACTTTGCTATAGCTTCAAAATAAGTAGCTCGTGTTAATATTTTGCTCTTTGTGATTCCGCTGCGAAACTGTATATGACGCGTGTCGAACTCCTTTTATAAGTTAATCCCCGTCTCATGCACAATCCGCAAACTTTAGAGTGCTATCATACTTGCGTTTCCTGCCGTGAAAAAAAAATATATACTCACTTCACCTGTTTCAAATATTCATATCGTGTGCATATTTTTTCAAAGTTCTGAAGTAGCTGCAACGTAGCTGTGTTAAATAAGTAGATTAAGGGAGGTTTTTTTTTTTTTTCAATATAAAACATCATATAATATAATATATAATAAAATTTTAATGTTTTAAAATTATTGGATTCTGATATTTAAATTTAAGTTACCAACAAAGGATAATGACTAAGTGGCACTAGATGCACGCAGGTGCCAAGTACACGACTCTTTTACCTTATCTTAAGTATTAATTACGTTTTCATAAAGTTTCATAACTTTTATCCTCCAACTAGTGGAAAATTGAAAACCCAATTTAAAATCCTTTAATTTCCTTATTATTGGTATGATAATTTATTTTAGGTATGCGTAGATATCAGATTTTATAATATACATATACGTATCCATATGCATAAATAACATATAGTCACTTATTCCTTGAATTCTTTAATAATCAAATACAAATATATTTTCCTTCACCTTAAGCTTATTATTAGTTTATTTACTCGAGAAAGTTGTCATGTAAAAATAGTTTCAGTAATATACAGTCCCAGGACTCGCCGCCTCCAGCAGGGCTAATTGGAAAATGAAAATCCTATTCCAGCTATCGACAGCCGCTCTTTTTTTAGTTTTATCGCAAGGCTATTATGTACTATTGGATTGGAAAATGTTTTCATGCTGTACACCTTTTATAATAACGTGCAGCAAATACTATATCAAAATACTCCAATGACGTGTTGACAATATTTTAAACCTTTTATTATTTTGAATATAAATAACAAAATAACGATGTGAAAAAAATGCGAATGTTTCTTTAAATATTTTTATAAATTAAATCTGAAAGTTTTATATTAGTAATTACTAATTACACATTGTATAACTGCCTACATATTAAATGAATTCTCATTTACTGTTTGATTTTTTAATTTATTTCTGTTTTACTTAATTATCGATATTATATTATATATATTTATAAAATACCTATAGAATAAATATTAATCTATTTTTTATACCAATATTTGACAGAGATGCAATATGAGTAGATACCACCATACATACATATATATATATATATATATATATATATATATATATATATATATATATATATATATATATATATATATATATATATATATATATATATATATATATATATATATATATATATATATATATATATATATGTATATATATATATATATATATATATATATATATATATATATATATATATATATATATATATATATATATATATATATATATATATATATATATATATCTTCTTCTTCTTCTTCTTGGCATTAGTCGCGGCTTTTGCCAGGGTCTGCCTTCCGACTGAGCCTACTCCACTTTGCACGGTCTTTAACATCCTCAGTGAACAATTTATTGGCTCTCATGTCTTGTGTCACGACATCCAGCCATCGCTTCCTTGGGCGTCCGGGTGGTCTAACTCCAGGGACAGACATGTCAAGGCACTTCCTTCCGACATAGTTCTTAGATCGGCGCATAACATGGCCATACCATCTCAGGCGACGCTCTTGGAGCTTATCCACTACGTCACGGACCCCAAGACTACCTCGAATGAATGTGTTGCGTATGCGGTCGGACCGCGTCACGCCACACGTCCATCTCAGCATCTTCATCTCCGTGACGTGAAGCTCTTGAGTGTGCCGAGATAATGTTGGCCAACATTCGCTGCCGTATATAAGAACAGGTCGGATAATGCTCTTGTATATCAGTCCCTTGAGCTTGGGCGGTATTCTGCTATCGCAGATCACACCAGTGACCTCCCGCCATTTGGCCGTCGTTTGATGTCGTGGTCGATGCCTCCAGACTCATGCATAACGGCTCCAAGGTACCTGAACTTCTTCGACTTAACGGCTGGCTCAGGCCCGATATGGATGGTGCTCGAGTCCGGGTTCCCGCAAGCCATGTACTCGGTCTTCGACACATTCAGTTTGAGACCACCGTTCTGAAGCGCACCCTTCCATGCGTTCACTTTACGCTCCAGCATCAGTCGGTTCTCATCGATGAGTACTATGTCATCGGCATACATCATCAGCCACGGAGGCTGGCATTGGATGTTAGCCGAGACAGTATCCAGCACTACATTGAATAAGAACGGACTAAGAGCTGAGCCCTGGTGAACCCCTACTGTAATCGGGAAGGGCTTGGTGTCGCCAACAGCGGTCCTAACCACTGAAGCGGAGTCGTTGTACATATCTCTGATAACCTCAATATAGGCTTCAGGGATCCCCTTGGATCGCAATGCCCACCAGATACACTGACGTGGCACACAGTCAAAGGCCTTCTGCAGGTCCAAAAAGGCCACATGCAGAGCTCTCCTTTTTTCCCTGTAAGCCTCCATTAAAGTTCTGAGGGCAAAAATAGCGTCCATAGTGCCTGATCCTGGTTGAAACCCATACTGAGACTCAGAGACAGTACATTCTTGGCGGAGCCTGAGGCCGATCATGCGCTCGTAGAGCTTCATGGTGTGGCTCATAATCTTAATGCCCCTATAACTACCGCAATCTTGAACACTGCCCCTTCCTTTGTAATAGGGATAATAAAGCTTTGCCGCCACTGATGTGGCATCTTTCCAGTATTCAAGATACGGTTAAACAGGTCAGTAAGTATAAGCACACCAAGAGAGCCCAACGATTTCCACGTCTCGATTGGGATGTCGTCAGGTCCTACCGCTTTTCCGTTCTTCATGCGTCGAAGACAATTACGAATATCGTCACGGGTTATTGGAGCAACAAGTCCGAGGTTAGGAGATAATTCAGGAAGAAGACTACAAGACTGCTGAGTGTTCAGCAGCTCCTTAAAGTAGCTTCTCCATCTCTCCTTCACAGAGGCATGACTACAAAGCAACGTGCCCCGAGAATCTCTGACGCAAAGACATTTTGTAATATCCTGCGTCGCTTTATCTCGAGCACGAGCCAGTTTGTATATGAGCTTCTGCCCCTCCACAGTTTCAAGTTTATCGTACAATGGCGACAAACTTTCTCTGCGGGCTCTGGCTACAGCTTTTTTGCGCTGCAATTTCCCGTTTCGCTGCAATGTACTCCAGTTTGTCTTCAGGAGAGTTGGAATGCTGCCACTCTTTAAACGCAGCCTTCTTTTCCCGAATCACCCCCTGCACCTGGTCATTCCACCACCATGTCTCCCTGTCGATGACACGCCCACCCTTAGTAACACCAAGAACTCGCTTGCCCGCCGCATTGATTGCTGAATGAGCTCGATCCCATGCAGTCTGAGCGGTCTCGGTGTTAGTCAGTAGATTTTGACTCTCCACCTCCGCCAAGAAGTCGGTTTGCATCGGCCCATTCAACAACCACCACTTAATCCTAGGCTTGCGTTTCTCGGCTACTTTCTTTTTCGGAGTAACATTATAGTCCATGACAAGGAGACGATGTTGGGCCGTCAGGCTTTCGCCGGGAATGACCTTATAGTTGGTCACCCTGCCTATGACACCGTCTAGTCAGCAAATAATCAATTTGAGTTAAGTGGGACCCGTTCTTATACGTTATAAGGTGCTGAGGTTTCTTCTGGAAGAAAGTGTTCACGATAGCCAGATCAGATGCAATGCAGGTTCTTAGAATATTTTCTCCCTCTGCATTGCGAAGACCATATCCAAAACCCCCGTGAACACGTTCATACACCTCAGCGACCCTATGTGGCCGTTCAAGTCCCCCCAAACTAAGACCTATTCGGTAGACGGTATAGCGAGTAGTACCTCTTCATACTGCTCCCAGAAGGTCTCCTTTTCAGCCGCGCTACAGCCTGCCTGGGGAGTATAAGCACTGATTAAGTTTGTGATAACGCCCTCGATCAGTACCTTTATCCGCATCAAGCGGTCGCAGCGACGGTCAACTTCAAGAAGCCCATTCTGAAGCTCTTCAGAAAGCGCTACCGCCACACCGTTTTTGCCTGTAGGCACGTTTTGGCACGAGTTAAAAGAGTTGCTGAGGTACCTAAATTTATTTTACCACTACTTCTAAACTAAAGCTAAACTTAGCTAATATCAAATGTATTAAAAAAGATTTTCCAGTGTCCCCAAGTGAATCAATAAAAAAACTTACTCATTCTAACCTATTCATAATAGCATCGTAAATTTTTGGTCTACATTAATTTTGAATTCATTTTCTTTTCCATGCCATCAGTATCAATTGCTCATAACTTGTTTCAGCTAGATGTTCTCTGTTTATCTGAAAATCATCATTAACATTCGGTATTCAATATTGATCTAAAGGTTTTCTCCCGATATATATATATATATATATATATATATATATATATATATAGATATATATATATATATATATATATATATATATATATATATATATATATATATATATATATATATATATGATATGATATAATTGTATTTTCTAAGTCTATGGGGTAATGATTCACTATTTACATTAAGAAAACTTCTTACAATTTTCTTCTATAATCTTCATGGGTCTCTAGGATTATAGGTTCTGATCTTTATTTATTTTACATATTGCGTTAGATACGTAATATTTTTTAACATATTAACTTTAAAAAATTCAAGTAATGAGTTAAATAAATTTACATTTTTACTTACTTAAAAATAAGTCATATTAGATATTCTTATTTTGACTGTTTAGTAAAATGTGATACACGATTCAATTGACAGAAACAATTATTAAATGAAACAAAATGTAGTTTATACAAAAATTATAAAAAGCAATTGGTTCGCGTTATATAAAAACAATTAATGACTGTAATTTAACTTTTTTTTTATAATACTTAAAAAAAATATTAATATACCCGAATTCTGATTTATAATTAATTTATAAAGTAGCCTATATTTTAAGAAACAGCATCTTGTATATGTATAAAAAAAATTATCTCAATCAGATAAGTAGTTGAATAGTTATAAAGGTACAAACCGACTAAACTAAAGACTAAAATTCCAAAATGTATATATATATATATATATATATATATATATATATATATATATATATATATATATATATATATATATATATATATATATATATATATATATATATATATATATATATATGTATATATATATATATATATATATATATATATATATATATATATATATATATATATATATATATATATATATATATATATATATATATATATATATATATATATATATATATATATATATATATATATATATATATATATATATATATATATATATATATATATATATATATATATATATATCAGTTTAAAAGGAAATAAATTACTAGTTTCACAAATATTAGGAACAACATTTCAAGTCTTCGTTTCTGTAAATACTCAGCTGTAATTAGTGATGTCTTAACGAAACGTGGAACTAGTTCATAAATGTTTACATTGCCTACATGTAGTAATAAGCAAAATTTACGCCTATATACTTATCATATTTAATAAGGTCATACTAGTACGCTTAGCACGAGATACTTTGAAAAGGCCTAATTAGCAATAGCTTCTTATAAAAAACTGACGTCACATAATAATTTCAATAGAAAAAACACATTTACAAATTGTTACCGTTTTTATATATACATATTATATATTTTTCCTTTATTTATTCCATTTCTCAAAAGGGAAAATACGTAAAGAAATATCTGTAATACATAAGCAAGTACGTGATACGATTATTTTTTTTATTAAAACTTACAACTTTTGCACTAACTATGTTAAGAATGTCATAATATTATAATCATGTGCATTCATTTTCAATATAGATTCCGCGAGCAAACTCAATTGATACAGATAACGAGGGCTTGCTTGTGATATTCTTCTACAAGATATAATTTACATATATATAATATATGCACTGGTTTATCAAAGATAATATTTATAGACAAATAAAAAAAAATACCAATATAATTTTCTTTGCTAGTAATTATAGCTGGTGAGACGAGTAATACAAACCACATCTCTTATTATATTAATATAATATTTTCTTCTGGATTTTAATATTGCGCGCTGAATGCTACACATTACACATTTTTTATATTTATATCTTTTTTCACTTTCAATTATATATTTTTTAACTTTCACACTGTATCCCGCACTGAGCAAGGTAGGCTGAGGTAACCTACGGTACGGCTCAATAATGTCTTTCGAGGCATTGCGTGTTGAGTGGCGTAACTGAAGGCCGCGCGCTTTTGCCTTGTTACCAGAGCGAAGAAAATGAAAACATTTCAATCTCTTCAAGTGGGAATCGAACCCACAAACCGTCGCGTTTACAGGCAGACGCTGTGTGTCTGCGCCACTACGGTTCTCAACGCGACACAGAGGTGGTTCGCGTAACTTCTTATAAAAAAACAAGATTACATAACTTAGCAGTTCAATTGACTATTAATTATAAATTCACGTTCTTTACAATTATAAAGCTTTTAAAGTTATATATTAAATTATGCACTTTTAAATTATATACGGTACGAATGCAATCGCTTGTACGACGGTTATGACCCTTCAGGATTAATTCGTTGCGAGTCGCGTTATTTATAAAAATATTATTTCATTTTCAAGAGTCTTTTTAAAACAATAAAGAAAATCACTTTATTTTACATTTAATTTATGCAACAGTAAGATTTTTTGCAAAAGTCTCTTCAAATACAATATGCCGTTATAATTTGTATGAAATGATTTTTGATTGTTTAATTCAAGATGAATAATGTAGTCGGTACATTAACTAGTTGCATTATCACAATGACGTGGATTGTGTTCTTTTTGTTATCATGAGATAATTAATAACCATCGTGTTTTAAGTACAATCACTCGAAATCCTTACTATTCATATAATTAATAAAAACATATTATTAATAATATAAGAATATTTAATATTGTGTGTATACATAAATGTATCATTTAAGTATTTACATAGTACAATAGCACAAGAAGAATTATTTTGTGAGAAATGATAACAATAAAGTCTGGTAGTTATATGTTGTAAACATGTTAGAGAATGAAATAAAATAATGTGACAGCTTATAACAGACATTAGTTGCTATTTGCGTACACCGTAGATACTATAGTAAATTGGTTAATTTAATCAGCTTACGTATGTATTTTAAAGAGTTCTTCTTGTCAACGACATTGCGCCACGCGTCGCACTCACGCGTACTAAACACTGGTTGTAACTATAACTTTTCCATGTCTAGACATGTTCTAAATTATGAATGATATAGTATAAGATGTGTAGGTATTTACTGTGTGTGTAGGTATTTAATTTATTAATTAAAGGTCGGCACAGTATTACTTGAAATGTACCATTATGGTGTTTTGATTCAACAGATTCACATTTTTCCTAGATATGACTTTTGTGATGTGATTTTTGTTATATGACTTTTAATAGCTTTCCGCGTGTCTAGTAAAACGAAAAGATAGCATTATAAATATTTTCTGCCGCTCGTCAGCCATTCTGAAACTGTAACACCACAAATTTTATTGAAAAATTTAATTAACATCCAAATATCATTTTATTATTATTATAATGCTTTACATTTTGTGTTTACATGGTCGACGAGCATATATTTTTTATGTATGTCACTTAATACGAGTATCTCGGTATTTTGTGAACAGATTTGAGTAATTATTTTTTTATTTAAAAGAGGGTACTTTATTTAAAATCGAGGGAGACAGTCACATTTTAAAGGTGTTTCATAATATTTCTTAAAAAAAGCATTTGCTTCTTGTAGTCATCATCTATAATAATTTTAATAAGACGATGACGACGAAAGACATGACTCTTCAATTATAAGGAGTTATGAGATCAATTTTTCAAATATTAAAAAGATAATAAAAAGTCTAACTGTGTACTATTGGGTTACTCGCGTAAGGTAATAACTCCTCAAGTCTAAATTCTTGCATGCCCATATTAATTTGAATAACAATGATTAAAAAACAGACGAAATAAAAAATTTCAATCGTAACTTGCAACGTTGGGAGACATTAATTAAAATAATTAATTAAGAAATACTCAAGTGGGCATTTACTCCAAAAATCACGGTTTTTAAATAGTAAATATATATATGATGTACCTACTTATCAGTAATTTCGTTTATTTATTTTAATTTTATTTATTCAAAATTACTTAAAATATCACTTTCTGCTTTTCAGTTCGTGTTTAAATTTGTTTAAGCTTGTACAATTTTGAAATACGATTTTTTTAAATTATTTTAAAAAATTATAAATTTTAAAGTTACTACCTAACTAACTTAGGTAACTCTTAAATTATTATAAATTAATAATTATATAATTTGAATATAATTAAATAAAATGGCAACGTAACAAGTCCAAGCAGAAACTAAAAAAATGTATACAAAAAACATTGTCAACAGGAACATCTTAACACTGCACAATAAGGAGGGAATAGTAGTAATTGGCCTGTTATATCAAAGCACAATTCAAATCATTGAACAGAAAAATATGTGTACCTGTTACTACATAATATATATATATATATATATATATATATATATATATATATATATATATATATATATATATATATATATATATATATATATATATATATATATATATATATATATATATATATATATATATATATGTATATATATAATATATATATATATATATATATATATATATATATATATATATATATATATATATATATATATATATATGTATATATAATATAAACTGGAGATTTTCTGGAAAATATCAATTATATTAAATTAAAATAAGGGAATATGGAAAAATTTTATTTGAGAAATGATAATCGTGCGTATCCTTAACTAAGCAAAAAAATATTAATAATATTTAATTACTTTTCCCAAATCAACACAAAATGAAAAATGTATTGAAAGTGGCAACCTCACCTAGACAAATTTAATAGTAGAATATACTGCGACACTTTAATTATAAGCAAAGAAAGAGATTTTTCCAAAAATATAAAATTACACCTAAGTATAACTCGTGGTCTACTTGTCTAACGTTATATCACCTGAATTTTATTTATTTATTGCTATTTTCAATTTGCACTACAAAATAAAAATTATTGTTGATGTTTATTGTAGATGATTTTATCTTTTATGAATTAGAAGCTAATTGCAAGCAAATTGGCAGAGAGGGGCAATATTAAAACATATATATATTTAGTTCTATGCAAAATGTAAATATTTAATATGTATGCACATATTATTTTTGTTCGATTTCATCAAACTCTCACAAAGAATTCCAATAACGAATTTTCTTATTTTTAACTATTTATTTAGCTAAAGCTAGCAAATAGTTTAATAGCTACCACAGACGCCGCAATTGGAACAGCATTTGCGTCCGTGATGGAGACGTAATTAAATATTATTGAAAAATATTTTAAAGCGTATAATTCAATGTTCACGATGTATTAATAAGGATTACGCCCTTATTTAAATAAACTCATTTGTCGGAACTATGTCACGATTCTAGGCCGAGTATTGCGTCTACCTTCGTTAACTTAAGTGCTAGGACGCACTAGTTGAAACTGATCCAGATAATGAGAAAGACCCGCTGATGATAAATTAATCGTTGTTTTTATTTAATATATATTTTTATTGATATTTTTGAAATATTTCATTTTCAATAGCGATAGCTGTAGATTGTACAATATACAGCTAGCAATGCAGTACTCGTACAGTCTTTTGTTTCATTTGTTAAACACATTTAATAGACAACATAATGAACGCTCCATTGAAATATTTTATTTTTTATTATATAGGTAGTTAAAATTTACGCCGATTGGTAACAAACATATTTATGAAACCTTTTGTAATGGCGTCATATCGAATGAACATACCAATAATTGTCTTCTCACTCGAGTAGTGTTTAAATATATATTTGTTAATTTTAAGTTGTTTATAGTCTGATTTGCTATTATTTGTGTTTTTTTTAATTCTTATTTCACTGACTCAATTGTTAAAAATGTTTGATATACATGAAAACATATAATTTTCTACCTTTTTTAATTATTAAAAAACAAAATCAACGTATATTCTATTATTTCGATGGTTTCGTAATATAGAATTGTAATTTTCTGTGTAATTAAGTGTATGAGCTATCTCACTTTTTATTCAACTATTTGTACACTGAAATGAATCAACTAAATATTACGTCATGTTTCCATATACGTATTAGCTATAACTAATACTTTCGGGCTAAGCAAAATTTATTTCAACTGTTAATTGCAACATCATCGAAAGTTGATGGAAACTAAATATATATATATATATATATATATATATATATATATATATATATATATATATATATATATATATATATATATATATATATATATATATATATATATATATATATATATATATATATATATATATATATATATATATATATATATATATATATATATATATATATATATATATGAAATTTTTTCATATAAAACTGTACAAAAATTTCCACATAGCATACATTTACAACAAATGTTATTTTAGTAAAATAATCAGCAAGTAATGTTAAAAACTAAAATGAATAATTTTTATTAAAAACATTGGGCCCATGACAAAGAGCCGCGCAGATAAAAGAGACCTTTCTTTTTGAGAGGATAAAAAGTTTCATCATATCTTTTAATATTCTATATATTCATCGGGTGCGGAGTTTATGTTGTAACTATGAAGTCAAATTAGGAAAGCGTAATCCCTAGCTTCTCTTCTGCAGAAATGAGTTGAGCTTTTCACTTTTGACTTTTATACACATGTATGGATAAGTAATTTTTGTAAGAAAAATAAGAAAAGTAAACAATATAAGAAAATTTTGCGACACTTTTGACTCAAACAAAGTTACGAAAATGTTCGATTATATCGAAATTCGTTAATCTATATCTATACATATAATAAAAATGTAACTGATCGCTATCTGCATATGGAAGATATATTAATAAAACATTTATTGGGGGCACTTATAATTGTAATAGAATCCTAAGCAAATATTTTTATATTTATGTCTGTTCGTCTGTACGCTAATCTCAGGAACGGCTTGACCAAATCGAATGCATTTCAACCAATGTATTGTGGTAAAATTTACTTAATATCAGAATTTGTTTTATTTCAATCAGTTCATAAATAAGAAAATTATATCAATTTAAAGTATTTACCATGAAACTGCTATAAAATAAGTAAATTATAGAAGTGACTGAAACTTCAAATTTACTTAACGACGAAGACAAAGTTGCGGATGTGGCTAGCAATACAATAATTTCATATCATGAACATCTTTGGCTCTACTTATCAATTTCGTCCAACATCTTAAAATATTAAGTCGTGTTTCTTTTAAGGATCTCGTACCTCCAAAGGAACAACCGGAACTCTTATAGGTTCACTTTGTTGTCTGTCTAAATGCCTGTCTGTCAATTTAATGTTTTCAAAATCGCATGGAGGTATCGAACTGAAATTAATATCGAATATTCATTCATTAACTGCGAAAACTAAACTATATATATATATATATATATATATATATATATATATATATATATATATATATATATATATATATATATATATATATATATATATATATATATATATATATAATTTTTACAAAATTAGTGCATACAGAAATTTAAGTTTGTAAATTTTTATACGCTGACGCTACTGACACTTGATCAATATATGTAATTTAAAAGCATATTTTATTTATTTTAATGCTCATCTGAATTATTTAGTATACGATAATTTTATAAACAAAATAAAGCCTACTCGTCGCGTCACTTCTGCGTGTGTTCTCTGACAGGTCGTGTCGTAATGCTGTACCTATCATCGGATTCATAGGGCGAATATTGTCTTTGTGGTTGCGAACAACATCATCATGTTTAAGAGAGATAATATATTGTAGGCAGCTTTATAGGATAATAATAATGATACAATATAGTGAGAGGTAGTAGATAGAAATTACAAATCTTATTACATATTTAATAACAAATCTTTCAAGTAAAAAACTAGTAAATCCCATGTTTCCCAAAAGAAAAATATCACATAAATTTTATGAGATAATTAATTGTATATATTTACAACTTATTATTATATATTATATATAATAAATTTATTATATATATGGATGTATACATAATAATCAATAATTATATAAGGTAATTGAGGTCACTAGTTATAACAAATTACACGATGTTCACTGCTGGGATACTTCACTTAATTATTTGACGTAAAAATAACTATAATTACCTAAAATTAAATTAAATTAATAAGGGTCTATGAAAATGTATATGAAGGGGTGGAGACCACAATTAAATAAGCTTACTTCACTACGCACTATGGACGGACTTCACTACGCAATACAGTACTACGAACAGATTATTTGAAGAAGGTAACTGACAGCAAAGCTGCTCAAGACTGCGATGATTGGTGCTGTATAGAAGAAGATCTTTATAATACCAAAATATATCTGATCAGAGTTTTACAATATAAATTTTAAGTCACATAAACAGCTAGTACTTAGTTTAATATATATACACATACGAATAAATCCATAATATTCATCCTTCAGAATCAGTTGTGTGTTAGAGTTTATATATAGTTAACGGTATCGCATGATTGAATGTTACGTCAAAGGGGCGACTCACTTTCATAGCACAACACGTTGACGTTTCAATCTCAGTTAATCTGATAGTCACATCGGTTTATCGATAGTTGGATAAATTTTGTGCAGAAATTAGCCCGAAGCGGCCCACGTAGCCGCAGGCAGATTCACTTACGACAAACACTCGTTAGATATGACTCCAATGCCAATTAGCATATATAGGCACCAGCTGTGGAACTCGAATTGTGATTTTGATTAAACATTGATGGTAAGGCTCTACATGATGGTAAATGCAAATAACATTTTACATTTATTTTTACAATAGGTATTATTGTTATTTTTGGTGAAACATATTTAATACGAGTTCCATAGCTGGCAACAAACTCTCATTTCGCATATGTTGATGTAAGGACACAAATACTGAAAGCGAGATGATCTAAAATATAATATGGCTTTTATGAGAAAATACAGAAAAACGAATAGTGAAAACTCACATGTGACTCACTTTTTTGGCTTTACTAATTTTATAGCTATAATAACACAACAACAATGACAACATCTCTTTAATTAGTACATACAAAAGTCTAACGGACAGTACAACATCCAAATTAGTAGACAATTAATGAAAGCAAATAACATTACCAAAACCAACAAACTGATTTACAACGATGACAAATTTTAGTGTAATTAATTGTACTGCTTAATAAGCGTCGATAATAAAATTATTGCCGTGTTAATTGATAAATTAGCTGAAAGAGTATTATGTTTTACCTAAAATGGACACATTACTATAATTCATTCCGTTGATTGTTGACCGCAACATTTTTGCAAATTATGCGTTCTGATTTATTTGGAAACTAATTAAATATTTCAACACCATTCATAATAATACAACCATACATAATGTATTTTAGCTCTAGAGACAATTTTGTTATTGTTCACCTAAATGTATGTATATAGCCTACAGATATATAAGCTCCCGGGCAACGGGCACAGGTTGTGGAATGATCGTTTTAAATATCTATGAAAGAAGGAATTAATAAATTACAGTAGAACTATATCACTTTATAAATCCTGAACAAAAAAATTAAATCCAAAAATATCAATCAGACTCAGGGCGTTTGATATACACGGTATATTAATTTAATTTGGGACAATTCGTAACAATCAGCGTAAAACAATTTACAGGGCGAGTGTAGAGTAATCATCGAAATAGGATTGTCACTTTCCAATTATTAAAGCGCCCGCTTGCGCGGTGATAGGCATTCGATGGATGTTCAGGTGCCAAGGAAGTGAAAACATTCACTGCAATATTATTTTACTATTTAAAAAAAAAGACTAATTTATTGAATACTAGAAAATTATTTATAAGTTACTCTATTTTTTCATTAAAACGTGATTACAGTGTACTTACGAACAATTTTGCTTGAAAAAGAAAATACCCAGAAAAATGTATTATTACTAAATATGAAAGTTAAAAGCTTTTGAAATTTATTTTATATATTTATTGATATCGATGTTTGAATTACATACAAGTATGAACGTCAAAACGCGTCGTAGACGGGGGCACGCCAAATCACTTCAGTCAAGAGGCGAGTTTCTCTTACTAAAGCATAAATATGACCTATTTTCATTTAATTCGTTATTAAGCGCTTTAGTCCTCTAAAAAGCTTTTAATTTCCATGTTAAAAATAATTAAATGTGTTTCACATTGTAAAGAACCGTAATAAAATGCGATACGTTATACGAGTGAAAAAAGTTAAAGCACAGACGATAAAAATATTATTTTTGTTTATTCAGAACATTTGCATAATAATTCACTGCTAAAGCGATGTTCTGTTATATTTTGATACAATTTTACTGCAGTTATATTCTCTATAATCCAATTGAATATCGCCCTTTTTCAATTATCAAAAGTGATAATAAAAAGTAAATGACTTTTATTTTATTTTATCACTATTGGTAAATGTGTAACATTGTTATTTTAAGAACTGTCAATATATATTTTTTTATGTTAAATGGCCTGATTTTGCGATATGCTTTATGCTATCATCTTATCGGATAATTTTTGCGTATAATCAATATTCGGTAATTCTATATTCTATTTTTTATCGTAGGTAATCATTATTAATATATAAAATTTACGTATATATAAATAAATAATTAAAGAGGAAATGTATTCAAAACCAGTTGACGCTGGTGACTTCGTGGGCGTGGACTTTATTACCTTCGCCACCCTGCGGAATGATATCCCTTTTCATTGAGATTCATGAGTTTGTAATCCACATGTTAGATTTTTAGATGACAACGAAAACTGCTCATTACGCTCAATAATTATTACTAAAGATACTTTTCTTTTCTTTTTTAATTTAGCTTATTTATTTTGGTTCTACTACAGGTCCTTGATATTATATATCAAAATGTCCATCTAGTAAAAAATTTTTATTGAGCTTTTTCATGAGACGTTCACGCACGGCCATCTCGATAAGTCATCATGCTAAACAATTCTTACTAAGGAGTCATTTTTTAGTTTCTTATAGTTTAGATGTTCTATTGTGGTTCTACGTCTGGTGTTTCAGATTCTTGATTTTATATGTCATTGGAAAGAGATCCGTCCAATGTGGAAATGTCCAGTGGAAAGTGATGCGAAGATACAGCGTGTACTAGACATACTAGACAGACAAAAATTTTAAAAACATAGAATCATATTGTGTTAATATTTTTACATTGCTATCATAATTTTTTTGCAAAAATATTCAATGTAAAGACACAATATTTTACTATTTTATATAGTTCAATAGCGGAGCGAAGCGGATTTAATGCCTATTGCTTTGAAGTTAATTTCGATAGCGTTGAAATCTTTTACACATTAATTACTATGGAAGCAAATAATTTTACTCTCAAAATATAACTTAAGTTCGTCCATGCTAAAGTGTAACGATATAACTCAAAAATAATGCGATTAAAATGAAATATATATTGAACAAAGAATTCAGGGCAAGGGTATTTTAATTTGTTTCTTTTGTAGTATAACTATTAATTAAAGAAATATTTTTGATAAAACAAATTATAAAATATAATGTTTATATGAGTAAATTTTCCTTTTAACGATTTTATGTATGTATGGATATTTCATTTCCAATACAGAATAATATATATGAGTGCATTGAAGGCACTTGTTAGTTGATATATATAAAATAATTTATTACTATCTGTGAGCCTAACGGTTTGTTTATATTATAATTCTTTTCAGCATTACTATTGTTGTTGTGTTTTAAAAATCCTTACGAAAATTTGAAAGAATTTTTAAAACAACTCAAATACAAAATAAAATACAAGGAGTATTATTTAAATATATTACTATTTTTTAAAATATATAGAAGAGTATTGACATAATAATACATGAATAAGACATTACTGATTCAATAGATGTTATAAAATAATTTCTGTTTGTATGTTCCGCACAAATCTTAATATATTTTTATTAAACTTACAAATTAAACAAAATCGCATGTTGCAATATTGCAATACTATTATTATTTATTTATGGATATACAAATATAGCCTCTCTTTTTGATCATAATTATAATACCAAAACCATAACAATTGGAATATCTGGCATATGTTGTTTTAGTCGACACAGTTTGACCTACCGACTGAACTCCGCACAACGTCTGCATACGATTGATGAATTGACATAGAATTGTGAGGGTGACTATGAATCGATGCTATACAGGGATGCTAGGCGTTCATCAGTTGTTAGATGCAGGTACTAAAAGCAGACAATACACGAATCTAACAAGAGATATTATTTTAGCTTATACATATTCCTGGCCTCGGCTTGCATTAAATTTAACATAAATATATATAGATACTTAGGTAATATTTATATATATGTATATGTTTATAAAGAAAAATATATATAATTTTAATAAATATAGTAGGATACATAGAGAGAGAGGACAAGTGTTTAGACACTCTGTTCCCGACTTTCCCAGATATTTTGTGTTGAGTGGTGGAACTCAAAGCCACGCTTTGTCTCGTAACCAGAGGGAGTTAATGAGTATAACTCATTCGTCCGAGTGGGCATCGAATCCAATATTTTTTTATCCAGATTTTTTATTTTATACGTTAAATAGCAAGAGTTTTCAACTATGAAAATCTTGGTATCATCAAAAATTATGATTTGAGTATCATCACAATTATTACGTGTGTACTAAGGCTGTATGCTACTATTGTCAAAAATATTTATTTATAAATAACAAATATTTAAATAGCCAATCTTAACTTTTCGGGCGTCTGCACGCATTTTGTATAAAATGAACTACAATTTTGGATTTATCTTATATCTAATTTCTTGCCAAATTTCAAAAGGTCGGTGGAAAGTAGGTTTTCTAACGAATTTCATACAAATGACGCAAAAGCGAAGTAATAGTATTCCTTGGTTTTGTTTGCGTTAGCTAATAAGTTCGATTTTTCGATATCTCCGAGCGATGTCAAAGACAGACGGATGGACAACAAAAGAGAAATAATAAAACTCCGGTTTTTACTTTGAGGTAGAGAATCCAAAAAAAATATTAAATTAACTGATTATAGCTGCACATAAATGACTAGGTATACAAATTATTATTCATTCGTTATTATTCATATACAATAGATAGGTAAATCTATTATGGAAAGGTCACTTTTGATTTATTACTACAAATATATATATATATATATATATATATATATATATATATATATATATATATATATATATATATATATATATATATATATATATATATATATATATATATATCTGTGCAACAAATATACATATACCAGGTAGAACAATAATGGCTAATTTAATTTAATTTGATTTTCCATTTGGTTCTTTGTGCTTTGTGCAATTTAGTATTACCTTTAAGCTGATTTGCCAGGACATTGATATTAGTATTGAAAATTGTGCCACTGCAGTATAGCTTAGCTATAGGTCTAGATATTTTGAGTTAGACAATTAAAGATTATTAGTAGATTACCTTTCAAGTAGATTTTTTTTATGACGTTTGTTTATATTATCTTAGTAGTATGCCAATATACGTCGTTACTTGTGACATTCTAAATCCAGTTAGTAGTTATACCAATGCGACGTTGTATGATATATAACATGAATTCAAGTTAATTTGATTGACGAAATATAAAAATAACCTCATCCAGGTAAACATAACAAAGTACATACATAGCCGTCGCTAATGCAGATGACACCAGCCTTATTTTAACCCATAATAACTGACAACTAACAAATCTTTGTGGGAACTATACATTGCGGTGTTAAACAAGTAAGGGTTGACAGCTTCAAAATTCTAAACTTGAATAGTAGCTATTATTAACTTTTACACGTTTTTATTTATTTAAAGAGAATCAAACTTATTATATGTGTTTTCGAATAAACAATTTTGATATTGGCCTTGTTACATAAGGAAAAAGCTTTTCACAGTCCCGTAATAAGTTTCTTGGACACGATGAATTATATAGGCGTTACGCTCTCCTGCCTTTTGTCTATAAGACAAATAGCATAAAGCTATTTGTATATAGTTACAGAGAACTAAAAGAACTTAACGTAAATTGAATTTATAATATAGTTAATCTTATTATTTTTTACATTTAATAACAATATCTAATTAAGTAAATGTACAACTTTGATAATATTAAACAATATATAAATATGCGTATCACTCTTATAACACTTATTCCATATTATATACTGTATCGTAATAATTAAACTTACTTATAAAAAGCATCGTATCAAGATAAATATGCACAAAATAGCTATTAAACTATTCAACAACTTAAAGTGATGACCATTCGATTAATAGAATGATTAGTCGCACCTCTAATCAATACTTCGAAATTGAGGTTCAACAGAAATGGTCATTTATAAAGCAATTAAAGCTTACGAATTGATGTGGACATGAAACTACTGCGCTTAAACCAAACATTATAGACATTTATTTGATTCATTTTGTTATGATTTTGGGAGCTTCATAGACGCCAATACTAATTGATAGATAAATTGATCTAGACCTTTTATAAATGAAACATACCTATATATAAATAGAAGAACATTTACGAAGAATTATGCAAATGGGAAATCTCTTATCGCTTTTAAACGAATATCGCAACCTATATCATGTCAACAATTGTCTACGATATGTTAGAAATTGATTACTGCTTTCAAATTACAAACGTGTCATGCCTTTATTCGTGTCATGTTTAGATGTGCGGTGCGTAGCTCTAGGGTAAAAAGAAAAACTTTGCTCGATACAGAAAAATGAATAAAATTCCTATAGAGGAGTGTAAAACATTGATGAACGCGTTTGTAGCACGTTCCGTTGAAGCTCACCTTTCATGGTAACCAAGTTAGGAACTACATTTACAGAAATACGAGGAGTAAACCTTTTCATATATTCCAATAGCATTAACAGTTCTTCATTATCAACAATTTAAGCAAAAATTTACTTAAGACTGATCACGAAGACGAAATTTTTAGTTTAGATAATATTTTTAAAGCTAAAACTGCTTATCTTAAGATCTTACTGCAATGGATGTTAAAAATTATATAACCAATATAATTTTTATAAGATTATGATATATTTCTTCTTTAAGTTTGCTCTATATATCACACATTAGAGGATCGGCAGGGGAAACCTAGTGTTAAGACTACTCCGTTCCCCGCTTTCCGTCTTTCGAGATATTGCATACCACAACTCAACGCTGCACTCGGTCTTGTTGCCAGGGTGAAGAAAACGAAATGAATTTATTCTCCTCGAATGGGAATCGAACCCACAACCTTTGCGATAACAGTAATACGCTGTGCCTCTGCGCCATGAAAGACTCAATTAAATTATCCTCATTTGGTAAATTTATAATAATACAAAAGTTATAGAAACATAAAACTAAAAAAGTTTTTTTACGTCTAGTTCAGAACAGATGATTTTGAGATTTGAAATGGCTACAGTAGAAAAATGATGAGATGCTTAAGCCATAATCAGACATATGGGAGACTACAAATTCGCAGTTCCATCATACGCGTTTTGTTCGACACCAGCCATTTATACTAAAAATCAGTCAAGTGTGAGCTACATTTGCAGGTCGGAAAATTGAAACGGAAAATGAAAATTTGGAACTGAAAACGTTCCTTTATTTAACAGTACTTTATTAAAAAAGTACGGAAAATCGTATGTGGTTCTTGATAGGTATGCAAATATTATTCAGATTTAAGTTAATTTTATTTTGATTACTTATTTTTAGTTATACATGCTAATATAAAAAATATTTTAGATATGCGACTAGTCTGATTTAAAGAAACCGACTTGTCTGCTGACTAATCGGCCAAGCCACTTGTAATATGTGATTAATTTAAAAATCCCATGACTATTGACGATGAGCGATAAAAGCGAAAATGATCTTAGATTACTTCCATCTATAAAGACAGACACATAAGAAATGCTTCACAATGCTAACAAAAATTTACATCAAGAAAAATTATAAAATATTCATGATGACAAGTCTTTATTGTCCTAGCTCTCTTTATAGTGAGCGGCTACGAAAAAAAATACATTTTTAACGTCATCAATATGTTTTATTTTTCAAGTTATTTTAGAAACTGATTGTTAAAGGAAGTTGCTTTGTTTTATATTTTAAAACTCTACGATTTTTAATATAATAAAAAAAATTATAAGTACCAAAAATTTGTATTTAAGTAATATATTTTATTGAGAAATATAAACAAAGTAAGAAGCCGGATAGTCGGCGCTCTTGGCCGACTCCGGCAGACTCGCAGACCAGTCATCGGATTATTTGGCTTTACCTACTAGTCACCGTCACTAGTCGGTATATCTCTGCTATTTTTGTGTTGTAGATTTCAATAACTTTCATTCATCTCATAAAAAAAATAATAATAAATTGTACATAAAGGAAGAAAATACTTCAGATCTATCTCTGCTTAATTATTCGAATCCATAATTTAATTCAATTATCAATGATATAAGTAGTCGAACGTAGAGAATTAAGTATGTACTTTTTTATACAAAATATAATGAAAGTATGTGGCATAATAATTGCTTAAAATAAAAGACGTGACATTTATCTCACTATTCATAGATAGGTAACAATAATAGTCTTACCACAAGACAAGTAACCACTCAGATGCGTGGAAACAACGCGCGGGCGCTTTGCCAATCACGTTGCAGGGTGCAAGTCGAAGCAGTGCCTTAGCCTTGCAACGCAAGTGTAAACTTAAGGGGCCTTTATATTTTCAATACTCTCCACCAAAGTTTGAGGCCCTCTCTCTATATAACCCAATTCCGCCGAAACACGTGAAACTCACTGTCACGGCGACTTTCTACTATATATGTGAAAAATTTATACATATTTTATATTATATTGTAATAAATCAAATTAATATGTTATCATAGGTTAGGACAAATTAAGTAATTCATTAATATATGTTTCAGTCTTTATTATTTCCACTATTTTATATTTATATAGCTATTTTATATTTACATTTAATATAACATGTAAAAAATATAACAATAGTTTTAACTAATGTGTTAAATTCATTAACAATTTAAATACCTATCTACACTTTGGCCTAAATTATAATAACATCTAAAATATTTCTTTTTATAACAATAACAATATATTTTTTTCCATTATCAAAACAATTTTGGCATTATTAGAGAAATAAAGAGCCTTTATGCCTATTAAGCTTGTCATTTACATTCTGAAGTAAGCTTTGTTATTTTTTTTTGTTAATTATTTTATAAAAATTATAGTTACTTTTATTTCATGTGTGTAACAATGAAATACATCATTTATATTTTAAAGTAAATTTACGTTATCCGCTTGATAATTGGAAAACGGTAATTCATCTTCTTCCGGCATCTTTAATCACCTATTCTTCAACACCATCCTTAGATTTATTCTGAAAAGGATATTTCTGTTACAATTCAGTTATCAACAATGAAATTATATTCTATAGTGACTATTCAAATACTAACCTTCTTGACTGCATCTAATTTACTGCATTCGGGACAGAACCAGTCACCATCAGGTGGTTCAATAATGCCGACACATTTGAAGTGATACCACTCTAATACGCAATCAGGAGAATCACATCCAATCATTGGTGCATCTTCATTTTTCCCGCAAAAGCAGTACAATGTGTTGACCTCACTGTCCTCTATAGTGCCATCAGTGGGTAGCACATTACATAGATGCGCCGCATACTCCCAACGCTTCAAGCCGCATTTCTTACACCGAGAACTCTCAGTTCCGTGCCGCCAGTACAAATGCGCTACTAACTGCTTGTACTCGTAGTAAAACATGGCACAGCTTCCACATGTATATGCAACAGCATTTTGATTCACTGGAGTACTTGTTGTTTTGTTCATATTTTAATATAGGCACATCACTCGTCAAAGGGTTAAATGAGAATATTGAAAATTATCAGATACTAAGCTTTTATATGTCAGTAACTAATTAAATCATTAGTACAGTAAGGTACATAACAACACAGTAGACATCATTACTGAGACTACATACTTGGAAAAAGTATTTAATTAATCACTGCCTAATTGCTTACTACAAAACGTAAATTAATACTAACAACTAATAAACTTATTATATAGATATAAGTTAATTATATAGAATATTTATATTATAGGTACAATCATTTATGAAATAGTACACTTTTCGCGTTGTATTTATTATTAGAATACTACCAACCCGGTTGTCGCGTTGTATTTGAAACTACCAACCCGGAGATTGGCATTGTTAATATAACTAACTACATAAGTCCATCCACCGCCATGTGTCAAACTTTTCAAACAATCAAAATAAACTTAGGCAAAAAATAAATACAAACTTACTTAATAAATTTTTTTTGGGATTATAATTAACGAAGCTTTAATCTAAACAGCACTTGACGATCACCCACTAGTATTAAGTCTACTTGGCATTATGCCGAAGGGACTAAGGGGAGAATAGCAAGCGAGAAACACAAAGACAATAAATTATTCTACTCACATCGGTACTTTTTAGTTTTATTATTATGCTTAAATTTTCTGCTCAAATAATCTTGAAGCCATCGGTGTGCAGTAGAATCTTACTGCAAACTCTATGGCTATAGGTTCTATTGACACTTCATTATTACACATTAATATTTATTTTAATTTTCCCGCTTTGGTAAAATAAACTGTAGCATTGAATTCCGCCATTCAACACGCCATGTACTGAATTTAGACGGAAAGCAATAAACACAGAGCCTTGACTATGGTAAATGCTCTTTGTCTACCCTTATAAATGTGAGATGCGGCGTGAAACAAAATAATATAGAACACAAAAAAACCAGCTTATAATAAAAAACATCATAAAAAAATTATGACCGTCGTGGCGCAGAGGCATAACATTTCCTTGTAGTTGCGACGGTTGTAGTTGTGAGTTCGATTCTCATGAGGGGGGAATGAATTAATACCAAAATTATACCGATATATATTTTAAGCTTTGATATAATTTTAACTTCGATCGTCTGTTCTACTTTCCACACAATTTTCGTAAAGTTTTATAGTTGAGAAGCAGAACCCAGTGCTATATATTAGTGACGACTTACTAATTATCTGTATATCATCGCTTACGTACGTGTAAGCGATGGTTTGCATTTAGAATTTTAAAAAATTTGCCATACATTATTGCGTGGCGTTGAGATCTGCAACTCAACATGCCATGTTTCAAAAATTAGCGGGAAGTGGGGAACGAAGTGTCTTATCACTCCGTTCCTCTATCTACCATGTTATATGTGGGAAACAACGTGAAGCTATTGATATGAATTTTAATAATTTTCTTATTTATATTAATTTAATCGATCTTATGTCATATCTTAAAGCAATAATTTAAATATCAGCAACTTAATATATACTACATATAATTACTTTTCCCTCCAGGATATCCAAAATGAACGATGCATAAAAAGCTCAGATCTGTTTCAATACTACCAAAACGAAATAATCCAGATACAATACATGCAGTAAAATCTTGTTAATGAACTTTTATTTTAAATAAGTATAGTTTTGTTTTATATAATTTGTATGTATTGTAACCTCCGGTTTAACGCTTATATTGTTTTCACGTGTATATTAAGATAACAAACAGACAGAAAAACTTTTACCAAATTAATAATGATAATATAATGAAGTTTAATAAGGAACATGAAGCAAAAGAACATAAAAATATGTGTACTCCTGAAGTCAGTTTGCTCAAAAACTTGTCGTCTTAATGGCGAGATAATCAGCATTAGAACGGTAAGTCTTAAATCTCTGCCATCAAATCCTTGGGGTAACGAAGTTGCCAAAACTGTAGGCTATAAATTCCTCTTTCTGACATGCTAAGAGAAAGAAGAAAACAACTGGCGCTCCACAGCCAGTGTGCGTAGAACAATCCATTATGGCTTTTTATAATAAAATGGATAAAACAATACAAACAGAATGTACTCTATAGATATGTAGGGGCCTTTGTTCTGTCTCTCCCAGTAAAATATTATCGATATCAATTAAAACAGAACTCTCATTATTATTTTGTTGATATAGTAATGAAAATTGTCAATTCTCTAGCAATCGCCGTGACCTATAATTTACTAACATTGTCTTAGGTACATATAAATTTAAATATTAGAAATGTACATGTAGATGTAGGCCCATTCAAAAACATCAGTTATAAATAAATGAGTCGATAAAAATAAATTTGTATTTTCAGCAACTTAAATACCTAGCAAACCTGTGCACTTTATATAAGTAATTTTATTCCCTTGGATATCGATGGTTTACGCGCCGTCGATTCCCTTTATGAAAACGAAGTATGTCGTAAGAATGAGGATCGCCTGCATGAAATATATTACTATATTTAGTGTAGTATATAATTTAACTCGACAACAAATGAAGCATGAAACAGGCATTTCATTAGAAAATACCGTTCGTAATTATTTTATTTTTATATTTTTTAAGAAATTTTTGCTTTTTTACAGTTACGTTAATTGGACTATCTAATTTGATTTTCTTGAAAGCAGCTTAGAAAAATATAATCCATTATAGGGAAACTGTTTTATATAGTCTAAACAAACGAGATCATTATTTAATTTAAGATATAAACATCGCGACTTTAAATACTATATATATATATATATATATATATATATATATATATATATATATATATATATATATATATATATATATATATATATATATATATATATATATATATATATATATATATATATATATATATATATATATATATATATATATATATATATATATATATATATATATATATATATATGTTAGCCTGGCTGTTCAATTTGTAGTTAGATAGCTCCAAGGAGTGAAAATAAACTACATGGGAGTGGAAGTAGGTAACTTGAAGTTTAATTGCCTGTTTTAAGTAGATGATGCAGTGCTCATTGCATCATCAGACTGTGAGTTACAGGCACGGGTCATTATTCTGGAAGATAGGAATGAAATATTGATCTAAGTCTAAATGCGAGTAAAGCAAAGGTCTGATTCGAAAGAGGTGAAGAAAGGATGGAGAGCAAGATTGTTATAGGAAAGATGGTATACTTGGGAAGTATCTTAAGTCGAGATGGAAGATACGAAATGGATGTGGAAAGGCGTATTTCTGCTGGTAACAGAAATAACGGTGCCAAACTGCATTGTTGAAACGACGAAACCTCAGCATAGTTGCACGTTTGGCCGTACACAATGCAGTGCTGGTACTGACGTTGTTTTACGGCAGTGAAACGTGGGTATTACAGTCGAAAAATGAAAGAAAGATGAATGCTGTGGAGATGCGATCTCTTCGGAGGATATGTGGATTCAGTTTAACTGAACGAATCTACAATGAAGAGATACACAGAATGGCAGGTAGTAGCCAAGATATCACATCGAGAATGAAGAAAAACGTGCTTACGTAATTAGAGCACGTCGAGAGAATGATTGATGAAAGAATGTTAAAAAGATATATGTAGCAAGAGAGATATGAGGAGAACTCGGTTGACCTTCGCGAATACAGTGTCGAAGATAATGAACGAAGGTAGGTCACTTAAAAACTCGATGTGGATGAGGATCCCTCGGAGGGCATGTATAAAGTGGATCATGTGTGGACGAGGCGAAAGAGGTATATAGTGACCGTAGATTTTGGCGCTCCTTCCTCTCTAGTTACCCCGATATGAAAAAAGTATGTGTGTTGATTCATCTCAATAAAATTATATTTTTTTGTAAGCTCCATAGATTAAAAAAATACCTCATAACAATTTTTCCTTAAACTCTCATTACATAATCAATGATGACTTAAAGTGTTACGGGGTGCTACGATCGTCGTAGCTTAGCAGTGCTGTTCTACGCAGGTTCGTTGGCAGAAGAAACGCTTATTTAAAAAAATCATGTATATTTAAAGAAAAGAAGAAACGATATAGATAATAACTCTTATTATTTATATTAGTCGTAAATAAAATTTTGATTAAAAATTAAATAAAGATTGTTGATAAAAAAAGGACTTAATCCAATCTTCCTCTTTTAAGAGTTCGCATACTCGAAACGCTATTACTGAACTACCAAAGTACTGAACTGGACTCTTAAGAGTAACTAAATGTACCGCCAAATGAATATATAATAATAAATAATAGCGTACTTTAAATAATAATAAATAATAGCGTACTTTTTTATTCACCCGGTTTTAATATAAATAAATATATTTTATGTTATATAAGTAAATCTACGTCACAAAGCAATAATTTATAATAACAATAGTGTTGCTAGGTTATATTTTGTTAACAGGTACACCTGAATTATATTACAGTATAATTTATAAAAGAAAAGAAACAGATGGAAAATAAATTTCCGTTGTCATGAAAATTATATAATTATATAATCATTCAATAAATATATTCTATATAATATATATAATTATTAAAGTAAAAAAGAATACAAACTGCTGCTTACTTTGTAATTTAATATCATCTTTCTATAACTTTTCTTAGATATAAAATAGAAACTATTTTATACGTTGTGAATCGGTGAATTGAGTCGTTTTCTTGATTACCTTAATCTTGGTGTTCTGGATCTTATCCGGTAGAATTACACTTTTGTTAGAATATCTAAATATGCAAAACATGAACTGCAAAATACGGTATATTAAAAGAAAATATTGTGAAGAAAAATACTGAATGAACTTATGATTGTAATTTTTTTTATTATGAAAGATTTAAATTTATATATAAACTTACGGCGACGGTTAAAACTTATGAGCCTAGGCGCTTTATCAATACCATATATTTGGGCTTTAAATATGTTTCATCACTAATAAGAAAAGTGACATTCTTTATATTCTTTATTCAAATAAATTTATACGGCAACTTATACCATACATTATTTATTTATGCATTAAAATTTAAGTACGAAATGTACGATCATATTTGAGTATAACACTTTTTTAATAACTGTATCTTACTGTCAATGAAAATAGAAATAAGGAAAGGCAACTTACAACTTATAAGTTTCTGCACTCAAGGTTTATAATAACACACTATTGCGCTTTAGAATACTTTGTATCATAAAATAAGAGATTTAAGCATAAACTGCCCGCAAAATAGTGAATTTATCTCTCTTAACTATATATTCTCGGTATAAAAGAGTAAATATCAAAATACCTATAGTCTGACGAATTGTGACTGTAAACGTGAAGTTTGCGGGTTCGATTCCCACTCGAGAGAAGATTCATTTTTATAAATCCGATTCGGCAAGACAAGAAAAATTTTGCTGCTAAACATGTCAATGTCTTATATTTAGATGGACTGGAGTATCTTTGAGGTTTTCTTTACAAATACTGTATATATAGCGGGATAAAGCGTGAAGCTGAAAAATGTTGAAAAGAATCGAGAGATATAAATACACAAAAATTAAAATTTGCCATTGATATATAAGAAAAAGCAATTCTATCCGGTTTTACAATACTAACAAACACAGTACTATGTAGTACTTTAATACTCTCCAAAAAAGTATAATTTGTTTTTGTATTCACTGTAAAACATACGGATGCTAATTTTACTATCCGAACATTGCAACAACTGCGAATATACTGAAGAACAAACTTTACTACTTTTATTTTAGTAAATTTAAATATTCTTAGACGTTACTAACATGTAAAGTTTGTTGAAAAATGATGGTAAATACGGGAGTCGAGACACGTGGAGAGCGTTGCGACGGGCGGTCGCCCGGGAGACCAGCGGAGGCGGCGCCGGCCCGTAACAAACAATAGTTACCATTGACGCGCTCCACGTCAATCTTATTCAGAATATGACTAGTTATATTAGACGTATCTATATCATGAAGTAACTAAATTATGAAATTACAATAAAACAAAAAGTTTATAAGATAACGGTGCCCTCGAGTTCGGACTCTCAATGGTAAAATAGCTTAACGATGAAAACAATCGAAATAATGATTTCTTAACGCACTGCTAATTGTGGGGGTTTAATAATTGCAATCTCGCCACCTGTTAAGTGTTGTTAGTTTTCAAGAGCAGTAGGGCGGGAAAGTGAGGCACGAGGCGAATGGGCGGGCGCTGCAGTCTCGCTTGCACAGAGTGCACCACCCCTTGCGAAGTGCAATGCAATTGCAGTCCGCGTTGTAGAGCCATCGCAACAGCTCGCACGTCGCGCCGCTCCGAGTCTCTGCTCGCGTTACGCGACCTGTAACAACTTACCAGGACACCAGATTCGTCAAAGAGGTAAGCTGTTCTTACATTTCTATCGTTTGCGCTGTCCCACTTTTGAATCGCCCTATGCTCCTATCCTTTTCGGTCCCTGGTGTGTTAAACGGATTTCCCTTTCATCGTTGGAATGTAGGAAAGCGGGTTTCGGTGTCCCAACTCTCTCTTTCAATTTGTAACCACTTGAGGATGATTGAAGGCCATATAAACTTAGGATCCTCTACGACCTTTACATTATCGACTATTACTTTAATTGTGTGCCGCCGATACTTTGTATTCCATTTATAGAGTTTTTTAAACCTGTTAATTTTACTTTGGCAGTTACTTAAAGAGTGTTAATTAATGTTTTATTGTTAAACTTGACGTTTTAAGCTTCATTTAGTTTTTTACTATTGTAAAAAAGGTTAAAATGGCTAAAATGCCTTATTTTATAATATGTTCATATTTAAGCTTATATATGTCAACGTAATAATAAATAGTGAAATAATATTGTTTTAAATGAAAAATATATTTAAATTTATTATTTTAAATACTTTAAATAGTTTTTTTTGTAAATAATGCATTCAATACATTCTATTTTGTTTTGTCTAAATGCCTGTTGCTTCGAATTCGTATTTGAGTAAGTACAAAATCGTGTAAAAGCTAAATTAATTAGTCTTAGCTGCAGGGACATTTCCAATTGTTTTATTTACGCTAAAATTTGTAAACGTCATTCACGGACAAATTGTCGGCTATCTCCCCCGAGTCAATGCCAAATTGTACTAGGGGAGCAGCAACGACCAGAAGGTTTCGTTACAACGTGTTCGCTGGCTACGCGCCGTCGGCACCCCACACAACCCGAATCGCCTACGTCCTCACCCTCCTACAAGAACCTCAATCAAAGCTGACGAAAAATCAGTTTTTCTCTTAACCAATAATTTTAAATTAAATGTCATCGCGGAAACGGTTAACGCTTAATTCGGGCAACGCGTAATGTTATTACTTTGCAATTTAATTCATTATATACCTGATACGATTGTTCTGATCGTTCTGGTGATAATGACGGGGCTTTTAATGAAATTGATATCTATTGATGTCTGGATGGACATCAATGGAGTCGGAGTTGAGGCTGTTGTGTTTTTTCTATCTCAATTGTATGTACATGTGTGAAACGTTACAAAAAATTCTGTTTACTTTGATTTTGATTATATTTAAAAAAACAGGTCACATATATACGAATTCAAGTATATTAGTAAATGATTAAAGTCACAATATAATACAATCTCAATATTTTTAAATAAATCATTACAAGATATTTTTGAAATAATGAACTTAAGTTAAAAAAAAATTAAAGTATAGTTTAAAGTAATATTGTTTCAAAAATATAATATATACTCAATTTTCAAGCTATCGTTTTGAAATTTAACTTTACATTACAGATAAAATCAATATATAAAACTGCTTGCTCGTATAAACTTTTTGAAAAATTTTGGCTACTACGTACTTTTAGTTTTAATCCTTCAGCGATTATAAGATCGGCGTTGTACAAGTTATAATTACAATTTTCAACTATACCGTTTTTGTTTTCACTTGTAAACTTTGCCTTTTACGTATGTCTAATGTATTTATATAAATTTAAATATTTGATATAATTTTCTTAATTTTGCTTATTGCTTAATTATTTTATAATATATTATTTTATCTTACTAAAATAATATATTGTAAAATAATAAGTGTAAAAATATTGACAAAAAATCTTATACTGACTATGCGTTTATCACTTTATGAATAATAAAAAAACAAAAGACATTTAAAATATAAAAAGTACTCCCCCAAATTTATTATTAATAACAAAATATACCTAAAAAAATCGTACGTCTAATTGCCTTGTAACCTTCGCCGGATTACTGTAATTCGGATACTGTTCTTTTCTGCAAATATTAGTTTGTTCTTATAAAACTAAAGAAAGGCCTATTACATGTAATGATCTGGATTAATGTAGTTTTGATGATGAAATAAATGGCTGTTTTTATGAAACTCTTATAAAACGGATTTATTAGCTTTCACATAAATGTAAGGAAAACGTTATATTCATAAAGAAATTTGTATAAATATAATTTCTTAAACGTATATTATATATTTACTATTTAACTTACATATCTACTTATTCATACAGTGAAACTAATTTACCAATAATATACATCGTTATAACGATACCGACGGACGGCGTCATTAAATATCATATTGTATCAATATATGATACATTTCATAATAACTTGAGAAATCAAAACATAAAACTATTTTAAGGCACTATTGTGTATCTATAACAACTGGCATGACTTTGTTATAAGGACCAATCAATTGTTTATCCAATTTATACAAACAAATAATATATTTCTATAGAAAAACAGGTTTTTGTAATTGAAATAGCCTCAGAGATAAAGGGGGGTCGGAAAAGCACGAATAGATTTGTGTAAATATTGAATGGCACGCGCTCGGCAATTTTTTGCTCAAGCTCTGTGAGTTTAGATTAAATTTTGTGAAGAAAAATGAATAACTATTATTGCCTATCTATAAATATATAACATTTGGATTTTATGATCATCTTTTGGTGTCCCTGAAGAGATTTACTGAATTCTCTTCAGCTATTCTGATGCTTAATATAGATACAAGTATAACTTTTATACCAAAAGAAACTCTTACGCCAAAATTGAATATTTTGTAAAAATATTTTTTATAAAATTAAAATCGAAGCATTTGGTAACTTGAATCGGCATGTAATCAATAAGGTTTTCCTATTGTATACTTATCATATATTCGTATACTTGTACTGCGGTAAAATTTTGACAATATCTATTAACACTTAGCGATGTTGACTTGTTATAAATCAAAATAATCAGGAAGAATATTAAAATCTCTTATGATCTTTGTAATTTGCTGAATAAGCCATGTGTTTATTGAGAAAGTACTTTCGCTTTATTTATAACATTTGTTACAGATGAGTTCTTCATCATATCTTTTGATCTTAATATTTTTTAAAAGCTAATCTAAACTTGTATTTAAATTACATAATCAATGTCTTAGAACTTAGTTGGTTTTATTTCTTTTGCGTTCAAAAGATACTCACATAGGTATTGTGTTGACTGACAAATTTTATTTTTTCTGTGTGCCAAGAGACTACCAATTTGGATATTGGATAATAATTACAGCTTAATACTTACACGTGATTATGGTTAAATAGTCTTGACAGACGGACAACATGCTTATCCTATAAAGTATATCCCAGCAGACTTATAAATGGACAGAAAGAAGATATTGAAGTGAAGTATCCTCATCATATTTACTGGGACGAAACCCTCACTATATACCTACCCTGCACAAAATACAAGATTTTTTTCATCGTGAAGAAGTGACTGTAGCGGCTTACTTGTTCCAACTAGTAAAATTTTTGGCATGTTAGCCAGCTTTTGCAAGGTCTCACGTAATCTTACATATACACTCTTTTTTACTTCATTGATAAATTTGGCCTGTTCTCAATAAACTAAATACTCGTATTATTTAGCTGCCGCATCGATAGGAGAATTCGCGATTGATTATTTTGGAGATCCGTACCTCATAAGAAAATAAACGAAACCCTTATAGGATGACTTTGTTATCCGTCCGTCTGTCCGTCGGCTAAGATAATTTTTCTCAACACCTTTCGTGGAGATATCAAGCTGAACACTTCCTTGAAGCACATAAAAAATCAAACTTCTTAATCAACTCAATCAAAAGATACGATTCATTCTTGACGCATTTTGTATAAAATTTACAGTTAATAAAGGAAAAAAATCCAAACAATAAAAATGAATAGTTCTGTCACAGAAAAATTATGGTGTAGACAACTTCTAAAAAAATTTTTTTTTATTATTTAAAACGACTTCAAAATTATATCAAGCTATATATAAGAATAATCTTTATAAATTACTGATAATTACTTATAATAATATGTATATCTATTTTACCTTACTTAAATACCGTAGACTGATATTTTTTTCTATTTACACTTGTTTATGTTTATTTGAAGAGTGTTTTAAACATATTTTTGTTTAAAAGATTTGAACTTTTAGTATTTCTTTGTTTGATATGTCCTTATGCTTTTACCTGTCCGATCACTTATGGTGGATATGTTAGTAATAATTATGTAAATAATAATAGTAATATCTTTACGCTGTATCCCGCACATGGTAGGCAGAGGGAACCGTAGAAACCTAGCCTTAGGACACTCCGGTCCCCACTTTCCTCCTTTTTGAGGCATTGCGTGTTGAATGGCGGATCTCAACGCCGCACTTTGAAAATGAAAATAATTCATTCTCCCGAGTGGGAATTGAACCCACAAACCGTCGCGTTTACATGCAGACGCTGTGCCTCTGCGCCACGACGGTCCGATATGTTAATAACCGTTACTAACTCTTTTTGGCTTAAGGCCGAGAATCTATCTCCTATTTACACAATAACATATTTATTTTTTAATTAGGAGGTATACGTCATATATCTATATGTATATATGTGAAAAAACAAAGTATTTGTCTATAACAGTGGCCTAGAATTTACATATTATAAATGGAAGTCGAGTTTGATAGTTTAATATTATAACCTTATAAGGTAATTTAAATTACCTTAAATTATTCATTGTTGACAATGATACGCTTGAAATAGACCTAGTCAACCTAGTAGCCTTGAAGTTTGTTAAGAAGTTAGGCCCAAACGGCCCAAACTAAGAAAACAATTCAAAACTATGAAAATTATATTTACAGCATAGAAAAATACCATTACAGATTTATGTGTACTTCATTCCATATAAAATGAGTGTAAATTTAAGTTTGTCATCTTTACCACGATCATGAAATAATTCCTTATTTCAAATATTTCCGGATTTCCATCCGGAGTGAATGAAAATTTACAATCGTGAAATACGTACGGAACCCTAGTTGCGCGAGTATGACTCGCACTAGAACAATATTCTTTCCTAGGAACATTATAAAAATGTATATAATGAGACTCCGGAATCACTAATTTTATTCTCTGAATGTTCAATCGTCCAAACTTCTTAACATTTGTTTCCATAATTACATTTACATGGTGCCTTTATTTTAACTGTATACATTCTGTAAATTTATTTTGTCACACTTATAGGTAGTTTTTCATTATTAATTTGAAATAACGCTATCAGACGTAAATTTGGCATTGTATATTAAAACATCATGGTAAACTTGGTTATAATAAAGGTCATCCAATTGTAATGTAAGCAGTTGAGAGATTTAAGAATTGTTTATTAATTTAAGACCAAGCACATATCATTTTCATATAAAATATTGAAGTTAAATAGTGGTTGTATTTTCGTAATTTTCCTTTACAAGATGAATTTTTAGTATTTTTATGATATACTAGTTGTTTCCCGTTTATTATCACTTTTGATTACCTCGCAACAGGTAGGCAAAGAGAACCCAGACGCTACAGTCTCTGCCATTCAATTTGGTAACTCGCGTTGAATTTACACTTCGTTTTACCAGAGCTAATCATCAGAGCTAATCAGAGCTAATCAGAGCAAAAATCATTCTAAATATTTATGTTCCTGAGTCTAGATCAAACTCACAACTCACAATACAATGTCAGTCAGACGCTATTTTTACTGTGCCTTGAACTGCCCGCCCTATAGAACTTTTGCTACGGCGACATTTCGACATTTGTAATAGCTCAGATAGCTGGATTAATATGATTGTCATCATGTGGTGTGGTGTCTTCGAGATCAATTGTAACCTGGACTAATTTAATTTTTATCCACATCTCATTTAGTAATTCTGAAGATTTGCGTGTAAAAAGAGACAAAAAGACAGAAAAACTTAAAAAATCCTAGATTCGTGTTTTATTACAATTTTTTTCATTACCCTAAATGATATTTTCGTAAATATATTAAATGTACAGTGTCTGTACATTTAATATTTTTTACTATTTTTATTTTTTATTATAGAATAAATAGATGACTTTTATGAGAAATATTTATTATATTGTATTGTTAATAATTCCCGTCAGTATTAGTGCAATCGAATTTGTATTTTTCAATAGATATCTTGAAATTATTAACCATATTAATTTTTTTATGTTTTTCCACTTTGTCTCAATACTAAGAATTGTTGTACCTATGATAAACACAAGTACATATAGGTATAGGTAAGATTTGAGATTTACCGAATTGAATGTAATGGTCGGGCTAACTCTCAACATGTTTACACAACAGTGAATTCAAAACTCGCCAATTCTAAATATTTGAGTCATGTTCCTTTAGCACTAACACCAGTTAGATGTTCCCTCAATACGGTCATTGTTAGTTAATACAATTGTACGTTGATACACAATTGGATACACCTTTTGGATACGTTCTGTGTCTCACTTACCGTTAAATATCAAAAGACCATTTAAAAATAACAATATAAATATTATTTTAAATTATTATAAATATTAATAAAATAAATTTCGATGTTCGGTAGTAGAAATTTCAAAGGTACATTATACTAGTGTACTGGTAAGGTGTCTGTTAAAATAAACAAAAATGTAACACCAACTATTAATATTTAAAATTAATTAATAAATTTATCTAAGAGAGAGACAGAGAAGAGATATTTGCAATATACCAACTAATTATTTTGCAAGCTCCGCATGCATGCATGGTCCGCATATATCACAGTAGACAGAGGGAACCTAATGTTAAGGCACTTCATTCCCCACTTCCCACCCAATTCTGAGACATTGCGTGGTGAGTAGCACCGCTCTTTGTCTTGTAACCAGAGCGAGGAAATGAAATAATTCATTCTCCCTAAGTGGGAACTCAACCCACAATCGCGTTTACAGTCAGACGCTATGCCACTTTGCTACGGCGGCCTTGTAGCGCGAAGCCATGGCACAATAATAAATACTATTCCTTAATGAATGTGATCTTCCCCCAGAGATTTTATTCGTTAATATCACAGAATCTATACACACTTTCCACTAAAGCATATCTAGTAAGAAACCCTGAGACATGTAATTTCCGCACTCCTGCATCTGAAGCTATAATATGATGGGTTAAATTGTATGAATTGTTTAAGA
Organism: Dione juno; assembly: GCA_037127375.1. Lineage (NCBI taxonomy): Eukaryota > Metazoa > Arthropoda > Insecta > Lepidoptera > Nymphalidae > Dione > Dione juno. The sequence goes on along the minus strand of JAXRJS010000020.1, from coordinate 2,250,813 downwards.
ATTCTTCAAGTTGACACTATGTAAATAATCTTAAAATATTTTGGCTCTAAAACTAAATTATTTATACGTTTCGCACTTAATTAAAATTAAATAGATTTATACCTAGGACTATGCTTATTATCTCCATAGAAGTTTGTAGCTATATGAGGCTTAATCAATATTTAGGTTAATAAATAAACTTCAGAAAAGCCACAGGCAAAACAACTTTTACTTATTTTTGGCCCGGGGTCTGACAAAATGGGAGCCCTATTAGCGCAACTCCTTTATACGTGATTCTTTTTTCTTCACTTCACTTGTTAACATTTCTAAAGTACTATTGGTGCAAATTTAATTTTAAAAATATTTATGTATGTATGTACATGTTATTTGTTCGATTTATTTGAAACTTTGAAAAGTATTCATTGTTTAATTAGAGGTTGTTTTAGCAAAAACATGATGATGCGATTGGGATGTCATGTAACGAAATGTATACATACTCGTGCAATTATAAAGTTATTGCGGAAAATTCTCTGCGCGCAAAATGTTGAAGTGATTTAAAAAGGAAAATTGGTCGATTAATTTTTAAATGCTTTGAAAACCTAACGCTCCATATGTTTCAGTATTCCGTTTGATAGATTTTGAAATTTTTAAAATGTTTTTAATATTCTTACCTGCGATGAAAAATATTTAAAGAGTTATTATTTATATAAATATTCGCGTGAATGTATTTAATCTATATATTGATTAAACATGAAGGCTGTTTATATAATTATATATGTCATCTATCTAGTTTATCTATATAAACATATGTAATGAGGTAATCTATTTAGATATTATATTATTTATTACGTTTATTTTATTCCATGTATTACATTCGTGAATATTATTTTTAGTTGTGTCTTATAATTAAATTTGAATAAATATGGACTTAAATATGACTATTCGGCATAACTAAATAATTAATATTTACTGATATTGAATACATTGATACATTGTATCATAATATACAATTGATAATACGTACAAAATATAAAATTTACAACAACAAGTATCTAATCTGAAGTAAGTATGAATACATTTAAATTAAAAACCATCTTAATATATTTAAAATTTCTTTTCATTATGTTTGGTATTTAGTAATAATAAATATATTTTTTAATACAATATCATTAGACGCTGCCACAGACATCAACTATTAAGTCGAATTCTAACATAATATGTATATAGATATACATAATAGTCTACACAAGGCTATGAAATTTCCATTTTCTGCCATGCGATACTCTTTGTCTTTCAGATTAAAAACAACAATAAATGTTGACCTGGCTATTAAGTGGTAATCATGCCAATTCACATCAAAATTCATGCAGTAATTACCGCATTGTAATAGAGAAGGTTTTTCATAAAGCTTTATTTCCCTATACCGCAGCAGATTTATAGTTTTTTTGTTAAAATGTAACAAATGCACGGGTTAGGACATATTTCTAATTTTGCAAAATTCTGCTATACAATGTACACAGTACACATAACTACCACATACATATAAAACGCCTGATACACATGTTTTAGTTTATTTCTTCTACATTTTTCACGATTAGAAAATTTAATTAACTAGCCAATATATATATTTTTAATAAAATACAAATTTATACAAGTACTTAAAATAATCTTATGCATTGTATTTTATGTAAACAATTTTAAGATTTCTACGTTGTAATTTGACCATTGAAATTTCCGGACCGCCTGATCGCACTTAATATATCAAGGCACCAACTATCGTTCGGTAACATTCATTCTCTTTAAACTTCATTTATTGAAACAGAACAAAACAACTGTAGCGTTTAATACTTGACAATATCCATGAGCTTCCTTTTCAAGTGCGACTACTGTGAACTTACAGAACAACGCAATTAAACGTAGGTACGCTTATCAAAATGAATGTAATTGAAAAATTATTTAAATAAAAAATGTAACAGTTTCTCAAAAACAATAGCTCTATAGCACTGGATGCTTACTAAACTCCTACTTATTAAGTGGTAAACATAAAAGCCGCTGTGTCCATACAAACTCCGTACCAAATATTGTGCGGCTCTTAGTAAGTTGCCCGACAATAGAGAGGAAATACTCTTAGAGAGAAACGTAGTCTGTGTGTAATCGGCTTTATTTGCCTCTCACCTCTCGCTTCATGAAGGTGCCGCGATCCCACTGTTGGCGATTCTCACAACCAAACAACTTTATCTGCTTTATATAAAATGTTTTCATTTAATGTTCATTGTGATAATTTCAAACTTTATACGAGTTATATTTAATACCATTGTTTCGTCTCATATTTATTTACAGTTAACATCGCTATTTATTATAGATACAAAAAATAAAAATAAACAATTAGAACACATATAGGGACTCTTATGCTTTAAGATTAGAAAAAGGTACATCATCTTCCAATTTATTTAAAACTAATCTTCAATTAACTAGCTAGCTGCTCTGCAATAATAAAATAACAATAGGTTTTTGTACTTGAATTCAATTTAAATTTACCAAAATGCATGTATTTAACAGTGTAATCAGAGACCACAATACATAACAGATTGGCGAAGTTAAAAGCTTAATAGGGAAAATTATCCACAGTATTCAACAGCGAGAGCGCATCGGACTACCCGGATAACATGAAAGCGTGCGGGAGGACGGCCGTGAACTTAACGCTTGATATACATATACGTTGTATGAAATCTATAGTTACATTGGACTGGGGAAGGCTGGGGCCGTTTACACGGCCGATGTGTGTGGCACGTGTATAGTCGCGCTAGTAGTGGTTACGAGTCAGAAGCTTTGAGGCTTTACGTAATTTGTTGGTGAATTGGATTGAGGCTCTCGTGTTTTAATCTCAGTTGGTAGCTTACAAAATGAATACCTCAATTGAATATTAGAAAATAATTTATTTTATTTTTGATATAAAATATTGGTAATTACTATTACAATCGGCATCCATTAATGTAGGTACTACTACTAATATATAATGTATAATGTAAATTAAATACTATTTTGTTAAGGCATACTTTACTTAGAGATAAACATATTTTAATTAAATATAGAGGCTCTCTAATTATTACATAAAACTAATTCAAACGAATTTGCGTAGGTATAGCGAGAGCGAAAGCACTTCATTACAGCAATAAAATCGGTGAAGTGTTCGTTATACACATTATGCGGTTCCGTTAATGTAAACGAGCTGACACATCTCTTCTCTCTATGTTTCACATATTTCCCAGACTTTTCTAGAAATTTCATTTCTAATTAAAATTAATGGATACATTTTTATGTGTAATATACCTTATATTTTAAAATGACATTAGATATTATATTTCTCTCACCTCAATTAAAATATTAAGATATAATATTGTTACACGTGAAAAAAGATTATATTCATCCTAACCTAACCAAACAATCAAAAAGATTATAATCATTTAATGTTTTTTTGAAAATCTGTACAAAAATCGCATATGCTTTAGATTGCATTAAATTAAAAACATCTTACCATAAGCCTATTTTGTAAAATTCAACTTCTATAATTTATTTCATAATGTCTATTAACAAATTTTATCGATAAAACCAGTTCCATACATACAAAACTAAATTATAACAAAATTCATTGATGCCACTTGCTTCAATACAAACGTTGTTGGTAGACTTATAAAGTTACAGGGAACGTATAGATAAAGTTAGTAACTAGCCAACGTACATTGCTTGAAATATACACATAACTCAATATTAACTCCATCAAGTTCAAACATAGAAAAAAAAACTAGTCTGTATAAAAAAATATAGCGTATATAAAATTAATATTTCAACTAATTTTTATGCGAGAGGTGCGATGGAATGAATTAATGCGCTAATGTTCAGCTAGTATTGCAAGGCTTTTGAAAAAACATACGTTAATCTAATATCTTTGTAAATAAAAAATGAATTTAAGATAAATGTTTCTAAAATTCACAAGAGTTACACATATATACAATACAAGCGAATTTTTTTCTTCATATAATATAATCTTCTAAGTCCATTTCCATCAAAGCTTCCATAAAATATCAAATTTAATATCATTTCCTATACTTGTATTACTTACTTACACCGGCTGGGTGGGGTATTATTACAATACAACATCAGAGAGTCACGATATGAAGAGAATATTTTTCAATAGACGCTACAACGAGGTGTGTACAGGATGCTGGTATATTTTTTACTAGCTTTCTGCCATTGCTATGTCCACGCGTCATTGTGTTATTCTAATTGATTGCCTTTGAAAATTAATATTTTCTTCATTAAAAAAATATTAAAAATATTAGATAGTACTCTTTGATTTAACTATACTGACTATAATTAAATAAAAACGTTATCTCATATGGGGTGGTTATGTATAACAAAATCACATAATGCAATGATATTGTATTTTAATAAACCTTTCAATATTTGATATGAAGCAATAGTGAACGTTTAAAACGTGTGTAAGTAAAATATACAGATTTAAGACAAGGGCTCTGACATGGTCGACGCATCAATGTTATTGGTATCAGAGTAAAAACGCGCAGGGTGAAACATTGATTTTATCTCCACCACGAATAATACCGGAATCATTTCAGAACAATTCTTTTTATCATGGTACTTAATGATCATTAAAACTTTTTGAATGAATGAATGTAAGTTGTAAAACAATGGGGTGCAATTGTAGCCCTACTTTCGAGCTAATAACGATTCTCTTGATATTCAATAAATTAAATTCCAACTTACAATCCACTTTCATATGAAATTACATTCACAATTGAGACATGTGGTAGATATCGATTACTTAATCCCTTTTAAAAAATACATTGGTATCAAATAAATTAAAGTTACAAATAAAATGTTTTAATAATAATTGATTTAAGCTTATTTAAAATTAAAGCAACTATGTATTATAAAGTATCACAAAGCTATCTATCTATAAAACACTGTTTTCCACATAGGCCTTACTTTTGTGATTATTTTTGACTTAAAACTTACTATTGTAATCATATTTGTATATTATACTATATATATGATGGTATAATAACCTGCATAAAACACACCAAACAACAATATTACATTACAATTACAATACAGTTTAAAATACAATGAGACAAATAGATGTGAAATTAGTCATGTTTAAAAGACTAGAATAGCAACGTTGACTGCGAAGTAATTGCGAGTACTTACACACATGTCAGACGATAGCGTGTCATATACATATTTATTTTCATTTAACTTACTAGCTGAGGTATAATCATATTTACTACTACCCTTATATTATAGCTACTTTATGTAGACACCTCATAGGTGCATGCAAGATTTAAAAACATAATTAAGTCGATAAATATATCGATAACATAAGGAAAAAAACTCACTTAGATGAATTTTCTGTTTGTCTGTTTGTCTATTAATACAAGTGTCGATCACGCAAATGACTAGATAGCAATTAATCAATATTGGTATGATGAAAGTTTAAAACCTAATAGTTATGAATTTAAACCTAGTTTGTTGTGGTGTTAAGTGCATTTTCCAAAAATAGCTACAGTCAAATTACAACGATTTAAATAAGTCTCAAAAGTGCGAATTCGAAATTAAAGCTAAAATTATATCAATTTCACTAAAATTATTTATTAAATCAAATAACCCACAATCTTGTCAAAAAGAAGAAAATTTTAATAATAATCTTCCTTAGTTCTTTTTGTAAAGTAAATATCATTTTAATCGTCGGCAACATGAAACAATATGATAGTAGAGGGTACATATGTCGGGACTAGCCAAAAATTACGACGCATATAAAAAAGTAAAAAAAGAAAATGATATAATGATGAGTAATGAAATCGATTTGGAAAATAAATTTCAATTGTGAAAAGTGGATATTGAGTTGAAGTGGATTCGAGTATACCAATAAGAAGTGGAAAATAGCCATTTCACATATGGTATGTCCATAAACTCATATTTATTAATGTATTACTTTTGCATATAGCTAAAATATTACATAAAAAATGATTACTTTCATTTTTTAAGTATTTGTTTACATGTGGATTAGAGCAGCAATGCAATAATCGTGCCGCTCAAGTATGGTTCATATCAATTTCATGATTGTAAGTCAACGGCGTGTACAACCTAAAAGTTGAAAAGCTTACATTTTCAGATGACTAATTATGTTTCAAATTAAAGATTCATAAAAAAATTCCTTTTTATAGTAGTTAGCTCTCTCTTCTTGCCACAGTTTGTAATTCTATGTCAGCGGTAAATATATAATCGAAACATGCAGAATAAACGGATTGATTTGACTTGATTTAGGAGTTTGGATTTTCCTATGTTCGATGGGACCCGTATTTTAGATATTAATTTAAACTTGATCCTAACCAACGGATTGACAGACACACACACAGACAAAGAATCAAAAAAAACAGACAGACAGATAAACAGTAAACTACAAAATTATTCTGATGTGTTCTTTTATTTTTTACCTCTTTATTTATTTACCTGATTAAAGAAAGTATTTTAAACGGAGGACACAAAACTTTATTATATATATTTAGTCAATAATTACAACAATAGAGGAACAGTTATAGCAAGAAAGAATTTATTTAAATTAATAATACCGTACTCTTCACAGGATATACGATATATCTCCCTGCTTTTGGCATGTTTAATTAGCAGAATTTTCATTTAATATACAGCAACGGAGCAAACGAATCCATTAGAGTTTATCCAAGTAAATAAGATCTTTCAATATGAATATTAAGTTCGTTGTAGAGTACATGGATATAAATTATATTAAATGTGTTATAAGGGAATTGTTATTATATTAACAACAAAGTTATGTCAGCTAAATTCTAAAGTAGCAAATAGTGGTGTTCCCAAGTAAAGGATAAACTGTGACCATCGATTCTCGGAATTTTCACGCATACTTCCCGCCGAATATTGAAACTTCCTTGTTACGCAGCGTCTTTGACCACTAGATTATAACTCATATTATGCTAGAAATTTTGCTTAACTACTACGTTGTATGTATATAAAATGTTAAGTATAATTTACATTATAAATATATATTAAACGTTAATATGTTTTTTGTATATTTACATTTATTTTTGAATATTTGCGTCATGATGACGCGGATTTATTGTAACAGTTCAACGTGATGATTACGTCCTGTTAATTCCATACGTATATATTCTAATCATACTTATTTTTTTCTAAGCATCTTAACCCAATAAAATAACGACACTGGGTTTCAACAAACAACACACTGGTATTTCTAACTGTGATTATAAAAAAGGAAATTTAAAAAAATACACTTTCACTAAAACAAAATAATATTTAAAAATATAAAACCTATCATTAACAATTATTTCCTAATATCACGTCGGGGCGAAATAATGGCAAATATTTTTTTTTTACACTTTATCGTAGAGCAGATAATGGAAATGAAAATATTTTTTAAGCCTACAGCAATAATATTCAGTCAAGTTATTTATTTTGGCTTAAATATTATTGACATAACTAATTATTTCAAAATTTATTTTTTTTTCTTGCACATATGCGACAGCTATATTTCCATTAGTTCTTGTATTATAGTGTTACACTAATCCTAAGTAATTGAATGTTATAGTAAACGTTGTGTTTTTCATTATATAAACAATCAAAACGAAAGCTTCATCTTTCTAAATTCTCATTCTCTTGGCTAAGTGACACTTACATAGATAGTTACATTTTACACTAATGTATTTCTATACATTAGCAAATTATATCAACGTAAATCTTCAACGCTGTGGCATTGGCTATTGATAATATCTTAAATTCATAATCATACGAAAAGAAGTGCGGTTGAAATCACGAATAAAATAAAGTCGTCATCAAGTCATTAGTGTTGGCATAATTAGCAATGTTATTATAATATCTTTGTTTCTAATGAAGCACTTATTATTCTATTAATAATCCACTACCATGAACCTCTTTTTTTTGTCTTTTGATTCAAAGCATGAATAAATACATATCAAGGTACAGAACCAACCATATTCAATTATGACATAAGGATATAAAATACGCTTGAACGCAATTCGACACTTACATGTTAGTACAATCTACAATAACAGCTGTTATTATAAATTGTTGGGTTAGCCTTAGCTGACATTGTTAGGTAGCTAATAGGTATTATTACCAGTTACAAATATTATGTCTATTATAATACCAGGTTGCAAAAAGGAAATGAGATTTCACATTTTGCCAGTGACATTTATAACTAAAAACACGAATAAACTTGATTTTGGACATAAGCCACGTGCGTAGCTTATAAAAAAACTGTGACATGTTTGTTAATGACGAAAAATTGTTTTAGATAAATATATATTATTTTTATTTTACGTATATATTTTTCGCTCAGCTAATATAAGCCACAAGTTAAGTGTTGGAATATTTTTATCACTTCAAGCTTTTCCTCGATCTGTAAATCATTGGTTTCTTTACGGAATTTGTTTTTTTTAACGGAATTCGTTTAGTTTTCTTGAAAATATTACAAACAATCTCTGACAAGATCTACCTATACATAACTGATCGATATGTTTAAATTTAAAGAATTTTCGTTTCATTGATTTTCTTAGGCGAAGTGCGGGATCAAGCAGTCGGAGACATCACTAAGCATTCTCCGCCTACCTTTATAAATTTAAAGGCCAAAACTAAATTTTATTGTATTGTTATTGATTTATTTGTTGTAGCTTTTTATTCTTGTTTTTATTATACAACAAATACAAATATAAACTAATATCTTTATAAAATAAAAATGATTTCTTAAATGTACGTGGGCTTTAGCTATGTTTTTGGCATATTGTTTATAGAGAAAAATACTTCACTTTTAAGAAAAGACTTATTAACATCTCGAACTATCCATAATATAAAATATATTTTCGAATCTCCTCAACATTTCAATTTCAATAAAATATATATAAAATCAAAAGCGATACGTGACCTCGCTAACGAAAATTCATTACTCACGATCAAAAGCGGATGAACCACATATTACCTTGTAAATTATATTTTACCTTACATGGAGAACCTAATATTATATGCATACACGTGTCAAGGACTGTCCAATCTATACTTATATAAGATACCGTCCAAAGAATTTATTATGTTTAATATATATTCCTGTACTCATAAAATGTTATGTAGGACTAGTTGGTGCAACTTCGCTAGTGAGGACTTTGTGACCTTTTCATTTTGCATCTAATATCTAAGAGTTTAACTTGAGATATTAGAACCTTTGATTTTTTTATGTGTCATTGAAAAATGCTCATAATGTTCGCCATAATTTGCAATGGTGCCATTTAGAGGAAGAGAAACATCTCTTTCTCCAAATAATGCTACATCTTATCTGGTCTTTTATGGTTTTACATGATGTGTACATTAAAAAAAAATATTTAAATCCAACCAGAAGTTCCGACTATTCGTGTCGTTGGAAATATGGCACAAATATATATTTTAGATTATTTTATTTTTGACTTCTTTCATTCTTGTCATTTTAAATTCATAATTTGCTACAGTGTCTGAATGTAACTGCAATGATAATGGGTTTGATCCTTATTTGATTCTTATATCCTCAAAACGAAGTGCGGCGTTGAACTTAAGCTTGAAGCACACAAACGTTTACATTCACATTTATATAAATTCTACATTTCTTATACATAATACAGATTAAATAATCATAAGACAACGTTTTTTTAACATAATCAAAATTAATTTCACTTTTATTACATCATATATTAAGTATTTGTGGATGAACTAAAAATATACTAAAAATAATTTGCTAAAAATAGTAATATACTAAAAATAATTTGTTATAAAGTGTTTTTACTTTTACCGCTGCTAAGCTGATTCAATTTTTATAGAACATCTATTTAAAATAAAAAACTTTGCCCGACCTACACACTACGCCTTCATTACACGTGTAGTAGATACACAACACACAATATTACGACTATAACTGGCAATTACCTTGCAAGTAAGTGTTCAACTTATATAATATATTTTGGTCAAGATTGAATAAAAATTAATTATATAACTTACAAATCAGTTACTTAATTTAATAGGTACATGATAATGCTTGTGAAGTCAACTTCGTCAAAGTGCTCTTACTCGCTATGACCTCTATCGCTTGTCCAATAAGGCCCTTTAGGTGACAAGTTTATGAAGTGCAGTGGAGATAGGAGGGGGAAAATTAGGATTTCTTTTTATCCCAGAGTCTCTTTGTAAGCTCTTTGTAATTTTTCGAGCGATCGTTGCAGGCCAGCAATGTCACCTACATTATTGGTATATTAAAACGGTTTCTTCAATTCTATCCTCTTTGTGTCGCATAATTGTTGTTATTCTATGTTAAAGTTAAGTATTAGTTCAAAAGGATGTTTCTTTTCACTTTGTTAACGTTGCTACATCTACTTATAGCATAGCTATAATAGATGATATAAATAAAAAAATGTAAATTTAAAGTTAGTTTGTCTTTTTATTTTATTAATATTTCGATTTTAATTCAATTAGTATATTTGCCCATACACCGCCCAAATTCGACGCGACTAATATCTGATATTTGGGCGGAAAGTGGTACACGGAGAATATTGACACTAGTTTTTCTCTGTATCCTGCATAAAGCTGCAAAAATTGTTATTTGAAATAATTATTTATAATCAAAAAAAATGTACCTCATCTTATTATACATAATTAAATTTGTCTAAAGCTATGATGACTTTTATTAACGTAGGATTACAAGTAATAATTAAAGCTGACTTTACCCATCAATTATAATAAATTAAAACCACAAAGTTTTAATAACGTCAGACATAATATCTGTTTGACATCTCATATTTTTACTAACACGACCAAAGGTGAAAAAATTAATTTATATAATGCTGTACTTGATTACATATTGTTTAAATTTACAATAAATTTTAAGTGGTACTTTACAAATTAAGATGAATGTATTATAACAAGACACTAGTTTCAAGAACAGAAAACCAGACAAATGTTGTATTGCCATTGGATCCAAATACACTGCAATTATCATAACTTATATTTGAGACTTTACACTATGTTCTTTCTATCTCGCACCGCGATGTTCATTGTTAGCTTACAATTAGACAACGGATTCTTTGTGTCAACCTGATATGGTTATAGCATGCGGTCAATATAAATATGTGTATCACGTCCATAACTTTCAGTATTGTATGGATGAACTAATAATTATCGTAACGAAGATCTTGTAAGGGAATTTTCGATTATAATTTACTCTTTTTCATAAAATCTGAACATTCTACTTATATTATTGAATGATATTTGAGAAATTAAAATGTGTACATAACAATGTTTGTACTATATTGTGTAAATATCTCTTAGCGGTAGCAGAAAACCTGAATTCGCTGTTATAAGATTTCTTTGTAATGTTAACTTAATTAGTAAATCTTTACACATAAATAAAATTTAAATATCTGTAATTTCCAAATAAGTGTGTATATATATGTGTGTATGTGTGTATATGTGTGTATAAGTGTGTATGTATAAAGGCATATAGTTATTTGCACGTTACTAATAAAAGATGTTACTAAAAATATATAGATAAATGCTAGTATAATATCACAAGACTGTGATCTATACTGCAGACAACCACAAACAGACAAACCAACCAAACAATGGTCCCTAAATGCGTTTAAATAATTCCTACTAATTATAAGTGCGAAAGTCTTATCACAGATTCTGTCTGTTACGTTTCACGCCTTAACTGCTGAACCAATTTTGATGAATTTTGATATAGAGAAAGATGGAACCATAGGAAATGACAGGATTTTTATCCCGAACCCAGAATTATGCGAGTGAAGACGCAGGGTGCAGTAATGTATCGTCTAATTTCAATAGCCAGCTTCAAATTATACACGAAATCATATATTATATAGAATATAGTTTCTACCAGATCTTGATCCTGGACTTGGACATGTGAAACCATCGAGCGCTGTTATTGCTCGTATTAATTCAAAAACTTAGTTTATTCTACGCGTAAATATAACGGAGTAGTTATAATTACGTTTACCGGTAAGTAGATAACTTAGTCGTTTTTGATAGAATGCCATCTAATGGTAGTCAGCTTTAAATAATTTTTGAAAAACGATATTGCTTTATTATCTCTAGAAACATTTTTAACATGTTATAAGTGCAAGACTTTTATTCTTTTGTACTATGGATATATCTTAAGATACCTGTATAGACCATATATGAAAATGTCATAGTATTAAAGTATAGAAAAGTCAATTAATTTTTTTTTGCTTCACGCTATATCCCGTACGTAGGCAGAGGGAACCGTAGGTAGAAGCCTAGAACCTAGAGTTAACATACTCTGTTCAGGCGCTTTCCGCCTTTTGAGACATTGCGTGATGAGCTAAATTAAATTAGCTTCACGCTGTATCCCGCACATAGCAGGGTAGGCAGAGGAAACTGTAGGAACCAAGTGTTAAGACACTCCGTTCCCCGCTATCCGCCTAGAGTGACAGAACTCAACCCGAGTGACAGTGCCAGACGCAATGCCTCTACGCCACGACGGTATGCTCAATTCTGTTCATTGAAGATATTAAACATATATTAATTGGGTCGGTTTATATGTCGTTATTGTTAACATAATTACAATTTAATGTAGTTGGTACAACATTTGAAATCGAATGCGATTCACTGTATATAAGCGCGCGAAGCCGCGAGCGGATCGCTACTATCAAATCAATAATCATAAAATTCAAGCGAGTGACACCGCAGGCTGGCCGCTAGATTAAAATATTTTTACTTAATTTTTAAATTAATATATATTTGAATATTCACTATATTAAGAATATACTGATATTTTCACATGTATATAACTCTTTTCCTATATGTCATTCTATTATATTCTAGGCACTTAAAAAATGTTAAACTCTCGCTAAGAGGAATAACTTTCCAACTTTACATGGAGTTGAAGTACTTCAGGAATCTATGCTTGATACACTTCACAACACATTCATAATAACTTGTAAATTTTCTTAAAACTTACTCTATGTTTGCAATGCTATTTATATGATAACTTATTGGCAATAGATAGATAACAAATTAATATATTTAAATATAAATAGAATAAAAACATTAAAACGTGTTCACAACAGCCTATCAGTACATTGTTTTTTTTTCTTTTAACAGGAACAAATATATCCAAACTATTTTATTTAAATTGTTAAAATAAAACGCTAACTAACCATCACTGTTCAATGCAAGCAAGTGATCTTTGACAGCTGTCAGTACATGTTGGTATAACCAGTGTGCTACATTAGGTATATCGTTTTATATTTTTTCTCTCACATCCAACTAAAGTTTATTAAAATACGCTACATAACTACTAGATACAGGGTAAGTTCCATATAAGTAGCATTTTGTAAGTTATAATTCTGTTTATTAGTTCTAAATTTTTCTCTTCTAATACAATAATTTACATTGTGAACAAACAAAAAATCTTAACTATCTACCGCGAAAAGAATATAAATATAAATATATATGTATACATGCATACAATTTATAAAAAAAATATTGTAAATGTTATTTTACGTTTATTGCAAATAAACGACATTATATATTTTTTAAATCGCAATAGTTTATTCATCAATTGAATACTGTTAGAATATTTTTGAAGTTGACCGCAAAATGTTGTGTGTTTTCGACTGTTGCCTACACAAAAAGTTTTATATTGATATCAAACACGACAATGTGGCTGTCACCAATTTAATCATCGAATTGTACGTTCTTCATTAAGCATGTGGTCCGTTTCACAATTTAATTAAATATACATTTTTGTTTCACTTCTTTATTACTTAATAAATAATTTAATTTTACTATACATAACAATTATGAATGAAACAAAATAAAAACATCGCATACTGTACTAAAATTTTAATCAGGCAGTGAGTGTCCTTACATTGCTACGTGCTCGTTAGTGAGTGAGCTTAATTGTCGGCGCACGCGTCGAACAACATTATCACGTTTGTATCATCGTGTTGCAGCTTATTTAACCTGTTCGCCACGTAAGGATTTTTCAATTTGCTACCTCGATTCATAATCGAATTTGCAAGTTTTTACTCGTAAATATTACTGTTCTACATTTAATATTAGTAATTCGGTTATTTTTTAACATTAGTTATACCAAAATTGAAGTAAACTTTTTATAATAATAATTTTTTAATCACTTTGATCCACAAAAATATTAAAGCAATAAATCGAAAGAATGGGTTAAGTTATATATACACCTAACACACAATATGAGAGCGTGAATCAAAATGATCCATATTATAGGTGCTGAATTACAACACCAATCAATACAGATATGATACATCAAGCTGTGCGATCAACTGGCGCATATGATTTGTCACTTTGTGTCAGACGCTATATTCGTTACCAATTATATATACATACATACATACATATATATATATATATATATATATATATATATATATATATATATATATATATATATATATATATATATATATATATATATATAATATATATATATATATATATATATATATATATATATATAATTCTATCCTCGTTACGTATTCACTGCCTCTTGAACTTGAGAAGTAACGTATATTTTAAATATAGGACGTATATATAATTCTAGACTTACTTACCTATCTTATACTTAAAAAAAATATTAGTTATTTTAATACGAAAGTAAAAAACTTCTCGCCGATGTAATCATTATAAAAGTATGTAATGGTAAATAAATAAGTATATTTCTTAGTTTTCTATGAACTCGGGAAATGAAGCAATCGTCTCTTTCAACCCTTTATTTTAAAAAATACGTTTCTTATAGTGATGTTGAATGTTTTGTAAGACAGTATACCTAGTTAAAACAAAACAATTAACGCACATGAACACTGATAACTTGGCTGGGAATAAGCTTAGCTGTAGTCGTTATTTAATCTATTGGAACTTTCTGTTCCCATATAACCTACATACGTACGTAAAATGAAAATTGATTACGTTCGTCATTTCGTTAAATTAAATAATTACCTCAAAGTTTATGGATGCGGCAAATGTTTGAGGTGCATCGGATCTATTCATATAGACGTAAAAAGCAGCTAGTTAGTGGAGTTTACACAAACACTGGTGCTTGTTAACTGTAACTTGTTAATTTTGTTCTGCATGTTTGTCACAAATGTTGAAGCACATTTTAGTTATGTGCGTTTGTTGACTAATTTTAAAATTAAAATATTTTATGCTTTTCTATGTCGTCATGTGCATTTATTGCACTTGCTTTGCAAAAGAATTGGATGCAATGAGTGGAATCAACGTTTGAAAGCTGAACGTGATAAGTGTTTTGAAGGGTTTCATACAATTCGATATACTCGGACAATCCTTCTATTTGGTTCGCACGTGCCAACTTCAAAACGATACACCCACAAGTTTGAACGCTTATGCCTAAAGATGAGACATCTGAAGAGTGTTGAAATTCTGAATATACAATCTTATGGTACAATACTGTATACTCTTGTTATTTGGATAATGCTATGTAGGTAAATATATTTAAGCGGATTTTTATGTAAAATCTCCAATATAATTACTTTTTAAAATATAATATAATACTTTTCAAATAAGCTTATTGACAATACAATACAAGAAAAATAAACGGAATAAAATTTCTTTTATGTAACTATAACGAAACCGTATACCAAATATTCAATAATTTAATTGTAACGATTTCGATTGGTATGATTGTTGCCGGGTTCGTTATGAGTACAATTACAATTTCTATATATGTACGTAAAACTACAAAAACAACGGATGTATAAAATGAAGATTGTAGTCGGATACAGGTTGATTTTTGTACCATATTACTTTTATTTTTTTATTACAATACATGGTAAAAATAGCTTTGGTCTTATTGACGTAAAGCCAATAGACGGAGTTATATTCTAATTTTACCGTACATTGTAAAATAAGGTCACCGGATGGCCTTATTTTTATTTATGTCTAAAACAAACTTGTTAACGGCCAACTGTCAACAGGAAAAACTAGAAAAACTAAAACTTGCTTGGAATTTCAAATCCAATTACTAATTAAGCTTCACGTTTCGTTTCGTCAGCTTACATTGCTTAATAAATCCGGAAACGCAGCTAGAAAGTCGTTACCAGCGCTTTAGTTTTAGAAAGAAGTCAAGACTTTCATTCAGCGGTTTTCATTTCATTTGAAATCTACGAGAACTTGCTAGAGTTCGCAATGAAAGTGCGTTGAAACTTGCCGAATACAAGAGATCATTGCTTTTCTGATAATAGGAAATAATTTCGACTTGACCTAGATATAAAAGTCGTATATCAATTGAAAACACATAAAAATATTTTGTAGTAATTATGAAATTGTGGCAGATATCGATCTGTTTCATCTTTTCCGGCTAAATGCGTTTTCCAGTCTAGCACGTTTGTAATTGTGAGCTGTATGCACGATACGCCTACAACTGCAGCACTGTGAATGTGTGAGTGCGCCACGTGTAAGCCAGATCGAGCTCCCTTCAACGCTGCTATCCTAGTACGTCGCTCTCGGCGCTGTAAGCGATCTTGTTTGCTAGAATAGATAGAAAAATTCGACGCCTTAATTTCCACGTTTAAATTATATAAAAGAAATGAATGTTTTGTTTCAAAGGATTATAAATTAAATAAAATTTCCTCATTACAAAAGTATCTAAATATAATTCTATTCCTATTTCGCATTTTTCCTTTTTCTCTTACCATAAAGAAGGTTATATCGAGTCACACTTAAAATATAAACATACGCTCGTACTGACCTAGTTTTGTTTGTAAAACTTTATAAGAGGAACAATTCTGTCATATATAATTGTAGCGTAGATGTCACCATTTACACAGCGCACGCAATGTAAGCTTACAAAAGTAAATAACTCTTCCCGTTTTACAATTTGCTCTGCTTATATTGATTGTAGCTTGCTATTATGTATATGGCATATGTTACTTGGTGATAATTTACATATGTTGGTGGAAAAAAAAATAGTGCTTTTAGAGCTTATATTTACGTTATAAACAAAAAATCTATTTTTACCTCTTTATCATATTAATATATGTAGATATAAGCATAAATTTTAAAGCAGATTTAAAGATTTATGTTCTATATATGATAAAAATGCGGTACGCGTGTGGAAAGCTTTCTTAGTGTGCGTGAATGTAAGTAAGCGAGCTGCAATCAAGGCTCTTCTCAAGTGGCCGTGAACCAGCAGTTACAGCGAATAAGCTTATATAAAGTTGTTTTCTCTATAAAAGGCAAATAAATAAAATTACTTGACTATTAAATATGTTTTCCCTTTTGCAAGAATGATTGGTAATGGTATTGGAATCATTTAAATGTAGTGCATCATTGTATATTTGTATTAATTAATATGACTACTGTGCTCATGATTATATACTTATGGAGTTGTTAAACATAATTGGTATAAGTTATGCGATTTATATTTTGACAACATTTCAATTCAGTGGATGCCTTCAATACATAATTCCAATAATTTTAACGGTGATATTAAAATATAAGTAAGTTTTATATTGTTATCGAATACTGTGCTCTCCATTTATAAAAAAAACTTTTATTTTATTTAATCACACCATAAATGTATCTGTGTTCGATAAATTTATCTGAAAAAAATATATTAATAAAATAGCTTCACCAGAACTTAATGTTAAGATAGTTCGTTCCCCGCTTTCTGCCCAATTTTCGAGACATTGCGGAACATGGCGGAACTCACCGCCGCGCTTTGTCTTGTTACCAGAGCGAGTAAATGAATCAACTGTCCCGAGTGGTAAACAAATCTGGAACCCGCTGTTTATAGTCAGACACTGTGCCACTGCGTCACGACGGCAATCTGAATATTATTTATTCAATTTCAAATTATTTTCAATTATATTATGTACACCTTTTCTTTTATTATTACAATTAAATTTTGTGTTAGTCTTACTACTTGACACTATAGACTAATCAAATTAAGTAAGAACGTAGCCCAGCTACGTGCATTCGTAACCACTTCATCGTCTACGACAGGTCCACGGTCAAAGCACTATTAAATTGGTTCCTTAACGTTTTAAAGAATTACATAATATAACTAAATGTATGTTAAATAATTCAAAAATACTATTTTTTTATAAAATCAATCCTTTTATAAATACTTCTAATGTTTAATATATGTAGTCGGAACTGAAAAACAAATTATAGAATTAACTAAGTTGACTATAGAGGCATAAATTGCAGATTTAAATGAGATATTTACATTTATTATCATTAGAAATAGAAATGTGTTTACAATTTTTTTTATACTCTTGTAAAACGTCCATGATAAAAACTATGAAAGCGGCCTTTATTTTCCGAGTACGTATTCCTCTCAACATAAGAGCATTTAATTTAAAAAGATCAGGATATTACGGTTCTCTATTACAAACTGAATAACTTATTAATGCTTTTTATTCACAATTTTAACGTTTGCCCGAAGCCTTTTAATGGAAATTTCATAATGATATAGTACAAAAATACACGGATAAAGCTGTATTGAAGTTATTATTCTGTGTTTTACATAAAACGTGATTCACCATTTCAGTTTCATCGTAATTGTTATTATTTTTCTCTTTTTTTACTTTATTTACTCTTATTTTTCAAAGTTTCCTATGGTTTAGTAGTCGCTACTATATTAATTTCACTTTATGTGTAAGTAAGCTGAATATGTACTAATATTTGCACAAGAAATAACGTTGTACAAATAATAGTCTGGCATTCTAACTCAGTATTAGTTATATAACTAATAGTAGTAACGATGTATATTAGATATAAGCTATTCAACTTAACATACTAATAAGTAAACCAACATTTTACCTAAATTTGTATTTCATTGTTATAAAACAATTTTTTATACAGATATTTTTAACAATTTTAACTCTGTTACAATTTTATTATATGTAGACAAACAGATTCTATCGAAGTCTAACATCCGTTCTCCGTAATATTATTATTTTGAGCTTTTAATAAAGGAAGCTATAAATTTAACAATGACGCTATCTTCTTGAGTATTTTATTAAGACACACACAAACGTGACTATAAATTACTTATTACAATATTTTAATTACCATTATTTAACATTGTCTCTGCATTGAATTATTTTTAGATCCATAGATAGAGTCATCATAGCACCATCCAATCCCATTTAACATAATGATATATGAAAAAGATATTTGAAATGAGTTTAATAATTACTTTCTTGGATCGTCTCTCATAATAAATAATTGTATGATCTGGGAAATAAAAACTATTTTATTTTTATTTATTTTAGATATATACACACAATAACTCCAAGCGAAGGATATAATATATTACCCATTCAAATAATTCACAATGTTTATATTCTAGGTCAATGGGAAGTGCCCTATAGGTTTTAATTACGCAGCATAAGCGGAGATTTTTTTCTGTACTCCAAGCAATTGCAGACTGGAGTATTTATTTCATCAACCTTATACCTTCTTCTTACAGATGGACAGCATACTGATATTATAATAGATCTGTTTATTTCTTTTGAAGTTTGGAAACCTAAAAATGTAAAATATACTTACCGTTCTAATATAAAATACTTATTTCGAAACATTCTATGTTTAATATTAAATTTCTATGTCTCTTCCTGACATATTTATATTGTTTAAATAAACTATATATACTACGGTGCAATAGGAAACCAAGTAAAGCATTGTTAAGTAACATTACATTTTTTCCTTTTTACTTTAATAGTACAACGCTTACACTTTTTATTTTATTTGATAAAGCATTCTTTTTTTGCAATGTTGTGAAAAAATGTATGTCATTTAATAGTAGATATGAAATTTAAATATATTTTTTAAGTTATGTTCGTGCTTTATATTACAATATATGTAAATTAATGATGATGTAATATGATGTAATATGATGTAATATATATATGATATGATGTAATATGATGATGTAATGATGATGTAAGTAACAGCTGTTTTACGCTTAAAGAATACAAAAACCACCGGACTTCTGAGTATTAGGCGCAGGGTTGTAAAAGAAAAGATCTTATTTCATTTGATAGTAAAAAATATATACAGCTACTAACTATCATTTTTATATTTTAAGGAATATGTACCTATTGCATATCGACAAGGTACTCTTAATGCACAAGAGTCAAATTTATAAAAAGCTTACATCTGTGACTATTTATTAACAATTTAAATATATATATTAACTTTAGAGAATTTTCACTTATTACAAAAAAATTGCATGTATTTAATTATAGCTTACAAAATATATTAAATCAATTCAAAGTTTCATAAAATTCGTATAAGTGTAAACCCTCCTTCTAATTTCTTGAAGCCACGCCAAGTGCCCTGTTCTACGACGCACATAGTGAATAAAACATCTCGAGATTTTTTAAGTCACAGAGTTTCGTTCGTTAGCCTCTATGAATACATGGTAAACTTTTTATACCATGTTACATAAAAACTTGATACCTTATAAAAATAAAAACAATAATAATTAAACATATACTTAAAATTGCCAAAATAATATTTGTTTTTTACTTGTTTTATTTGTACAAGATTATAAAGAAGAAGATACACTTTACGAACATGTAGATAAAAACTTAATTTGTAACTAATCCAGAGTCTGCCAAGTTTATGTTCTCTTCGTTCATGCGTTTTCGTTGCGTTCAAGTACGTTACATAGTATTACTACTACTTGTGCGAAATGCCTTAAACAAATTATTCGAGGATAAAATATTATAACAATAAAGAGTGCGTGCAATAAAGAACATTTACAATTTTTTTCTAAATTTTGATGGTGAATAGAATCTAATAATCTAATTATTAGATTAGATAATAATTAATTCATTTATATAGCTTCACGCTGTATCCCGCACATGGCAGGGTAGGCAGAGGGAACCTTGGGAACTGTAGGGACCTAGTGTTAAGACTCTCCGTTCCCCGCTTGCCGCCTTTCGAGGCATTGCGTGTAGAGTGGCGGAACTCAACGCCGATTAGATTAGATGATTCATCTAATTAATAAAGATGTTCAATGTGTAAACTGTATCGCTCTACCTCAAGAAACATTAGCCTTAAAGTAATTATTCGACGACATTTTATTTAATACATATCTCACAATGAAAATATGTTTGTATTTATGTATGAAATATATGTATACGTCATAATATCATATTTTACTGTCTTGCTACGTGTTTCACCAAATGCACGCCAAATCGGTCGAAAAGTGAGTGAAGTAAGATTCTTTATAAGAACAAAGATTAACGACCGACATGATTTGGATGAGCCACAGGTATATACTTACGCTTGTGATCGCATTTTGCAGGATACACGGAGGGAACCTAGTGTTAAGATACTATAGTCTCCATTTCTGTCCAATTTTTAGATATTATTGAGTAGTAGAGCTAGAACCAGAGCAGAAACAGCAAGAGAATTAACCAGAGCGGTAAAATGGGAATAATGTTAATATAATTGTACTCACTGGTGGTGATTTTACTAAAATCCATCACGTATAGAATTAGATATAATACCACTATATTACGATGGCCCAAAATGATAAAATTCTATTCTAAATTGACGCAGAGCAACGAAGAGCAATAAACACCTATTACTACCTTATTTGTAATTAGTTTTCATCTATAAGTGAATAAAATTAATAAATACAACAAATAAATAAATAAAATATCTTCCGCGTTTCGTATTTTTCTTTTAAAGCACAGAACCCTAAAAATAAGGTAGACTGAATATTGAAATATTGAATTTATAAAGGTCAGCGATGGATCAATTTCATACACATACCACCAACTCACACTCAAGTTCCAACATTGGATGTGTTTACTGATAATTAATTATATTTAATGTCTTTTATATTTAAAAAAATCGATGAAGAAACATCGAATATATAAAAATTGCGTATACACGATCATGCAATCAATGCTGTATACAATATATTCAATCATTGTATAGTCATAAAGAGAATTTTTTACTAATAATATAATATTTTAATAATTTTATTATGGATTTTCAATACATTTTGATCTTTAATTCTTAAGTAAACCAAATGTCCAACTACAATAATTGTTCTTGATTGGACAAAAAAAATATTATCGAAAAGACTATTAAGTTAATTTAATTATGTACGACGAATACATACTAGCCTTGTAGACGGAGAAATGAATTAAATTTCATTTTCCAGCTATGGCTTAACAAAGTCATAATTTAATTCTGCTTTTTAGCATGTAATGTTTCGATATCAGACGAAATCGGAGTGTTTTGACACTAGTTTATCAGTGTCACTGACTACTTCTACAAACTTTTATATGCAGTATAAAGCGTAACAGTAAAAAATAAAGTTATAGAAACGTTGTGAAGAGACTTAAAACTCTGTTTTATCTAAACTAGTCTCTGCCAATCTACAAAGTAATGGCAAATCGTGAATATTTTTTTATAAGATATTTAAAAAATGTATATTATGTATTTTCACATTGGTTTTTATTTTTCAATATGAATTTTTTAATATAAATTTTTTTTCATCCTTTAACAGCATAATAGAAGATGCAATAATTATTCATTTAGTTATATTTATGGTAGTAATTAATTTTCATTAATTTAAACGAGCTAGTAGATTTTAAACTATTATATACTATCTAATTTGGTAATGTAAATTGACATTATTTACATTAGCCCTGCAGAACGAATTTTTATTTAATTATTCCTTCCAAATAATACTTATAATAGCTTTTAGCGGACACAGCGAATAAATCTTAAAAGTAATGAACTGAACTAAAGTTCACTACAGTTAAATGCATTATTCTATATGTACCCTGGCAATTGAACCTTTAAACCTCGGTTTAAATAATGTCCAGTCGACGTAACATGTTCAATGTCTATACAAATAGTACATAATTGCAGGTTACGATCTCATTAAAACAAAGCACAGCCATGAGTCCCGATGCCGTATACTCAATTTCTTGGATGTCTCGAATATGGGAGGAACAGAACTAAGTAATTGATATGCCACTTGGTATTTAATCTCTTCCACTGGAAAAATATGTGAATGTAAATAATTATAGTACTTAATATTATCAAGCAGTATTAAAATTATGTAGTATGAGGCTGCAGGATAGCCTTCCGTATCTTCCGATAAAAGTATAAAAAAATCAGTATAGCTATTATTGTGATTATATGGATAAACGGAAAGACAATCAAATACACATATTAGAAATGCCTATTTGTGTTTTAATAGCGTGTAAATAATATATATGCATTATTTAGTAATAAATATTCTTGCATTAAAAAAATAAATTATTTTGAAGTCACAGACTATAATTTTATTCATATGTAACGACAACGATGTAGATAATATAAAGATGTTTCTTTTTGTATATTTTATTAAAAAGTAAATTTATATTGAGATTTATTTATATTAATTTTTAATATTAGCTTATTGAAATAAATATAAATACAATTACAGAAGTGGATCACAATACAATATTTGACAATCACTACTTAAAATATTTAAAATGTTGACATTAACATTGCACATAAAATCATATTACCAATATAATTCAGCAACATTAGCAAATATTCTTTGTATTTAACCAGTAATACAACTTTTCAAACTATATATGCAACTACTTTTATATACATTATATTTAAATTATTACAAATAACAAACATTTATTATTTAAAAATAATAACATACCACCACGTTAAAAGAGGACATTTGAAAACTAATCAAAACAGTATATTAAATTGAATAATTAAACGAATTATTAAATATTAAATTATACAATTAATTTATTAACCATCTCTGGCTATTACTATTTAATCATTCCATGATTATACTACACAACCAATCAGGGAATATAAAAGTTAGTCAAATCAGTGATTTAACCTACAATTATTGAGATTACTATCATGTTATAAAATAAATAATACCCAATTATTAAATTACGTTTTATATAATTATATTATAAACATTTCAGAAACGCAATTTCTACGTGTGTTACAGATTTAATCTAGCTATCTATCTATCTATCTATTTTTAGTCTAATAAAAGAGTATAAAAGTATATTGTAGATACATTGAATATATTTACAAGGAAACAATTTAGGAAGTTGCACAATTCTTAAAGTTTTTGTCCGTCAATTTGTCGGTTCCTCTGCTTATATATATATATATATATATATATATATATATATATATATATATATATATATATATATATATATATATATATATATATATATATATATATATATATATATATATATATATATATATATATATATATATATATATATATATATATATATATCTGAAGAATTACAGATTTGAATGGAACCATTTCATTGTGTGGCAGTATAGTTTATATTAAAAAAATTATACATCTCATGAAAAATAATAAAAGACAAGATAAACTGTTAAAAATAATAAAAAAAGACGGCAGGTTCATAAGGTCCATGTAATCTATGGTGCTTACCTATGGATGGAAAACAACAAGAGCTAACAGTTTCATTTTATAATAAAATAATATATATTTTGAAACATTTCTTTATACTTGTACGAATTTTCTTAATAATCTTATATAAATATTATATTTGCATAAAGTAATATAATATTTATAAAACCTTTTTTCTTTTATCACATTATAAAATACTTATAAACGTTGTTTGTTTCGTAATAGTTAGAATAATATAATAACTGTCGTATCTTCAAATAAAATAAGTAAATATTACTTTACAAATTCTAATTTACGTAGAGTACATATGAAAAATATTATAATTTAACCTTAAATAGGCTAGGTAGGTTACAATGAAATTAATATGCACAACTTTTCATCTCCTTTTCAAAGTTAATTAAAACTATACCTGACCTGTTTTGTATTATTTACAAAGAAATTCTAAAGCAGTAATGTTTACGTCCACTACAGTTTTTTTCCCTCGGTTTATAAACAGTTTTAATGATATTCGAATGACTCAAACGTATACATTTTGTATGTGAAGGTAGGTGGCTGTGTATAAACGACCACGTAAATCTATTTTGTTTTATATAAGTATTTTATGTGGTTTGTATACTTTATTATCTCCTTAAATGGGACGGTATCTATGTGATGCCAATAAGGATATAGACCATTCCATTAAAAAACAGATTTAATAGTTATAATGTAATATATAGAGAATTAATAAAAAATACACAAATATTAATGCCCTTCGAAGTATCATTATCATTATCAATTTAAATTCAAATTATTTTATTCAAAATAAGAATACATGATTAGTTTTTTGAACGGTTCACTAAAGTTAAATGTCTCAGACCTGAGAAGAACCGGCGTAAGAAACTCAACGGGACTTTTTTTTATATAGTCATTTACAATTTTACAATTATTCATTGTTAACAATGATACGATTATAATAGACTGGAACGAGTATTTTATTCATTCATCATTAATCATTATTACCTTTAACACACAAACGTCACATTTTTTTTATTAAATTGTGATGTACAACATTCTCGGACGTTTTGACACTGTCCCATGAAGGAATTGCGGACACGATGCAAGCGAGTTACAGACGCGGTAAATTTCAGCCTATTTCTGGTACTTATTTATATTAAGTTATAATATTTTATTTATATTAAGTTTCACCTAATATTTTGTATTAGGTGAAACTTGAATAACTGTAAAACTTAATATAAATAAAATATTTATATTAAATATTTAATCAAGATAAAAATTATAATAAAAAAATTATACACAAGAGTGGTGAGTATTAATTGACATATCAAAATAATTCAAAGTTGAGGCCATCGTGGAGGGACAGCGTTTGAATGTAATTACGATGGTCTCGTGTTTTATCTCCACTCAGGGCCACAATTATATAGGAATTACTTTTATTTATTCCTCCACTCCATCAAAACAAAACGTAGTTTTGAGTTATTATTGAACACGCAGTCTTGACACTAGGTTATCTTTGCCAACCTGTTTGTTAGTTCTGTTCTTTGTCGTTGTTTCAATTACAACCGGTGGTAATGCAAGAACTACTTGCCACGGTTAAAACTTTGGCTTAAAGTCCACACAAACAATGTTGCGGGCAATAAGATTATATACGTATATATTAAGCTAATATTTATTTAGATGCCAATTGTTTTATAGATATATCTCGTGTCGTAACTATAACATCACAAGTTACCATAATATGTCAGTCTTTTGAGCTTTATAATTTTAGTACAATAGTTGATATAGCACAATCTGTCAATATATCAATTTTATATAGAAAAAACACTATTAGTACTTCTTTTCTTTTAATTATATTTTGAAGCACATCATGTAATCCAGAAATAATGGTGTACCTCCTTTAGTCGCGCCACACTAATGAGATCAGGCCCACAGTGATTTATTTATATATATATTTTCATACTATTTATCAGTATATGTACCTATAATCGCAACTTATATTATCATTAGTAATTTTTTTATTCCGAAATCTCAAATATTTCATATATTTTCGAAAACGTGGTACAAAATTCTCATATATACTTTCAGCCCACTCTAAAAATACGGCAGCGTGTTGAATGGCGGTACACAATTCAATTCCGCTTCACACCTTACCATAAAGGAGAAATAAAAATAAGTGAAATATGTAATCTTTCTTTCGAGTGGGGACAGCCCGATCTACAATAGATTTGACAATGGGGTGAAAGTGTCAATTAATTTATTAATGTATATTATAAAACAGTTTGGCAATTGCACAAATTTTCCTATCATATTTTTTAAGGAACTAATTATCCCCCATAACGTGTATAGTTAAGTCGACGTGGACTTTATTATCGTAGGATCAAAACAAATTGGGAAAATTTTATGGATCTACAAGCATACACATTCGTCATTTCAAATTAAATCAATTTTGAAACTTTTAAAACATTGTAAATATGAATATATTTTCATTTATTCCACCATAATAATAATAATATCTAAAAGTTCTTCAACCTACACAAGTACACATGTGTAATTTCACCCACCGCACACACAGACACACACACACATACACACACGCACACACAAACACACACACACATACAAATACACACACACTCGAATACACATATATACAAGCACACAATAGTTTCAATCTTATTATTATTATTTGTAAATTTATTCGAGTGGGAGCAGCGCATTAGCTTAACCTTTTGCCGTTATTGAAAACACTGGAATACAATCCGCTTCTAACTCATTAGGCTCGCTTACTATTATTTTACTCTTGGTTATTATATACCAGTTTCCAATTGACAGATACTACTTTTTGATCTCTGCGCCTAATTGGTATGAAACCCCAATTGATATGAAAACCAGGTTGCTTTTAAGGTCCAACTTAACCTATATATTTTTTTACTTTGTTGTAATCTTTCTGCTTAATATTTGTTATAGATATATATTTTAGATAATATAATTATATTTTATAAAGCCATTTCCACATATATTCGGCGCCCACAGAATATTTTTGTGGCAGAGTCTTAACGATTATAATGTAATTGAAAAAGCTTAAAATAATTTTAAAACTTCCAACATAAATAATTTATGTGACGATAGATAATTAACGTACAATATTTCATATACGTTTATTAGATCCCTCGAAGAGTGCACATATGAACAACAGAGTATTCGTTTTCATAGCACTTCCCTAAGTACCTATTTGGTTCTCGAAGATATAGAAAGGTATTCAATTTATTTTTTATTTCAAACTTTTTAACGAGCATAGGTACGAAACATACATTATACAAAACAAGTTAGTAAAAATTACAGTTATTGATTTTCTAAGTCTTGATCGTCTTGCTCGTCGTTATTGATTTAATAATTATTTGTAATACAATATTAACAAATATTTACTGCAACGCCCTTTGGTTTTGTTGTTATTGTAACACCTATCTAAGAAGTAGTATATGACCTACCTATACTACTATAAGTAGGTATATGACCTACCAGCCAAATCAAAACCCGTCACTGAAAACCGCATTAAAATCGGACCAGTCGTTTTAAAGATAAATTAAATCCTATATGGCATTGTAGTAAACTTGACTATATCATAAATATATGTAACTATTCTAGCAAGAATAGTTACATATATTTATGGTATACATTACATTAGCGAATGTACATACTTTAAACTTATATAATACTTACATTATTTCGCCATTTATTGCGGACAGTAAAAGCCATAGGGCTTAAGTGCCTACGATACTAGCTTCCTCAATGAAATAATAAGATTACGAAATTAACCATTCTAAAATAATAATAAATAAAAATTATAAGCTTTATTTTAACTTATAAGAATAAAATGAAAATCAATTATAAATAAACAAGAAACCTCTTTATATTAAAAAACGCGTAAATTTTTAGAATTTGATCATGATGTTTACTGAACAATTACTTTATGATAAAGAAATCTATCTATATTCCATAAAGAAATCTTTATTTTTTGGGAAATAAAAAAATTATAATCATAACTCATTCTTCAACCAATGTTCTTAAGGAGCACTGTTCATTTAAAATCTATTTACTTGAATTAAATATTCAAAAAGTCGAATTTAAACAAAAGATTCAGAAATAAATATAATTTCACTATAATATTCATAATTTATAGAGTCCTAAGCAGTTCTTTGATTTCAAATAATGTAATTGTTTTCTGCTCGTTGTGTGACAAACTGGATTCATGATTGTGCTATTGTTTCACCACTCCGGGCATCCGGTCAATTTGTTCCATTGTTACAAAATACATATCCTCATTGTAAAACATGTGTACGCGTAAATTAAATTTATTGCTTTTAAAGATTTTCATATTTTTTAACGCTTATAAATTTTTAGATGCTTTTAAATCCGAATGTTACTATTCGTAATACATATAAGCGTCTCTAGGTTTTACAAGATCGTGTAGAAAAGTAAACGAAAGTGTCATTACAATACGGCATGGAGGCACGCACAGGACGCACTCACAATAATTTGGAATTTAACTTGAGGGAACCTTTCTAAATATTGCTTATAATGCTGTCAATAAGTTTTTCTTTTCTAATCCTAATCTTTAAACAAATTTAATGCATATTACCGAGTAGTACAAACATAAGTTGTTAATTGGTATACGAGTATTTACTAGATTCATATGAATTGAAAATAAAAAGTGATTATTATAATAATATTTCACGATTAATATACATATGTTTTGTGAATAAGTTAAGATTAAGTTAATACACATAAATATAAGCCAAAGGACCGAGACTTTGTATCACTCGAGAATTGTTAGGAAGAAGGATAATATCAATCCACCGGATATTACATTCTTACAAACAGTAAATAAAACTACACAAACAAAAAACATAATTCGCATAATTTGCAAAAAGATTGTTCGTAAAAGGGTACTAAGTATGAAGAGTAAAAAAATTCATTCCATTCCCAACCAGTCCATTAGCACACTAGATTTGACCCCCCATAATTTCACCCTTAAGTAAAAGGGAGGAATTTTAAACATACATGCAGAAGGACAGCACAGGACATAGGAAGGACATTTTTAAGCATCCATTTTTCATTATTCTGACTATCACTGGACCTAGTCGCAGACCTAGCCCGTGATTGTCAGTATACCGATATATTTAATATAAAATAGAATAGAAAGCATTCGAATTTAGGTTAGCATAATTTAGGATTAGCTATCAACTCAATCAGTATATTTTTGCTGCATACTGTATTACGGCATACAGCACCGACACCTTCGAATTGGAAATATGTTTTAATCTGTCATAATTTTATGAGTGAAATGTGAATAAATTTAAAGTGATGGAGGTATCAATTAAAGAGGGAGTATGATGTGATAGTGTATAAAACGAGATTATGGGTACTGTTTGTTATTAGAAGAATAAATATTAAGTTTTTTGTTTACTATATTACCAAACTGTGTTTGTATACTGTATTACCAAACATATTATATTAAATTCTGAAGTAAATTAAAAAAAGTTCGTAGACCATTTTAAATATTAACTACATTACTTCATTCTATTTGTATAAATAAAATGAAAAAACATTCATAGGTTATTAAAAAACATCATATATAACTAAAATTGAAAATCGAACGCTTTCGTGACCTTATTGACCAAATAACAAAATGTATATATACTTAAAGAAAAAATAAGAAAAAATTTGAACAAACATTTTGAACATATTGTAAAATTTTAACCCAGAATTTTTATGTTTTCTTTAAGATTTTTTTCTATTCTTAATGTGGACTAACACTTTAAAAATCATTAAAATAAAATGTATATATTTTTTATATATGTCCCTCTATATCTCAGTCATTTCCAAACCAGAAAGTGGGTACATATGGGTACATCATGTCTCATTTGAAAACCCAGGAAAATCAAAGGAACCCATCAGATTGTATAGGTATTTTATTAACATACATATTTGCTTCTTGTAGCCATCATCTATGATGATATTAATAAGCTGATGAGGACAGAATACACAACTCTTCATTAATTAGTAGTTATGAGAGAAATTCTTCAAATATTAAAAAGACATAAAGAAGTTTAATGGGGTTGCTCTCCCAACTAAGAATGGACTTTAATTAAAAAAAAATATATGTTTTAGAGCTGGTCTCATATTAATGTATAGATGGGTTGTTAGGATTCGATCAAGTTATATGGAATTTAAATTTCTGT